>JAVLUZ010000285.1:80553-680553 GCA_036768485.1 Mermis nigrescens
ATTCGTAATTCTGATATTGCTTTGATGTTACGATCAACATTTATGAAAAAATTTAGTCTTTACATCTCCACAATTGCCTGAATACAAATAAATATTAGAAGTAAACCACTTTACACCACTGTTGAGTGTAAACAAACGCGCCCAACTGGTGTATCACTTCTAATTTATGGTACATTTTAAAACTTTAGATCATGTCCAGACTCATTACCGGAAAAGTTGACAGGAAAAACAAGACAGAAAAACATTTAACACGCAGCATTTTCGATTTTACACCTCCCGAAAAGAGCTCATTATTGATGGAAATAAGCGCAATTTGCTGTGACGTGTACCCCCTTAGAAATTACTTTATTTCTATTCTATTCGACTTATCCCGACTCCTAAACGGAGAAAGAAGCGAACAAAAAAATGTATTTTTCCACTATCCACCATATTGTAAAATTTTAAAATGTTGACCTGAGTCCTCATTGAGTGTAAAGAAATTTGGTTTGAGTCAGTTTGTAGCCCTCGAGTGTTTGTGTGTTGAAATTTTCTGTTTCGCAAAATATTTGAGACATTCACTAATTAAAATAGGGAAAAACGTGTTTTTTCGCCCATTCTACACCTCGGATTTCGAACTTTACACCCTCATAAATAACTCAATATCGCGTATTTTCAAACGCAATTTGCTGCGACGTGTATCACTTTAAAGTTACTTTGTTTCTATCTATTATATTAAATTCATCCTGACTTATTAGCGGAAAAGCTGGCAGAGAAATCTTAGACAAAATCTGTTTTTGACACCATCCACTAGAGTGTAAAGTTTAAACCACAAGATTTAACTCCGTATTGAGTGTAAAAAAGTTTGCTGGCAAGCAGAAAATAGCCCTTAATCCGTAGTACATTTCTATCAGAAAAAATTTCTTGGGACTCATAAATAGAGTTTTTGACAGACATAAATAAGTAGAAAAGTAGAGAAAATGTGTTTTTCACCCCAAGATTTTCACACTCGTTACAAACCCATTCGAAAAATTAATGCGGAATTCAAAAATAAAAATGTTCTATCCGAAGAATTTCTTCATCTACAATTCAGAACCATTAAATTGTTTGAGGCTTTTATATTGAGTTGTTCACAACAGTCGAAGAAACCACCAAAATTAATTATATGGTATAACTTTACGCCAAAACTTTATTCGCTCATCACAAACTCAATATTTAGTGTAAACAAAAAAAGAGCGCATAATCTTCTTGTTATTATCTATCTTTTAAAAAACCACACCTCCCAGATGTGTCCTATTATAGCTGTAGGGGGTAGACATTTGTTGGGGGAGGGGGTACCCAAGTATATTATAGGTAGGCGTTAACGCGCTACGATTTTACGCACTAATCAATTGACGCCAGATTTGCTTGCTATAATGCTCATGATAGCAAAATAAAAACCTTTAAATACAATTGAAGTTAGTTTTCTATCAGTCACGATCATACCTGGGCGTGGTAGGGTTTGAGGGGTACGCAACCCCCAGAATTCAATTTTTAAAATTTTTTCTCGTTTTTTCGATGAGAAACGTTGAAAAATAGTGTTTTTTCGCCATACTTCAATTTTTAAGGCCATTTTTTGACCTTTGAAAAAATCTTGCACGCCCCCCCCTCAGAGCTCTGGTGCCGCCCACCTATAGTCACGATACGAAGCAAGTCAGCGTTGCAACTTGCAAGCAATTTACAAAAAATAAACGTTTTAGATTATATTTATACAGTCTTGTGAAGCATTGAACATTGTTTGAAGGTTACACTTTTTCAGAGGCCGCAGAATATACTTCGATTTTTTGCGTTGATTAGAGATATTCTGATTTTTAACAGACTTCGCAATTTTAGGCATGTACATAGCTTGCTTTTTCCGAGTTCCCTCCTTTTACATCCTTGATAATTCACAATCCCAAGTATATTCGTCTTTTGTTCCATCTGGAGCATTTTTCATTGCTAGTATCCTACTTTAAGTTAGCATGATTCAAGTAAATCAGTCAGTAGACACAAGCGGTAACATGCCTTAATTAAACAGATCAAAGGTTTTCAGCATAAACTTTACGCAAACATTTAGTGTAAAGGACACTTACGCTCAGAGTCGTGATTCTGATTTTACATGGAACATTTTGAAAAAATTTAGCTTCTGCAGCGCTCTGAAACTAAATTTAATTTTCAGTATAAGCTTTACATTACCATTGGGTGTAAAGAAAACATACAGTCAGATTCGTAATCCTGACCTTACGGAACATATTTTGAAAAAATTCACGCTTTGCAACGCTCTGGAAATAAAATAAATTTGTAGTGTAAAGTACACATTAACAATAAATGAAAGTGCAAACTTTTTACAACTAAAAAAATAACAGTCATATTCTCAATTCTGACGTTACGTGGAACATTATGTAAAAATTTATAACTAAAGTTAATTTGCAGTGTAAAAATTACACAACCATAGAGTATGAAGAAAGTTTTAGTCGGATTTGTAATTCTGATATTACTCTGATATTACGATCAACATTTATGAAAAAATTAAGTCTTCACAATGGCTTGAATACAAATAAATGTTAGATGTAAACCACTATACACCGCTGTTGAGTGTAAAAAACGCGCCCAACTGGCGTATAACGTTTGATTTCTGGTATTCTGATACATTTTTAGACTTGAGATCATATCCAGACTCATAAGCGTAAAAGTTGGCAGAAAAAACAAGACAGAAACACGTTTAAGACACCCAATTTTAGACTTTACATCTACCAAAAAAGCTAAATATTGATGCAAATAAACGCAATTTGCTGTGACGTGTACCCCTTAGACAGTACTTTATTTTTATTCTATTTGACTTATCCCGACTTCTAAAGGGAAAGTGTGGTGAACAAAAAAAGACAAAAACGTATTTTTCCACCATCCAACACATTTTAAAATTTAAAAATCAGAACCTAAGTCCCCATTGAATGTGAAGAACTTCGGTTTGAGTCAGTTTGTAGCCCTTAAGTCGTAGTACATCTGTGGGCTTAAATATTCTGTTTCGCAAAATATTTGAGATATTACCAATCAAAATAGGTTAAAAACGTGTTTTTCGCCCAATTCACACCCCTGATTTCGAATTTTACGCCCCCATAAATAACTCAATATTGTATATTTTTAAACGCGGTTTGCTGCGACGTGTAGCCCTTAAAAGGCGCTTTATTTTTAATTAATTTAATTTATCCTCACTTATAAGCGGAAAAGCTGGCAGATAAATCTTAGACAAAATCTGTGTTTAACACCATCCACTAAAGTGTAAAGTTTAAACACCTATGTAGATCTAACTACCCTAACTCCGTAATGAGTATACAAAAGTTTGCTGGTAAGCAGAAAATAGTCCTTAAGCCGTAGTACATTTCTTTTAGAAAAAATTTTTTAGACTCATAACTGGAGTTGTTGGCAGATATGAATAAGTAGAAAAGTAGAGCAAATGTGTTTTCCACCCTAGATTTTCACACTCTTTACACTCCCATTCGAGAACGAATGCTAAATTCAAAAAAACAAAAAATGCGCCTTCTGGAGAATTTATTCATCTACAATCCGGAACCATTGAATTGTTTGAGGCTTTAATATTGAGTTGTTCACACGCAGTCGAAAAAACCACCAAAATTCGCTATATGTTATAATATTACGTTAAAACTTTACACGCGCATCACAAACTCAATATTGAATGTAAACAAAAAAAGGGCGCACAATCTTTTTTATTATCCATCTTTTTAAAAAATCGCGTCTCCCAGATGCGTCCCATTATAGCTGTAAGGGGGTAGACATATTCTGGGGTACCCAAGTATTTTATAGGTACGCGCTAACGTGCTACATATGACATATTGTAGATAGTGTATCTACACGTGCCGTTACTTGTACGGCTTTTGCGCACCTTAGTGCGCCAATTCCGACCATCCGGTCTGTTGTTTCCACTTTGGCGATCCTGCCATAGTTTTCAGATCGATAGTATGACATGCGGAGGCATTCCGACCACACAGTGTCAATTGGTTGGACTCTTGTCGCTATGTGTCGCGAGGGATACAAAGATGCGACCTTTTACTGTGGAACCCCCTACAAGTCCGCTATCACTTTTCACATTTAAAACATAGGCGACATGACCGCTATTCACGTTGAGCCTGTGCGGAGACCCGGAAAATCTATGTGCAAGAAGCACACAATTTTTGTTATAAACACATTATACAATATTTTTCTTCATATATTACTGTAGGCCATTCCCCCTACAATTATTGGTGAGTTGTTGGCAGTTTAGCCTTTGCGTTTTTCGGCGTGTCGTTTCCGACTCTATCAGCGCCATTTCCTGTACATCGTTTTGATCTGGTAAAAGCACAAAAACTTAACTGTCTAGAGGTGCACTATACCGCAGGCAGTTAGGGATTGGGATTAGGCCGGCCTCCACATTATTTCTTGCCGGATTTCGTTGGGTAAAACCTTTATTTATCATTTTGTGCAAAATTCACAATTCCTTTTTCGAACCGAAAATCTATAAAAATTATTACATAATTTTTATAGTGGATGACAACCCGGAATAGAGCTCTTTGTTGTTGTGTTTTAAGTACAGAGTGCTATTGGAACCGGAATTTATAAGTAGTTTCGCCATAGGTAATCTGGTGCGAAACCTTTTCAATTCTTTTCGCGAAAAATTATTCTTTTGGTCAAAAAAGGTCCAAGGACCTAGGGCGAATACCGGGGTTATCTAATTACTCCTGGTTAAGATCTGCGGTCGGCATCTCCATCCCATAATCTCCATAAGTACCGGACCAATTAAGTCCATGGAGATTTTAGGTAGTAGGTATTCAGGGTCATCTTGGAAGAGTGCAGGTTTTTACCGCAGCTTTTTGACCAGCGCTAGCTGTAGCATAGGTACTTAGGTAAGCCCCAAAGGTACTTACTGGGGTTTGTTGCTTTCGTAGTTGTTGTGTGTTGGGTATCTTCTCTGACGGCGTGCTGTCGGTTTAGTTATCCGTACATACTTCAAGTACTAAATCAGCCAACCCGTTTGCGCAGCAGCTAAGATACTCGAATAACTCGAAAGCGGGCAAAGCCCTCTGAGTTACATTGGAATTTCCCCCTTGAGGTTGCTCGCAACAACCGATCCGGTGTCTGTCATCATTTAAATTAATACATAATATTTTCTTTACCCAAAAATATTTATTTCGGCATTCTAAAAATGTGTATTGTTTCGCCCGTATATTTTTATTGTATCGTTCAGCGCCGCGGCAGTGCGCTGATAAGTTAAGCGTTCGTGGCAAAGAATTTCTGTATTCGTGGTAAAGTCGCTGGTATTTTTCCTATATACCTATTCGACTAAGCGAAATATTTTCGCCATTTGCCACGCTTATAAACCCTTTTTTGCCTCTCTTTCGTACTGTTGCTATTTTGGCATATACAGGTACGTTTTTGGAAAAACCCATACCTAGAGGGGTCCAATTCGAAAAAAATTTTTTCAGATTTTAAGACAGCCGATTTTTTGGAGAAAAAATTTTTCTTTTACCTAACGTTTATATTTCAAACGTTCCATTTTTATAATGGGTGGTAAGAAAATTTTACGTACTCCTCCAGCTAAAAAGGTGCCGCCACAAGCCTGTCCTGCACGCCAATTACAGACTGATCAAACCAGTTCTTTGGCGATTGATAATACTACTTTACCCCTTCGGTAAATAATGCCTCTGTTATCCCTTCCAATAATGAGTCTACTACCGGCAGTGTACATTCGGAACCGGTAATTCTTCTGATACACAAATTGAAGTAAATTCTGACGCAACGATCGTTAATAATGATCTTAACTTGCGTCGCGAATAACGGCGATAACCAAACGGAAAAGCGAAGCCGTTTTACCTGGTCGAACTTTTGACGTGGAAAGTAATGCATCTGAAAAGCAAAATGAGGATGAAACTCGTCCTAATTCGTCAAATTCTGATCGAATTCTTTCGACTATTCTTGAGAGTATTCAAAAAATGAATCTTCAGCACGCGCAAGAAATGCGCCAAGTGCGAGACGAAATTAATAATTTAAGGCTTACGGCTACGTTTTCTGCTCGCCCTGAGGCTAATCAGTCTTTGCGAGTACATAACGACAAAAACGTGATTAATGATGTACCTATCGAGTTACCAAAATGGCGTGTCGAACAGACGGTAGATAACAAAACCGAGTTTGATAATTCATCACCTGTCATTCGGCCTCCGATTAATAATCCTAAGCCTAAGGTTATACTCGCGTCCGAAAGGACATCTGTGCCTATTTTACCTATGAGTGATCGTACGCCTGTTGATTTTAGATCGTCGCGTATGCGTGAGCAGCATGTGCAAAACTCTCTTTTTGCAGATACTTTACCCAATTCTGCGCATCCTATGCAGCATGCGTTTAATCAGCAAAATGTTGAAAACGCGCCTACTTTTTCAGAATTTTTGCAGCGGCCTTTAAATCAGCTAGCACCCGAATTTGTGCCTAATGCTGTAAATAATATGCAACATCCTTCTTTAAATCCGCCGCCCTTGCAGTATTTTCCTCCTAACGCGGAAAGCGCGCCCATGCAGCACGTGTCGCATTTAAGGAGCGATAATTTTTCAGCGCACGGTAATTTAGCAAATCCTAATGACGAAGCCATGCCGATCAGGGACAATACAGTCGCGCCGCCAGCCAGTCAGCGCCGTGTTACATTTTCAGATGAGGACACTAGCTCTTCGCAGCAGGAAGATTTGCATTGCTCACGCCGCAGTGAAAGTTCGCGTCGCGGTTCATGTCGCTCGCGTCATCATTCAGATTCTTCATCATCTTCGTGCGAAAAATCATCTGTTGCTGAAGCCATTAATCACAGTCCGTTCATACAGCAAATGCATATAGCAGTTGCTGCTAGGAAATCTTTTCAGGGTGAAAAAACTGATATTCGAAAATTTTTCAGTGAATTTGAAAGATTGGCAAAAATATATAAGATCGACAAAAAAGATATAGCTGAATTTGTTTCATCATTTTTCGACAACTATGCGTTAAATTTGTATGAAGCGTTGCCTCAAGAAGTGCGTAATTCTTATACTAAGACTAAGTACGCTATGATCGCGGAATTTCGCCCACTTCGATCACGATACGTTATATGACCACTTTTTTGACCGTAAGCAACAGCCCAATGAGTCTGTCCAACCTTACTATCTCGCGCTTCACAAACAATTAAGACGCGCTAGACCTCATATCGAAACCGACTCTGAGCAGTTCAACGAAATGCTTCAACATCAATTAAAGCGCGGTATGTTACCTGAAATTTCAACTGCAGCTTATCAACGCGCGCCTGAAGCTGAGCTACATGAATTTTTACATAATGCTAAATGCGCAGAGTATGCAGCTCGCCAACTTGTAGCAAAAAAAGCGCCAACGCCTTATGTTTCGACCATTGCCAATCCTACTACTGGTGCAATTCCTAAGGAATCTGTTCGCTTTTCTAATAATGCCAATCATGATCGTTCAGCGTAATAAGACGTTTTCTCGATCAAAACGCCCCAAAAATGAGCAATCTACAGCGCGAAAATTTTGCGATTTTTGTAAGCGCACGGGTCATGTTGAAGAGCAATGTTTTAAAAAGATAAGGCAGCGCAAATTTGACGAAAATGCACAGCAAGCGAAATTCGAGCCAGCCCGCCATGCGCCAACGTAGTCAGTCACGTTCTTGGAATAATCATGATCGCTCATCGTTGCGCTCAAATTATAATAATCGACCTCAGTCTAAGCCTAGATATCGCGATCAAAGCCAAAATCGTCAATCTATTTTGCAAAGTTCTGATGCACGTTTTGATTCTAGACGCTCGCGTTCAATTTTTAGGCAAAGTTATAACAACTACGCGCCAAATTATTGCCAAAACTATCAGAATCAGCCTTATGATAATCGCATGCAATCTTATGACTATCGCCAAAATAATCCTTATGTGACTCATCCGCCAGAACAACGTAATATGTATTATAATTCCAATTATCGTTCTGCGCCGCGAAATTATCCCCCTAATGTCACATATGTAGCGGATTACCAGCCTGCCGAAGATTATCCCCTCCGCAACCGCCCTACTCGTTTAAAAAAGATGCAAACACGGTCATTTCTCATCAATCTGAAGCAAATAAGCGGGAAGAAAATTTTGCATCCCAAGCATTTTTGGAAGAATATGATAGATTGCAACAAAGATTAGCAGTTCTCGAAAAAATGACTTCATCCCCCACCTTAAATCAGGATTCTGAAATTCCGATAGTTAGTCATGCAGGTACAAATTTACCCACCATTTTGGCTGAAATTCATGGTGTAAAAATCCCGGCACTAATTGACACTGGCTCGCAAGTCACCATGATGACTACTGCAGCATTTTTAAGACTTGGTTTCAGGTTACCTCCGAAACAAACGTCTAAAGTAGTGCATTGTGTAGGTGACACAACAGTAGTTGTTCGCTTTAATTTTAATATGACTATAACTATCGCAGATCATTCTATACCCACGTTAGTGTCTATTATCGATAAATTGCCAGAAGACATGCTTCTCGGTTTTGATTTTTGCCGTTCCGCATTACTCTGGGTAAATCCCATCAAAGATTGCGCGTTCATAAACGGTATAAAATTAAATCTCTTATCACCGAGCGAAAAATTACAGTATCGCACCAATCCAAATGCTAAAATCGCATGTCCTATCTGCGTGCATGTTTCAATTTCAGAGCCAATCACAATTTTGCCGCGTCACAAATTAATAACGCCTGCTTATATAAGTCATGGTTCCTACAATGCAGATATTGCACTTTTTGAGCCCGATCCAGATTTCATGCGCAAAAGTTCACTTTTTGTCGCCCCTGCAATCGTCGACACCTCAGTTTCAGTTTTTCCTCTGCGATTATGTAACATCTCGAAATCGCCTGTTCAAGTTGACACTGGAGAGCTAATTGGATCGCTAACATCTGATGTTGATGTCGTATCTCATGTTTCTATTTCAGACGATTGCTCAATCGAACTTTTTTCTTCCATAAATAAGGCTTTACAGGGTTGCATCGCTAATTCTAAGGAACAACAGCAAATTCGTGATCTTTGTCATAAATATAATTCGATATTCGCTTTAAAAGGCAAACCACTCGGTCGCACTCCGCTCGTTAAGCATCACATCGACACAGGGGATAATCCCCCTGTTGTAGGTAAAACTTATCGTGTTGAACACACGCGCAGACAAGCCATGCAAAGAATAATCAATGAAATGATCGCGGAAAAAGTCATAAGGCCAACAACAAGCCCCTGGGCCAGTCCTTTGTTTTTAATTGGGAAAAAGATGGTTCCCTCCGCCCAGTGGTGGATTATCGCCGACTAAATGATGTGACAAAAACCCAAATTTACCCCCTTCCTCAAATTGACGATTATTTTGATGCCCTAGGGTCTGCAGCTTACTTTAGTACGCTAGACTTAAAATCGGGGTATTGGCAGATCCCCCTTGATGAAAAATCGCGTGAAAAAACCGCTTTTATCTGTCCTGTAGGTCACTACAAATTCGAAGTGTTACCTTTCGGTTTAAAAAACGCCCCTGCCAATTTTCAGCGCCTTATGGAGCTCGTTCTCGCTGGTTTAAATTGGAAAACCTGCCTCGTATATATCGACGATATAATTGTGTTTTCGCGCACGTTTTCAGAGCATCTTAAAGATCTAGAAGATGTTTTTCGCGCGCTACAAAACGCAAACTTAAGGGTTAAACCAGAAAAATGTCATCTAGCTCATGCAGAAGTCCAATTTTTGGGCCATCGCATAAGTTCGCTAGGTATTGCTCCTGACCTAACTAAAATTGCAGATTTGATCAATTTTCCAGTTCCAAAAACGGTGAAAGCTTTGCAGAAATTTCTTGGTCTCGTACAATGGTTCAAAAAATTTGTAAAAGATCTCGCGAAAATCGCGAAACCTCTTTTTCGTTTATTAAGAAAGGACATGGAATTTCTTTGGACTGAAGAACATCAAAAAGTTTTTCAAACGTTAAAAGATGCCTTTACTTCACCACCGATTTTGCAGTTGCCCAAGTTCGATAATGACCATCAATTCATCCTGACAACCGACGCAAGCAATTACGCGCTAGGTGCCATTCTTACGCAGAAACATCTTCTGTCTAAAAATCGTTTCATCCTTGGTTATGCTAGCCGTGTTTTAAACTCGGCCAAATGCAACTATGCCACTTCTGAGAAGGAGGCTTTAGTGGTTGTCTGGGCAATTAAGCATTATAGGCATTATTTTTATGGTAAAAAATTCATCATAGAAACAGATCATCAGGCGCTTACTTGGCTCGTAAATGTAAAAGATCCTTCGAGTCGTCTAAGACAATGGGGTTTAAAATTACAAGAATACGAGTATGAGGTTGTTTATGTACCAGGCGCATATAACTGCGCCGCGGATTTACTATCGCCTCATCCTAAGTACGATCGCGACGAACAACGTTATAAACTCGAACATAAACCCGTTGCTAATGTCGCTAACCTCGAATCTGAAGCGTCTGAGTCTGACGACAACAACGAACCACCTGATATAAGACAACCAACCATTGCGCCAAAACAGCAAGCTGCGCAAAAAGATCATCCGCCAGTTTTTTATGAACGAATCACCTTATCTGAAGCCGAAAAAACAGAAATTTTGTCGCCCGCAAAACTCCTTGCCGAACAACGTCAAGACGAAGAATTAAGCAAAATTCATGAATCGCTTAATGACCTGACAACAGGTAAATATCGCGACGAATTTTTCTTGCTAAATAAAATCCCATATTGCAGATTTCAGCCTAAGCGCGCAGCTAATACCATTCATCAGCTTGTCATTCCAAAATCGCTTCGTAGCTTCATCTTAACCGAATTTCACGATTCCATCTTTGGAGCCCATTTCTCCGCGCGAAAAATCTTACCTGCCATTCAGCTCAGTTACTGGTGGCCTAGAATGGAGAATGATGTGCTTGCGTGGTGTAAGAATTGTGAGGTGTGTTTGCAGCGTAAGGTAGCAAATAATCCCACCGCCATACCTCTGCAGCCCATCGAAGTTTCAGCACCTTTTGAGTTAATCGCGTGTGACTGTCTGCATATGCCACGCTTGACGTCCGGGAATGATCAAATCGTTGTTTTCATGGACTATTTTACTAAGTACGTTGAAGCATTTGCAGTGTCTGATATAAAAGCAGTCACCATCGCAAATCTATTATTGCGCGAAGTAATTCCTAGGCATGGCGTTCCAAAGCGATTTCTGACTGATCAAGGCTCAAATTTCACATCAGCGCTAGTTTCCGAAGTTTGCAAATTATTAAATGTCCAAAAAGTTTTCACAACTCCATATCATCCGCAGTGTGATGGGTTAGTAGAACAATATAATCGAAGACTCATCGATGGACTTTCTAAATTAAGCTCAAGAAATCAATATGATTGGGAACAATTTTTGCCTTTTGCTTTATTCGCGTATCGTGCAACGCCGCAGTCATCGACAAATATTTCGCCATTCGAGATGCTGTACGGTCGTGAACCTTCTTTTCCACTCGATATACAGCTATTAAGTGATCTCACGCTAAATCCTAATCTGCCTAACGTCGCTGAAAAATATCTTGCTGATTTAAAACTCACGCTTCTTAATTTGCACGATATTGCTAGCAAAAATCTTGCCAAAGCGCGTCACCATCAGAAAAAGCAGTATGACAAATCAGTGCGTGAAAGTAAATTTGCAGTGGATGACATTGTATATCTCAATAATAAAGCAGTGATTCAGCCCCAAATTGGAAAACTTTCACCTAAACAATTAGGTCCGTATCGCATCAAATCATTGCCAACACCTGAAACGGCTCACATCATCTATTTGCATAATCCTTTAATCGAACATGTAGTGCATTGTAACCGCCTCTTACCTGCCCCAAAGTTGCCCTATTCCGATCTCATTGCCGAAAAGTACGCATATGTACCCGGTGATTTTGTTTTAGTTAAGCTACCGCGTCGACCTGTGTGTCCGGCAGTAGTTATAAGTTTTGAGGAATTAGCGGGCCAGGAAAGGAATATGAGGGAGTGTGCGCCTGTTCGTTTGTTAATTGGTGCTAAATCGGCACATGCCGCGCCCTTGACTAATATTACACCTTTTGCAGAGCCATGGCTGAGCAGCGTGCCCCCAACAGAAGAGGACATCGTGGACCGAGATCGTCCGACGTTTAGCCTCGGGAGCGACAACGATGCCACCCATTTCCTCGTAGCGCTTGAAGCTGCGGCTGCTGCAAAGCAGTACCGCGCTGACGTAGTTCCTTTACAGATGCTATATTTCGAAAACGATGAACATGTAACGCCAAATCTACGCGAGCCTTCACATCATGAGACGCCAAACCATTACAATCGCATTTATGCCCAATGTAAGTGGTGGCTGGCAACAATGGACCGTATCCCGTTGTCAGTGCCCTACGTGCCTGCCAATGACATTTGACGTACCGTAATGATCGAGACACACGAACATTCTTATAACGCGATACGTACACTTTTTAGGTCGATCGAACCATCTTAACAGCCAGTACTTCTTTGGCTTCGACTCCGAGCATGTTAACAACCGATTGTTCATGCCCTACTGCATTTGGGAACGATATTGGCAGCAGCTGGATCCCAACTATATGCAGGCCAATGGTCCTTTTGTTCGATACATTCAGATCGCTGACGTTCGTGGCCATGTCTTTGTCTGGAATTTAGCTAGGTTTCCACAGCCCCTGTTTGGGTTGGCGGAATTGCTTGAGACACCTTTGAGGGACGTCTTTCTAGCTTGCCACGACCCCAGCAACGATAAAATTGCCTATTTCCACGTCTACGGCCCACATCGCGCAGATGTAGTGGCTTATTTACAAAATCGTGATACCTTTCCTCCATCGCGTTCTGTTTTCAGGGCTAATATTTTAGATACGCTGGTGATGAGCCGCTTTTTCATGGTCGAAAATCGTATCGATGCCGGAAATCATCGCCTAAAAACGTTGGCAGCCTTCTTTTTTGATATGCAGCCGGATTCTTTGGCAGTCACGTGGATTGGCCAGGCATGGAACATGCCTTTGACGGGTCCTATGTTACGGTATCTTGTTTTAGACCCGATTTTCTCCTCGATGTCTACATTCTCATTGATACGTATTCGCCAAACATGAGTCGAATTTCCCCTCGTCGTATTCCGCCAGGTTTCACTTTTGAGGGTGGCGAACATACATGGGCAGCAAGAAAATTCTGGGGGGGGTGCAAGATTTTTTTGAAGGTCAAAAAATGGCCTTAAAAATGGTGGTATGGCGATAAAAACACCATTTTTCGACGTTTCTCATCAAGCACTATCCACTGGCATCAAAAAATTGCGAAAAAAACGAAAAAAATTTTCAAAAATTGAATTCTGGGGGGGGGGGTATTTTGGTTTCTGGGGGGTGCATACCCCCCAAACCCCCCATGCCCAGGTGTGGTGATGAACGTTCTGTACAGGCAGCGCCGCTGCCAGAGCCATTATACATCAAGTTGTCTAAATTGCCGCCTAATATGTCCCAAAGGCGAAAAGCCATACGACGACACTTTCGCAGATCAACGACAGCTGATTTGGACGGCGAGGATCCGACAATGATTATCTTAGACGGCTACGAGTTAGATGACCAGGGTAGGCCGCCATTTTCGCCGCCTTCACAGTGTCCGCCATCGCCGACGCAGCAACAAGTTTTCGACAATATTATCGCCAATCTGCCATCGACATCGCGTAATGTGCCTGAACCAATGGACACAAATGTTTTAGATAGGGTGCCAGTTGTGGCCGCAACCAGCGCTCCGCTGGGTCGGCCCCTGGATGTTGAAAATTTGCCTTTTGCTTCTCAACCGGCACACACTCGAAAGTCGCGTTTTGAGCCCTTACAAGCTGTCCAGCTTCAGTGGCTCCTCCTCCGCCTACTTACATGGCGCCTACGGATATCCAAAATATCATGGCCTCAATGACGTTGCCTTTTGCCACCAAGCCATTGCCGTTGACGCGTATTCCTCAAATTTTGCAGCCAAAACCGACGGAACCAGTTGTTCAAATTCCGGCTGAGCAGCCGATACAGGTTCAGGATACCGAAGAACAATGGCGAACAACCGCCTACGCTGAATTATTTTCAGGAAACCATGCAAGAGCTGCAAGAAACAAGTCAACCTTGTTTGTCTATCCATAATTTTCTCAATTTTCGCAATTGGCTTGGCCAAGAAGCAGGTCTGGAATTGTACACAGGCCTACGTAACAATATTCAGCTGTGCTACAACGCAATGTACGCACGTCATTTGCAATATTGTCGAATTTCCAATCCGCCGGACAGGTCAGTCATTTCACTACGGTTACCCACAGACGTGGATCCAAACAAAGGCTTTAGGAATCAGGTTGCGCCGCGTTTTATTATGCAGCCTTCTGTCTTCCATCGCCAGATCTATCCAGATCTGTTGTTCACGCAAAACCGCATGTTTATTACAACCGGCTACATGGTTTATGAAGTAAACATCCAATATGTCGCAAATCATCCATTCCAGCCGACGCCGCCGCAAATGAACGTTCAAATTGGCATCACAATTCAGCCTGAATTTTTTCCGCACCGTATCCAGCCTCAGCCTGATCATACGGCGCCATTGTGTTTGACAATGCGGCAAATGGTTGATATTTTTGAAGCGTTTTGTGAATTCGAGAGAGAATACAAAACCACTTTCAGCCGCAAACTGGTGTTTGCTACCGCGCACGTGTTGCAAGCTACATCACTGTTGCGCTATATGGATCAACGTTTCTTCATCTTTGCGATGTTGTACGGCGACCCTGGAATCGCTTGGCGAATGTGTGAACAAATTCGACGGATGCTTTGTGCCGCGTTCTTTGGCCCGACTTACACTCAATTTCCGAGGGAAGCGTTCGTGGAATTTCCTGAATTAGCGGAAGAAATCGAGGATCCGGTTGTGCTGCATTGTGATATTCAGCTAATTCGCGAAGCCACGGATCCAGACTTAACGGTGCCTGCCCAATTTAGTCGCCACAAATTGCGCCAACACTCATCACATTATCTTCAGCGAAAACTGCCTGAAGAATTGGACAATATCCGCCAAAACCAGCAGAGACGTCAATTGCAGAAACAAGCTGCTGATTTGCAGGGCCCTAGTGGCCCCCAAGCGAAGAAAAAACGAAACGTTACAGATCTTTCTTTACAGGCTCAGATCGATTTGAGCCAGGCCCGAATGATAATTGAGAAATCCGAACGCGAAACTCAACTGATGCCACCATTGCTACGCGTTACTGTTGCACGTAGGTCAGGCTCTTTAGCCGTGGCCTCTGAAATAAGATGTGAGGATCAGACCGCGTACTTGGAACGTTTGAGATCCTATCACAAAGCTATTCCTTTATTAAGGGCCAGCCAATATGTCCGGAACAAATATGAACATACTCTACGAGCTTATCGAGCCAACCAAAAACGGAAGGAGCGACGCTGAGCGGCAAGCGATGATCTATCGCCAATTGGCGTTATTATTGAAGCCATCAGATAATGAACCCGGACCCTCTTCTTTGTCTCGTTTCAGGCAGAATCCGCCCCAGTTGCCGGCAACGTCGATGCCGCGTGAGCAATCAGAGCAGCAGTCACCGCAGCAATCTAGTGGAGGTTTTGGTCGTTTCCCATCTCCAATGCATAGATCGCCGCGGCCCACTGGCAGCTCCGCTCATCCTCCGCAGCAGCATCGGCCGTGTTCAACCCCGCTGCCGCGAGCAGTGCAGCGCCAAAGGTCGCCGCTGCATCAGCGTGAAAGTTTTGGGCGTGGCTCATTACCAACGTATTGGTTGCAGCGGTCGACTGACAACGTCGGCAGTTATCAACAGCGGCAGCGCCGAATCGTCGCAGCAGCGGTCGCAGCAGCGTCAACGCAAAGGTGTTGGGCGTCGCTCATCACCAACGCGTTGGTCGCCGCGGTCAGCCGTCAGCCTTGACCGGCTGCAGCACGAACGTTGGTCAATGTCCCGGTCAAACGAGTTTTGGGGTCAACAACAACCGCAACAATCGCGCTCTTATTCGCGCAAAACCGGTAGTTTCGGAAGCTTTCCATCTCCACCGCGCCACGATCAAAATTTCGAGGATTTTCGCCGTCCGGCTACTCCATCTAGTCAGCCGCGAGTTTATTACGGATTCGGAGCACCATCGCCTGATGCCATTTCGTACGACAAACATCGCAGCCTGCGCGAACGGATGCAACCGGCGCATTAATTTATTGGATGAGGATTGCCCGTCGCATCGCCACCACACCTGGGCGTGGGGGGTTTGGGGGGTATGCACCCCCAGAAACCAAAATACCCCCCAGAAATCAAAATACCCCCCCAGAATTCAATTTTTGAAAATTTTTTTCGTTTTTTTCGCAATTTTTTGATGCCAATGGATAGTGCTTGATGAGAAACGTCGAAAAATGGTGTTTTTATCGCCATACCACCATTTTTAAGGCCATTTTTGGACCTTCAAAAAAATCTTGCACCCCCCCCCAGAATTTTCTTGCTGCCCACGTATGATCGCCACCACACGGACTCTAGCGACTTGTCACGTCGCTTGATTCGGTCGTTTCGCTTCTTTCCGACGTCGAAACCAGACCACAAACGCCGCCAGTAGCCACGTTTGGCTCGCACTCTATATTTGGACTCTGCATTTGTGCCGATGGCCAGCAGCACACTATTTGTTGGATCAACGTCGTTTTATTCGTGTTTTGTCATAAAGCGTTCTTATTATAAAAACTACTAGTTCGCGTTTTGTTATTCCTTGTGCCTTTAAATCTCGTCTTTAAATTTTGCGTAATCTCGTCATTTTAATCTCATTGATTCCTGAACTTGCTCAGAGCAAGTGTGGCCTCATTTTATCTTAATTTTATCTAAAATCTACTTAATTCTTCTTTTATTCAAATTTATTTTTCAGGTCTCTGCACTACTCGATAGAGGCTCAGTCATGGATTCAGCTGCCATACTTTTCAACTCAAAATTTTCTCCTTTCCACAGGGGGCCCAACCTAAAAATTTCAATAAAATTACTCAAATTTTCCATTTGTTGGATCCCCAACAATTTTTCTTATATTTCAATAATTTTCATTCCAATTAAAAAATTCGGCTCGTGATCCGAATTTTTTCCCAGTGAGGGGAGGAGTGTAGATAGTGTATCTACACGTGCCGTTACTTGTACAGCCTTTGCGCACCTTAGTGCGCCTATTCCGACCATCCGGTCTTTTAGTTCCATTTTGGCGAGCCAGCCATATCTTCAGATCGATATTATGACATGCGGAGGCATTCCGACCACGCAGTGTCAATTGGTTGGACTCTTGTCGCTATGTGTCGCGAGGGATACAAAGATGCGACCTTTACTGTGGAACCCCCTACAAGTCCCCTATCACTTTTCACATTTAAAACATAGGCGACATGACCGCTATTCACGTTGAGCCTGTGCGGAGACCCGAAAACTCTATGTGCAAGAAGCACACAATTTTTGTTATAAACACATTATACAATATTTTTCTTCACATATTACTGTAGGCCATTCCCCTACAATTATTGGTGAGTTGTTGGCAGTTTAGCCTTTGCGTTTTCCGGCGTGTCGTTTCCGACTCTATCAGCGCCATTTCCTGTACATTGTTTTGATCTGGTAAAAGCACGAAAACTTAACTGTCTAGAGGTGCACTATACCGCAGGCAGTTAGGAATTGGGATTAGGCCGGCCTCCACATTATTTCTTGCCGGATTTCGTTGGGTAAAACCTTTATTTATCATTTTGTGCAAAATTCACAATTCCTTTTTCGAACCAAAAATCTATAAAAATTATTACATAATTTTTATAGTGGATGACAGCCCGGGATAGAGCTCTTTGTTGTTGTGTTTTAAGTACAGAGTGCTATTGGAACCGGAATTTATAAGTAGTTTCGCCATAGGTAATCTGGTGCGAAACCTTTTCAATTGTTTTTCGCGAAAAATTATTCTATTGGTCAAAAAGGTCCAAGGACCTAGGGCGAATACCGGGTTATCTAATTACTCCTGGTTAAGATCTGCGGTCGGCTTCTCCATCCCATAATCTCCATAAGTACCGGACCAATTACGTCCGTGGAGATTTTAGGTAGTAGGTGTTCAGGGTCATCTTGGAAGAGTGCAGGTTTTTACCGCAGCTTCTTGACCAGCGCTAGCTGTAGCATAGGTACTTAGGTAAGCCCCGAAGGTACTTACTGGGGTTCGTTGCTTTCGTAGTTGTTGTGTGTTGGGTATCTTCTCTGACGGCGTGCTGTCGGTTCAGTTATCCGTACATACTTCAAGTACTAAATCAGCCAACCCGTTTGCGCGCGCTAAGATACTCCAATAACTCGAAAGCGGGCGAAGCCCTCTAAGTTACAATATGACTTACTACATTACTCGTTCTCAATTATCTTTGTACCGTCTCTGATGCTATTTAGCAAAATAAATATAATATTTCCAAGTTTTTTACAGGGCTTATACCTTCAGGCCGGGCAACTAATCTCAATATACCAGGTTCTATATAAGCTTTGCCAGCCACCCACCCCTAGCGCTTGGGCCAAAAGCAAACCAGATCAGTGACTGTTTTAATCAGAATTTAAAACGGAAATAATCTATTAGAATTTAATACTCAGCATGGCCACCATTTGACTTAACCGATCAGGACATAAACACACATACGTTCAAAAATCAGTGTCGTTTTTCAAGATTTTGATGCAAAATTTTAGTCGAATAACGTACAAGTCTTGATTTTTGAAACATGGAGCTTCCAATCCACTTCATCTTAATACCTCCTCAATGTTCGCCGCAACATTTTAAATCTGACTAATTCTCCTAATCCAAACGTCTTTTCCCCAAGAATCATTTCCATTGTCCTTCAATCAGCAGATGTTATGCCTCATTTTCACGTATGCAAAGGAGTTTTGGAGCAATTAATAAAGTCGAAGCCCTCTTGGGATTTGAACATCACTTGACTGAAACTGCATTAACGTTATAAACGTTTGAGGAGCTTGGAAAATGACGCTGATTTATTGGAACGTTCGTTGTTTTTTTGCGTCCATCTTAACTTAAATGGTGGGGATCATGATAATTAGTAAATTTTTATTGGTCAATTCCGCTTTGGATTAAAACAGTATATGACGCTCATCTAGTTTGCTTTTGGTTCAGGTGCTAGGGGAATGACATGACAAAAATCATTCGGGGCCCGGTACATGCTAGGGATAAACCTTTCCAAGAAGGAATCTTTACCGAAAAAGGCGATCTGAGCGATAACCGACATCAATCGAAGTTTATGTACAGAGTAGACACAAGGAATTCTTTGTAGATCCCAATTTATTTTTATTTACGCTTTCTAGCTTTTTTAGAGACTGTGTAACATAGCTCAAAGCAATAGGGATCATTAGCGGGTCAAATGAATACGTCTAAAGATCTTTGTCCTTGGGCTTATTAGGATTAAGCACGCGAACTGATAGGTCTATTGTGACAAGAAGTCAATGAAGTGGTTGAAATGTTCTAGATGAAATAATACTGATAAATCAGTGTTACTTCAGCGCAACGGGTAAGAATTTAGCTCAACGTTAATCGAAATTTTGAATTTTAATAGTAGTTTAAGAAACAAAGACTCCCTTATTTTGATTTGAAACAGAGTTTAGTACTTTTTAGCTACTTAGCTGGCCAACAGTTTAAACATAATGTCAACTTTTTAGATTTGTGCCCAAATTGCAAAAAACAAAAAATTTGGACACTAATTTTAAGATAAATAGACTGTTAAAGTAGTACTAACGTAGAAAAATGACCACTCGTTAATCCTTACACCGATTCGTGGCTTTTTTCCATACGTTTCACTGTTTCCGCATTGATACTTTCACTAGACAAAACCAACTTTTCATCCTGATCGAGAATTAGAAGATTAGAATATTTCCAAAGCAAGTCTAAAGAAGAATATAATATAACATAAAAAACACGTTCATAGCTATTGTAGTAAGGAAAACGCGTACATTTCTTGTATATCCACCAGATGATCTTTTTCGTTATGCAAAAGGTAACTGGAAAAACTGACATTTCAAATAAGCTTCATATACTAACACTACATAGATCAATGAAGTCTATGATTTAACCTCTCAAATGCGCAAATAGCTTTTCGTAAGATATTTCCATTTTATTTTAAAAATTAATTTTTGTCTATTTTTTCTTCTAAGAAGCGTCAAACGGGATTAGAGAAAAATTTATAAGTAAAAAAACATTTAAGCAATCTACGAAAACAAATACCCTTATATCGAATCCAACTCTCGATGATATATCTATAATGAAACAAGAAATTAAGAATCACAGCAATAATTGTACAACTGCAAAAACGCACCATTCATAATTCTAATTTCTTATAAGTCAGCGCGTAGTTCCGATTAAAGTAGGATAGAATCTGAAGTTAACATGTATAGGACAATTCAGTAAAATCCGAAAAATCTAAGTGTTGGCCATAGGTGCACAAGTTCATGGTCGGCAGAGAGTGGTGAAATCTCAAAAATCCAAAACAGTAAAGGTTCACGAATTTTTTGTTGTGTAAACGATCATAGTGGTCAAAATATCCTATTGAAACGACTTTACCTGGTAATTTCTCATTTTTAAAGCATTTTTAGTACATTTTTGACTGCATTATATCACTTTTAGCACCAAAAAATAAACACATTGATTACTTTTGGTGCTTTTTGGGTAAACAAGTACATAAAAGTACTAATCCGACGCGAAGCACCAGTACAATTTTGCATTTTTACTGCTTTCGACCTCAAAAATGATGCAAAAATGTTCTGTCAGCCCAAAATGCGGACAGTACCTGTCTGGCTGACCCTTCAAGCGGGGTGGGGGGGGTTCAAACCCCTCCTCATCCTCTACGTGCATGTACGTTTTGGACGCAAAATTGAAATGCAGAATGCAGGGTGAATAATCCACGATTGTATGAAATGTTCAAGAATAGAAAACTTAGTCTACGATAGATGATAAGCTTCATTATTAAAAAGGCAAATATAATATAACCGTATAATATAATATATGATATAACTCACACGATATCGCTACCACATAAACTACGAAATAAAAGGGCGGCCAAGCGAGCAAATCCAGCAATTCTTCTTTTGAATACAGCCAATAAAATTCTTTTTGATTCGAAACTATTTTAGAAAGCCAGTCACTGCGGTCCATCGTTGCTCAGTATAAACTTTGGCCTTTTCACGAATAAGCTATGTAGTAGACTGTCGAATAATTCACGAATCTTTCAGTACAACTGACTACGAAACATATATTTTAAACAATATTCGCGCGATACAGTTGATTTCATTTACCCTTGAATTTTTTCTCATATGTTGTACTGTTTTGACAGATTGAGTCCCGATTCTGCGAACATACCGATTCTCTGACTTTCCCGTTTCTCCGACTGCACATTAGGATGTGACAGGTGGCACTCACTGCACGTCGATCAACCACTGAACGGTATGTACATTGGAGGTAATCTTGATATATCGATTTGAATAGGTATAAAGAATATATTACGTTTAGTACTTATTCAATGCGTAAATTATTATACTGTCTACTACCTGTTTACTTGAAGATTAGATGTAAAGATCTGTTATAAAAGATCTATTGATGTATAATAAAAAAGCTTAATTTTGTTATCCCTATTGTGAAAAATTCGAAAACTATGTCGAGTTAATTACTCAAACAGAGCCTAACTTAAAATGTCTCCTTACCATTGTAGTACAGGCGACACTAAATATGTTTTAATGTGATGTCTATAATTTCCATTTTCCATTTTTGCTTCTATTTTGTAAGTCGGAGCAGAGTTTCGTCGTATTCGTTACACTGGTTAAATGAATAAATACTTATATAATTTATATAAGTACTACGTGTTGTGCATTGAGAATGCATTTCCAAACTTCACTTGTTTCTCACCCTCTTCAACCTTTAGCCTGGACAAAGAATCGGAACGGTCGGAGAATCGGGAATTTTACGTGTTTAAAAACAACGTTTTATACAATTTTTCGAAGAATCGGGACGGTCGGCGAAACGAGATTTTCGAGAATCTTAAAATAACCTGTTTTATCATTAGGCAGAGAATCGTAGTGGTCGGACAATCGGGAAGGTCGGAGAAACGGGACTGAGCGTTTATACATTATTATTGTCGTTTAACAAACATGTAAGATCTATGAACAAAAGTCGGCGGCCGTGGCGCCCACAGTGATCATACACGTACACCATGGGAATTCTGGAGGTCAGCCCCGAAAAATGCTTTAAACATGCCTTTTTTGGCTAAAAAACGGAGGACACGCCAATAACGCTGATTTTTTGCGTTTCGGACAATGTCTGTTCTTTCTAAAACATAAAAACATCAATTTTTCGTTGAAAAATCTGAAAAGAATTCGAGTAAATTGAACAAAATATAATTAATATTGAGCATATGGCGCGAATTGACGTTTTTAAGCCAAAAGTTAGCTCAAAAAGAGTAAGTCGTTGCCATTTTGCACAGGCTCAGTAGCCATTCTGGAATGTATATGTTGCTGCGGCAGTGTGCTTGATGCGACATGAAGCACATTAAAAATCAAAAAGCTTATCAACCAGCAGCAGCGAGAGCATAATTGAAGAAGCCAAAAGTGTAAAATTAATACAGTAGTAAGAATTTTTAAGCCGGGAAAGCAGAAAATAGGCTGTTTCGAATAAAACAGACTTTGCTGTGAGTCCCTTTGTCTATGTGATGCTAAATCTCTGCTTTAATTCACTTATTGCATCTATAAGCATTATTTAAATAATTTTTGTTTCAAGAGCGAGAAGCACTAAAAGTCTAGTGATGACACAAAATCAAAAAGTTGCAAAGTCAACCAGAAACTGTCAATTATGGTATTTTTCGCGCTATTTATTTTAACTTATTTTCAAAAGCCATTTTAGCTCAACAAATCTCTGTGGTCGACCCCCGCAGACTGGTTCACGCTATGTGTTGAAGTTTATTTTTATTTTTTTTGAAGATATGCGTTGAAGTTTATCTGCGCCAAAACGCTCTTGTGCCAATATGGTCGCGCCAAAGCAATGGTCCTATTTTGTTTGTCTGTCTTTTCTGTGCGCTAATGAGTTTCCAATTTCCATGCGCGTGCATTTGCTTAGCAATAGCAATCCAAAATAAGAAAGAGTGTCGCTAAAAAACCCAATTCCAGCATACACTGGGCTACCTTTAAAATAAGGTTCAAACGGAAAATTCGCGTTTTAATAAGAATTCAATTTAAACTGATTTTGGATTAGACATAGGGCTCTTCAAAAGAAAAGCCCAGATACCAGAGCCTGTTTCATTTAGCTTTGGGGTTTTTTTAAATTAAATTTAATCCGCATAAATCAGACTAGAAAAGGGATATAAAATTTTGGTTTTGTAACGCAGCCTGCTTGACAATGGCAAACTTCTTCCCATACCCGATATACTGCAATATCACACCTACGATGTCCATTTTTACAGCATCAAGAATTTAAACCATGTTTCGAAAACTCAAAGTTTTAAAACAGACTATACCTACTTATTTAATCAGAGTCGACCAAGGAAGCAGGATTTCAAGCGATTTTATTTTTCGTAAGTGAAGTAGGCAGTGTTTACGTAAACTCATTCTTCGAGTCATATGTTTAATTGTCCGCAGCGATGCTGCCATCCAAGACATTTTCGTCCTTTGAATAAAATTTGATGAAAAAGCTCTCGAAATGATGAGGCAGAAAGCTGCCTAGATCAATTTGCATGCATTTTTTGTAAAAATTTGGATAAATTATAGTATAAATTAATAAGGTTTTTGAAAAAATTTAAAGTGCCTAAAATGTGGTTTAGACTCACAGCATAGTTGTGATACTCTACAGTATATCGAATTATGGTTAGACACTTGCTATTGCCAAAGCAATTAGACGCTTGCTATTGCCAAAGCACATTTCAGCATCAAGAATTTAAATCACTTCTGTAGCCTGATTCATGCGGATTAATTTCAAAAGAAAACCTCAATGTTAAATGAAACAGACTATAGGTATACTTTACTGTTTCCTCATGCTCGATTTTACATTAAGTCATTTTTTCGGCCGGTGTTGCACCTTAAAGAGTCCGTGCCTTAAAGTGTTCGGCCGGACACTTAAGGTACTACGTTAAAGTGTTCGGCTCTGCCTGTCCGGGTTACGCTGAGTATACGTACGCATATACGCCCACGCATATCACTCGCTGTACAATTAGGTAAGTAGGTGATTGTGTCCCGGGTGACCGACAAATGGTTTTAAAAATAGAACTGTCAATCAAAAAATTCCCGTCAAGCCGACAGTCCCGGGTGGCCGGTATACCGGGTGGCCGACAGTCCCGGGTGGCCGACTGTACCGGATGGCCGACAGTCCCGGGTGGCCGACTGTACCGGGTGGCCGACAGTCCCGGGTGGCCGACTGTACCGGGTGGCCGACAGTCCCGGGTGGCCGACTGTACCGGGTGGCCGACAGTACCGGGTGACCGACAAGTGGTATATGTAATAATAGGTTTGTCAAAAAAATTCCTAAGTGACTAATGATTTCGGAATTAATGCTTTTTCAAGTAGATACCTATTTATGCACATAAATAGTTTTACCTTGCTCATATGAATTCAAAGCAAATTTAAAACATGCAGGATTTTGTAAAAAAGGCCTATTATTCACAACGCATAATATTTTAGTGCTATCCTACTGAAACTTATTGTGGCTGCAAAATTTCAGCTACATATTTGTGTAACTTCAGTGCTGTGAAAGTGCCATGAAATGATTTACTCGCCATTTAATCAAACTGGTGAACAGAACCGTAGCTAAGACTTTTATGCAGCCAGTTTCTCAGTTTTTAACATTAGAAGAATGCACAAATTTATCAGTATGGCGCGAAGCGCCGAAAAATTCCGACATTTAGGCCTTTTCGGACACGACGTTGGGCACAAACTAATTGCACATAAAAACCAAAAAGAATTTCCGAACGATTTCGGGGGCACGTCCTCCCCATGCTCCTCCCTGGCTACGCCCTTGGTGATGCAAATTAGCCAAGTAAATGATTTTCTAAAATTCGCCATCATGGGAGCGCCTGGTCTTATTTTTTTTTGAAAAGATAAAAATGGGTCGGATGTGCACGGCTTTCGCACTTTAGCAAAGTTGAATTACCGTGAATCGTATTTGTGAAGGCAGCTGGATCGAAATCGCCTTTCCATTGTTCATGCGAAACTACTGTGCACTCTATACGCTCGACTTAAAAAATGTTTATTTTGACAAAAACAAGGATTTCCGCCCGATTCAAAATGCAAATGAGGTTTTTTCATTGCTTATGCATTCCATTGCGCATGTAAAACTACGCCGCAGGTCGAATTTAACGCGCACAGTAATATAAGCATAGGTGGGCAGCACCGGAATTCCGGGGGGGGTGAAAAAATTTTCAAAGGTCAAAAAATGGTCTTAAAACTGGTCGTATGGCGAAAAAAACACCATTTTTCGACGTTTCTCATCGAGCACTATCCAATGGCATCAAAAAATCGCTGAAAAAGCAAAAAAAAATTCAAAATTTGAATTCTGAGGGGTATTTTGATTTCTGGGGGGGGGGGGTATTTCAACTTCTGGGGGGTGCATACCCCCAAACCCCCCACGCCCATGTGTGAATATAAGTAATTCAAGATCTTAACGACGACTGGACAAAAATGATACTTTATACAAAATTTTTAGTCTTGATAGTTTATACTAAATATATACATTTAATAAGTTTATATACAATATGAACATATAATAAGTTTATATTCACATTTATGTCAGTGAAAACTTTATTGCTCTTCTAAGAGAATGAAAAAATTACGTATTCCGATTTTGATAAAATGTACGTGAATACTACGTCGTACATATATTCATAGTAATAGTACAACCGGGTCATTTGGGAATTTTTATGCCATCTATAGATCACCCGGTACAGTGTCGGTTACTCTGGACTATCGGCCACCCGGTACAGACGGTCACCCGGGACTAATACTAATACTAATACTTTATTCGGAAAAAAAAACACAAGGGTAAAACAAAAAGTCGCAAGGAAAATAAAATAAAATGCGAAATGTCCTGGACACACAGGCAAATAGGTTGCGCTCACGTGTGCGAAAATGCTCACTGTCGGCCACCCGGTACAGTCGGCCACCCGGGACTGTCGGCCACTCGGAACAGTCGGCCAGTAGGTACTGTCGATCACTCTGGAATTTTTTCAATTGATAGATCTATTTTTATACTATTTGTCAGTGACCCGGTCGGTGACCCGGGACTGTCGGTGACCCGGGACTGTCGGTGACCCGGAACTGTAGGTGACCCGGGACTGTCGGTGACCCGGGACTGTCAGTCACCCGGAACGTTACCAAGAGGCATTTGCATATATGTACCTTTACAATGTAATGAGGTACAAGCAAGCCGATACATACGAAGAATTCGTTGTTTCGTCGTCAGTGGCGTCGTTTAGCGAACTTGGAGGTAAATTTGATTATCAAAATAACTAAATAAAAGAATTCAGGCGAGTAAACTGCACACGGTTCCATTCATAGGCGTAGCCAGGGGGCAATGGGGGCACATGCCCCCCCCGAAATTTTTCAGAAATATTGTTGATTTTCCAGTTGCAATAATGTGTGTCCAGAAAACAGAGTTCAAAAAGTCAAAAACGTCAAAAGTTTCGGCGCTTCGCGCCGAGTCAATATTATTTATGGTTATATAGATCCAATAAATTTAAAAGCTTGAATCAGCTAAAATAATCCCGCACTTCACATCACTTTAGTAATTTAATGCACTATTTGTTCGTTGAATGAAACTGCGCATGGTTGTTGAGCATAATAGTAAAAGTGCGAAATGATTGTGTACCAGTTTGTCAGTATTCTATGCTTTGTGTGTATTTCTTTACAAGGACACATAATTCTATTTTAAATGAAAGTAATGGCCAAATTTTCTTATGTTTTTGCGCATTTCCTGTTTTCTGGACTGCATCTTGTCAATAAGAAGGCAACAAATGGGCCTGCAAACGGTAAGAACAAAACTTTCATTGATACATTTTTCTATATCATTTTGGCAGCGACCCGTTGCTGCGCTATGTAATTAGCAGAAGTCGAAAAACGCATTTCATTTCAGAAGTTTTGTGCATTGTAGGAGTTCATCAATTTTAACTGTCCGAGATTCGGCCGGTTTTGTGAAAATTTTAACGTAACTATTTAACATTAAAATGCTTTTTTTACAAAATTCTCCGAAAACCCTGCCCCGTAAACCCGCTGGGAACGCTTGAGCGCGCCACATCAGACCCCCGCAGCCGTAAAATCTCGTTGTATAGGTGCAACGAGTAGGAGGACTTTCTAAAAATTTCCGGCGCTTCGCGCTGGCATCAATTTGTCTGTTTTGTATGATTTAAGCGGTATAGATTGAGTTTGCGAAAACGTCAAAATTTTTCGGCGCATTGCGCGCGCCGCCAGTTACTATTATTTCTTTTTTGTAAGCTCCAGACTTTCGTTTAAAAAGCCTGGATCACTCAAAATATCTTCAGACAAAGTCAGTATTTGCAGTTTTTTTGTAAGAAGCTTGAACTGTCAAAACTGTTTTGTACAAATTTGATAATTTTCTGCTCTGTCAGACTATTAGTATTCACGGAGCTACAAAATGTTAAGAGCGGTAAAAAATGACTAAATTTCTTGGTACTTTGTGACACTTAGAATTTCCGACCTGTTTGTCAATAGAAAGACCGTAAATTCTACATGAAAACGGTGAAAATTCCAAAAATTTTCGGCACTTCGCGCCGCTTTAAGCTTTTTGTATTTTTGATCGTCTGAAACCCATAAATTAGCTAGGCTACACTACTAAAGGTCGAATAACTCAGTTTTACTATACATAACGTTACTGGCATTCAATGATAAAGCAGTCTTAAAAAATTTTTGTTTATGCCCCCGAACCAAAATCTTGGCTACGCCTTTGGTTCCATTCAGTCATGATTCTAAAAAGACATGCTAAGACTTCATTTTATATATTCCCTATCATGCTACCATTCATACATGTAACATAGGGGGTGGAGATTCCCAAACCAAAGTCGTAAATATAAAAATATTAATGTAAATAAACATAAATTGTTTATTCCCCTCTCCCCTGATTTTGTGCAAAAACTTGCGATTTCTAGCCACTTTAGGTGCATTCTTTCAATTATTGAATAAAAATTGAAGTTCGCGCACTCCCCCTAATGGTCGGCGGACCCCCACCCAACACTTTGGGCTGTTAAATGCCTGCTACTTTACATGGGCAGTGGGCCAAAATCTGGCAGTCAGATGGAGCATAACTGCAAAAAACGCGAAATTATTCAATTCTACGGATCTAGCAATTTGGGAGAGACTTAGGATTTAGGGGGTTCAAACCCTATCCTTTTACGTCTACGTATGATGCCCACTCTATCCCAATGTTTAATATACATTTTTTCTCGCTTTTAAGCACGTTATTGTGGCCCGGACACTTTAAGGTACCTGAAAGTATCCGGCCGGACACTTTAAGGTGTGACACCGGCTGAGTGGATAGCCGTCTGTATTTCATCACATCGCTTTCATCCTTTTATTTCGCTCTCCCTGTCAAAGGACCTACTCTTTAGGTTTTATTCTGATGTAACAACTCAAGCAATGCGTAATATGTCCAATTATTTCTACAACGTTACATTGCTATTTATCAATCAAGAGATAGACTTCTGAAAGTTATCACACAACGTGGAGTGACCGTAAGAATCGGCTATTTTCACAAATCCATATACTGGACCAGGACTGTTTCACACTAACTTTGTGCATAATCATCGAAAACTATCACCGACAATAGCTTGACAGATTGCGATTGCAGTATTGATCTTATATACAATAATCTATCGGCCTGATTCCGATAAAAACTTAAAATTTATGCGCCAAGTTATGTGAAGCAGACAATAGGTTTGTCGGAAACCTATCCGTTGAATTTAAGAATGTTTGAAGAACTTTTATACACTGTTTTACACCACTCACAAAAATGTATATTCAACACGCTTACCGATTAAAAATTTTAGTGTTCCGTTTTTATGCCAAGTAGTGTAAACCAGGTTGAAAAGACATTGTTATTTTCATTTATTGTAATGTCAAAGATGTGATGTGATATCTCTACAGTCTGTTTTTTACGCTAGTGCATGGAAAAAATCAGTAATCAAAAGTGATTATTACTGTAACTCAAATTTTTCACTGCTCGACGCGACAGACGACTCTGATCACTCCGTACTCCGTCGCGCAACGGACAAATCGGGTATTACAGTAATAAGACATTTGATTATCACGCAATTTCATACACTAGGTTAAAAAATTGATAATTTTTATTCTAAAATGCGAACAATATCAGCAAAAAATAAAAAACACGGTAATTTAGCAAACATTACGGTCAGGTACATAACATAAAACTCAGTAATGATGAGTAAGAAAGTGGAAACGACAGATCGTCAAACGGACGAATAGTAGCTTATACGAACAAACAATCAGGAATATGGAACTTTGATCAGAGAACGTAGAACAAAAGTACATAAAAAAAGCAGGTTTTACAGTTTGCGCAAATAAGTCTTCGTGATTATACTGTACGGTATGCATCGGATTATATTGCTAAATGCTAAGTTGGCAGTTTTCCTTCCATTTTCGCATTTTCTTGATTTTTCGGAGGTTTTTACTCCTATGCTTAACCACAGGGTGGCAGTTGTTTTGAAGGGCTCGTGGCAGTTTTTTTTGGGTCGCTTCCATATAGCTTTGTACAGGGTATGACAGTTTTTCTCAAGAATTGTGGCAGTTTTCGAAATTAAGACCTGGCAACAACACTGATCGTCTCTAAAAGCACTCGATTATTGGCCAATGTTGGCCCCGAATTTTTCGTTAAAGGCCAATATTGGCCAATAACGAGTGCATTAGGGGCCAATATTTGCAAGATTTAAAATTCTTAAAAAGCTTCGCATCCGTGAGTTTCGAACCCCGTACTTTCGTGTTGGTAAACTCACGCGCGCACAATGCGCCATACCGAAATTGTGATCAGAAATCAGAAGAATAATACTGATGCTATCTCTTATATACAGTACCTATACGCAGTAGCATATGTACGCAGCACTAAGAAAAATCAACAAGCTTGGATTGGAATGGAAGACTTAAGCAGAGAAAGAGAAAAGCAAGTGAAAAACACACATTATATAATAAAAATACAGTAAATAATGATAAACATATTATGTAGAAAAATTAGAACCTGCTGGAAAAATACTATTTACATTCAAGTAAATGTTAAAGAGAATTTCAACCTACCGTAAAGCGTAAGATATCACACGCCGAATCTGTATGACCAGAATTAAGTAGGTATAGTCTGTTTCGTTTATTGGAAAGCTTTTCCGCCGAATTTAGTCCGCATAAACCAGGCTGCAAAAGTGACCTATAAGTACATACCTATATGATGCCATGCAGTTGACTGCATGTCCCGTTGCTGACGTTTTAGTCATATGTCGTTTTATCATATCTTTGTATCGTACGCTGTGTCTTTATTTTTACCATGTCTTGTACGTTTTGCAATAAAATCTTTGTTGTTGTTGTTGTTGTTGTTGTTGTTAGCAGTATCAAAGATCATAATGCAACTCGATATTCTGTAGAATATACCTATTTGCTGTTGCATTAGTATAAAACACTTTTGTAGCCACTTTAAACTTTTTAGAAAACCCTCGATCAAATGAAACACACTATAGTTGCGTAGGTACCTTTATACGTAACTATTGTCCTGCTACATAGGTAGGTAACCTATACCTAGCTAATCTTGATCACAATTTCGCTATGGCGCAGTGTGTGCGCGTGAGTTTACCAACACGATAGTACGGGTTTTGAAACCCACGGATGTGAAGCTTTTTAAGAATTTTAAATCTTGCAAATATTGGCCCCTAATGCACGTGTTATTGGCCAATATTGGCCTTTAACGAAAAATTCGAGGCCATCATTGGCCAATAATCAGTGCCGTCTCTAAATGCTGCTGAAATGTGCGCACCATTGTAACGCCTGTGCATAGGTGTAGCCAGTGATCGGACCGAGGGTACTTTTTGGACCCTCGGCCTCGGCCGAGGCCGAGGCGACTTAAAATCCTTGCCTCGGCCGAGGCCGAGGCCGAGGGCCGAGGGTAATGCCGAGGGTCAAGCTTATATACCTATACCCATAAGTAGTACTCTTGTAATATTTTGTATGCACATGAGCTAGAGAATAATCGTAATATTAAACACTTTATCGAATGTCAAACAATTCATTCTTATTTTCAATAATAGTAGATTAAATGTGTGAAGGATTTATTGAATAAAGTCAGCAGCATGAAAGCATACTTAATTTAACAAGTTGCCGTTGAAGACTTGGAAAAGTTGATAAAAAATATGGCTGAACAAGCACTTAAAAACTTTTATTACTATAAATAAGAATAAGTGTCAAAGAAATAAACGAACAAACGAAATAAGCTAAGTAAAGACAGAACTGTAGCCATTGTTGTGCTCGCTTTTGCAGTAATGCATGTTTAAACACGCTTTTTAGGTCATCCAATTCTGGTTTGGCAGGTGATATGACGGAAACTGCACTGTACTTTCCGATCATAGTTTCCCAAGGTCCAGAGTTGAGGGAAGGGTGAAATCCCAAAATGGGGGACCAGTAAATTAAGTAGTGTTTGTATGAGCGAACAAATTTTTGTAGATATTTTACATAAATATATTTTTAAACATACACATTTTTACATACTGCCAGTGTGTGACCTGCATCCGGCATGCAATCCTAAACAGTGTTTTTTTGTGCAAGATACCTTTTTACATGTACAAAGATGGTATCCAAAAGTCTTTGAACATTTTGTGCATGCAAATTTTTGTGTACTATTATAATATGGTACAGTAGCGATTTAGTGTGGTAAAACAGGGTTTTTTGACCTTTGGTAGTGTATCTTAGCTAATTCCTGGGTTTCTGAATATTTGACATTTTTCCATTCTAAATACAAATTCTACTATTTTAAAGATATATAGGACAGACAATTACTGATGCGCCGAAAATTTCCGGGAATTTTACAGCTTTTTACAGTTTTCGTCTCTCCAAAAAATGTTTGTGCGTGTACAAAGACAGTCCTGAAAAGTCTTTGTACATTATGAAAAATCTTTGCCGAATACAAAAAACCGTGGCCCTAAATGTCATAATTCGGGCTGACCGAAATTTTTGAGCTTTTGATGAAATTTACACATAAAACTCGACTGAGAAAGCTAAAACAACTTGTACTACAAAATCAGAAATATTACAGATATTGTAATATGCCAATTAAATTTTGTAATAAGCACTACTGTGCTTAGAAATCCAATGCAACATCAGGATAAATTAGTCAATTTTATCTTTGAACGGCAAAAAAGTGCAAAGTTATTGAATAGTACTTATTTTGCATAAAACTTTTAAAAATAGTATAAATCGATACAAAAGATATTCAAATCTGTATAAAGATGCCTAGATACACAAAAATTGATTTTTGAGTGTTTAATGCCCCTGCTTCAATCTAAATACAGTATATTAGCGATATTTTGCGCGAAGCGCCGAAAAATTTTTGAAATTTTCTAAAAAAATACTAAAAAACGATAGAATTAATATCACTTTGTCCAAGAAAGTATTTTAACATTGTATGAAAATGGCTCCAAAAAATGCATGAGCCGAAATTGATTTTTGGCAAAACCTGGATTTATTGGCCATTTTTAGGTGCGTTTTTGCGATTTTCGGCCGAAAATTCGTGAAAATGCCCTCTCCCATAAAAATGGCCAAAAACCATACGTGTAACAGGAGGCTTTGGAGAATTCCCCACCCACCCAGGGTTGGACGTCCTCCCCTCACCCTTCCCTGCATCGTCAGGAAATTTTAACCCACCCTCCCCATTTTTGGCGAAAATTTGCGCTTTGTTGGCTATTTTTAGGTGCTTTTGCCATTTTTGACATAGAATTAGAGTCGCTAATCCCCCTCCTTCTAAAAATGGCCAGGGACCCCTACCCGAAATTTCTAGCTGTTACATGTATGCCGAGGATCCCCTTCCGAAAATTTTGAGCTGTTACATGCATGTTTTATAGTGATAGTTTGTCTATTTACTCACATTCAAAAATACTGTATCACTTCGGGAAATTCTAATAGTTAGCTGCACTTTGCCATAGTAAAAATTAAGTTCGAAAATATTCAAAAGGTTTTCACCAAAAATCGTCTGACAGTCTGACAGTGACTTGAGTCTGGTACCCTGAGAGGGCGGTAATAACCCTCCCTCACCCCTTTGAGAATGCGTATTTCCGATCCATGTAGCGAGCATGAATAATAAATTGGCACTTTGCTGTATATAACTTGGTGTAACTGGGTACGCGACTAAAACCACAAGAAGAGTCTAGGTAAAAAATAGCCCGTATACTGCAGATGCATTCTAATTATTTAATATTCAATGGATATATTAAACTTATTCAAATTTGATTTTAACCCTCGGCGCCTCGGCACTTTTCAGCTTCGCCCTCGGCGCCGAGGCCGAGGCTCCAAAAAACGCCGAGGCTTGCCGAGGCCGAGGCCGAGGCCTCGGTCCGATCACTGGGTGTAGCCAAGATTTTCGCTAGAGGATAAAATTTTTTCGTCTAAAAAACTCATTAAAACGAATGAGGGCCGTTAAATAAAGTGTTTTTGGGCTTTTCACGTCGTCACTTTGTAAAATTAGCGTTTATTCGAGGGGAAAAGGTAAAATCCGGAACCAGGACCAGGACCAGGACCGGACAAAATGGGTTAAATCCGGACAATCAATCAGGAACAGGAGCAGGAACGGACTCAGGACAAATGTCGCAATACACTATTTCAAATGGGTAAAATCCAGACAATCAATCAGGACCAGGACCAGGACGACTCAGGACAAATGGGTAAAATCCGGACAATAATCAGGACAATGAAAAGATCAGGACGATGTATTAGATATGTAGGGTCGGACTGGCCAGGACCAGACAAAATGGGTAAAATCCGGACAATCAATCAGGACAATTAAAAGATCAGGACAATGTTTTAGATATGTAGGGTCGGACTAGCCAGCAAGCATGTAGCTGTGGGGGACCTGGGGGGGGGGGGTCCGGATCCCCCAAAAATTCAGAAAAAAACCGGAAAATAGGACTTTTTACACGTTATTTTAAGCTATTTTTGGCTTGGACCCCCCAAAATTGATGTTGGTTCCCCCAAAATAGGAGGGCCAGCTACGTGCCTGCTAGCCAGGACCGGACAAAATGGGTAAAATCCGGACAATTAATCAGGACAATTGGAGTGGGGTAGTTCCAGAACTAGGCGAGGGTGCCTAAAGGGGGGCATGAAGTCCTATTTTTCCGGTTTTTTTCTGAATTTTGGGGGTCTGGAACCCCCCAGTGGAGTTTTTGAAGAATAAGGTGTGAACCGATTTTGCGCCATTCCGGCAGAACTGCCATACAATTGCGCAAAAACGATGGAATTTTTCTAATATAGTATTGTCTCCGATTCTCCTAAAAATACTTTTTCTGATAGATTCGAGGACGCTGAGTCCAGAAAAAAAGCGTTTAGGGGGCTGACGAATATTTGTGGAGATAGAGCCCTTCAAACTTGCAAAAAACATGATTATTTCAATGTTCTTAGGGCTTTATCTCCACAAATATTCGTCAGCCGCCTAAACGCTTTTTTTCTGGACTCAGTATCCTCGAATTTATCATCAAAAATTATTTTTAGGAGAATCGGTGACAAAAATTTTTTGAAAAAAATTATGCAAAAAAAATTATGCAAAACCCCATTTTTAACATTTCTACATTACAGTTCTGACGTTAACAAAGCCGAAGCAGGGTGTAATCGATTCATCACGGTTATTATTTTGGACTTGCCGTGCATATCAAATTGGTGCCAGCTGATGGTCTAAGCCTAAGGCACAATTGGGGCGAAAATTGCTCTGCTCGCTTAGCTTGCTCACAATTTTTGCCCCAATTGTCTCAGGCTTAGACCATCAGCTGGCGCCAATGTGAATACACTTTCTAAGCCTAAGCCTAAGATGTTCGTATAAGCAAGCTGGTGACTTGTGGGCAAGTATCTATTTGCCAAAAATTTAGCTCACATGGATCTAATGGCTAAACTGGCGAATATGTGTACCAAACAAAAGTTGCAAGCAGTACATCAATTGATAGAGTTTCTGGAGCTGATTTCAGTAGAAAAAAATTTTAGTGGGTCGGCATTATTGATGGATTTACTGTCGTTTAAAGATATCATATTATCAAGGGGGGACTATATGAAAAAACATCGGAAAATCGAAAAAAACGTAAGTTGCAAGCAGTACATCAATCGATAAGAGATTCTGGAGCTGATTAAAGTAAAAAAATTAGAAGTGGGTAGGCATTATTGATGGAGTTACTGTCGTTTAAAGATTTCATATTACCAACTTGATAAGATAAAGGAAAATCTAAGTTTTTGCTTCTAATATACTTAGGCTTAGAGCTTAGTATATCTCAAAAAGGTGTTTTAAGCTGCTTAGGTCGAGGTCGCTCCCGCTCAGGTCATTGTATAGATGCTTAGGTCGATGTATAGATGCTTAGGTTGATGTATAGAGAATGACACTTCAAATGGCTGTAACTCTTGACTGGAATGAGACCGACGCAAAAATTTTTTTTAAATGATCGTCTGATGGAGGTCTACTGAAAGGTGTGTCATTTGCTAAATTTGGTCTGGTACACATATTTGCCAATTCCGGATCTAATCACCAAATTTTATCTAATATGGTTTTTTCTCAATTTTCCCAAAAACAGTGTTTTTACGCTTTTTAACCTCAGAACTTCAATGTAGATATGTTAAAAATGGGGGCTTTTGCATATTTTTTTACATAATTTTTTTTCAAAAAATTTTTTTTGTCACTGAATCTCCTAAAAATAATTTTTTCTGATAGATTTGAGGACGCTGAGTCCAGAAAAAAAAGCGTTTAGGGGGCTGACGAATATTTTTGGAGATAGAGCCCTTAGAACATTGAAATAATCACGTTTTTTCAAGTTTGAAGGGCTCTATCTCCGCAAATACTCGTCAGCCCCCTAAACGCTTTTTTTCTGGACTCAGCGTCCTCGAATCTATCAGAAAAAATTATTCTTAGGAGAATCGGAGACAAAACCATATTAGAAACTTTAGCCAAAACAATACTTTGTGTCACTAAAAGACGCGGAAAAAAGAAATAAACCAAATCCATACAAAACTCACAGAGTTACGGTACTTCAAACATCATACTTCGACATTCACCATTTTGAGCCACTTTTAGCAATTTCGGCAGTTTATCAAAAGTTTCCAATTTTTACTACAAACATATTTTTCTACCATTTTCAAGGTCGCAGATTACAAAAAATTAAGTTATACTGCGCGGAAACCAAGATTGAAGAAAAATTTTTTGTAATTTTTTACACAAATTTTCAAGAATTTTTTTTAATTTTACTATTTTTAGCATTGTTTACATCCTGTTAAAGATTTCTACTCAAATACGATTCAAACAGCATTTTTGGATTATCTCAAAGTTCCATCCATTTGAAGATTCAAACAGTGGAATGTAGAATAACATGTACCAAATTTAGGTCGACCTAAACATCTATACATCGACCTGAGCATCTATACATCGACCTAAGCATCTATACATTGACCTAAGCATCTATACCTCAGATCTAAGCGGGAGCGACCTCGACCTAAGCAGCCGAAATCACCTTCTCAGATACACTAAGCCTAAGCCTAAGCGTCATTTAAGCAGAAACTTGAATTTTTACATATCTTATCAAGTAAAATGACAGAAAAGAACATGCAAAAAATTGGTTTTTCAAATTTAAAAATTTTAAAACAAAAATTTTTTTCCACGCAATAAAAGTCATTTTTTCGTAATCAGCGACCTTGAAAATGTCAGTTAAATATGTTTTTAGCCCAAATTCGGAACATTTTTGGTAAACTGTCAAATACCCCACTTTAATGTAGCTATATCCGGAGTAACTTGTTCAATCGTTTTTGCTCACATCGCCACAGACTTTTCCTGATGCCCTACTTTTTGAAACACCTCAGATCCACATTTATATTCTCGCTTACATTGCCTGCCATCTGAGTGCATTTATGACAAAGTAAAGTACCGTAACTCTATCTTCATCAATATTGGTCCGTTTTCCATTAAATTTTTTTCCGCACTTTCTTTTTGCATGTCCTCCTCATTTCAACCAATGTCGTTCCTTTCCACATACATCTGCAAGTTTTCCGTTCACACCATAAAGTAAAGTTTAGCCCCCCCAGTCCCCCCACACTACGTGCCTGCTGGCTAGTCTGACCCCACATATCTAATACATTGTCCTGATCTTTTTATTGTCCTGATTGATTGTCCGGATTTTACCCACTTTGTCTGGTCCTGGCCAGTCCGACCATACGTGGGTAGCAAGAAAATTCTGAGGGGGTGCACAATTTTTTGAAGGTCAAAAAAATGGCCTTAAAAATGGTGGTATGGCGAAAAAACACCATTTTTCGACGTTTCCCGTAGAGCACTATCCATTGGCATCAAAAAATTGCGAAAAAAACGAAACAAATTTTCAAAAATTGAATTCTGGGGGAGGGGTATTTTGGTTTCTGGGGAGTGCATACCCCCAACCCCCACGCCCAGGTGTGAGTCCGACCCTACATATCTAATACATTGTCCTGATTGTTTGTCCGGATTTTACCCATTTTGTCCTGAGTCCGGTCCTGGTCCTGGTCCTGATTGATTGTCTGGATTTTACCCATGTGTCCTGAGTCCGGTCCTGGTCCTGGTCCTGATTGATTGTCCGGATTTTACCCATTTGTCCTGAGTCCGGTCCTGGTCCTGATTGATTGTCCGGATTTTACCCACTTTGTCCTGGTCCTGGTCCTGGTTCCGGATTTTACCCATACCCTTATTCGAGTTGCGTAACTGTGATAATACTCTTATTTTTGTGTTGTGTATGTATGCCACTTCATGGCCTCCATTACCAGCGTTACTTTAGAATGGATGTCAGGACTGTGTTGAGCAGCACAGGGGCATTTCCACATCATATATTCACTTATTTTTTAAAAATGTTTTCTCTTCTATCAAAGTTCCCCTTTCTAGGTGGAGAACTTTGATTGTGATACCTATAAAATAGGCCACTCTTAAAAGCAGATAGGTACCAGCAGTCCGTTTTTGTGTCAGCCTCTTAATGTATAGGTCATAAAAATGTGTAAGCTCATCAAAAAAAAACTGACCCCTGAAACTGACTGTGAATAGGATTTATTAAAGTTTCTCACTCCTATCAATAAGTTAACCCCTTTTGAAGACTCAAGAAATTTTTATATGTTCTCACTCACATTGGGTACTAAACTGACACTGGCTTAGAAAAAATGAAATCAGTAGTTGTGTAGAGGAACCCTAATTTTTTGAACACGAAAATCCTGCTCCCATATTTTAAGCAAAAAAATCATTAAAATAGGACACAACTTACTGGAGAATCTGACTTAAATTCCTAGAGTGATTAGAAGAAACATTGTGAAACAGTTTTCTAAAAAAATCACTTGAATATCTCTTGTACACATTGTTGGTGGTTTAAAATAGAACTTTCAAAGTTCCCCGGTATTAAAGTTACCCCACCTTACTTTATATATATGCAGTTGGTGGAAAGTAGGGATGTCCCGGAGCAGGCTTTTTAGCCGGGGCCGGGGCTAGTGATCGACCGGGGCCCCGGCCCCGGCCCCGGCAATCCCCGGCCATTTTTCAGCATCCCCGGCCCCGGCCGGGGCAAGGTCAAAAAATGGCCGGGGCCGGGGAAAAATTTAGTGTAATTCGTATTTTGTACAGGCTGTGATACTGGCACTTATTTATCAATGAGCAAGTGTTAATTTTGAGAACTGTACTGATTAGACCATATGTATACTTACTTAGTCCTTGTCATAAGTTTTCTACTGTGTATAAATGAGCTTTTAATGAATGAATGTTCAGGAAAATCTGCATATTTTCGATTCCTCCACTTAACTTATTTAAACTAAATGCTACTTTTAACTCATTCATTCATAGCTATGGCTAAAAGATTTAGAGTTGACAAATACGTTCTATTTCTAGTTATAAATTGTACGTTTTTAACAAACTATTTCTACAAAAAACACTTTTACATTCATTTGAATGGGAACCGTGTGCTTTAAAACGCGTTTCCTGTGTAATAGTTATTAGGACCGAGGTTAATTATAGGCGAATATAAACTACGCTGCAGAATTGCGTCCGATCCGATAAACTAAATATGTCTCAAATAGTTTCCTAGGGTCCAGAGTTGAGGGAGGGGTGAAATCCCAAATTGGAGGACCAGAAAATTAGTGGCAAAACAGGGTCTTTTGACTTTTAATTGTATATTTTAGCTAATTTCTGAGTTTCTAACGCCAAGAATTACTAAAATTGTCTCAAAACGGCGCGAAGCGCCTAAAAATTTGACATTTCTGCATTCTAAATTTAAATTTTGCCATTTAAAAGATGTATAGGACAGACAATTTTTCATATCGGAGGGAAATGCCGAAAAATTTTTGGAATTTTATACCTTTTTACAGTTTTTATCTTCCCAAAAATCTTTGTACATGTACAAAGATAGTCCTGGTCTTTGTACATCGGGAAAAATCTTTGGCAAATACAAAAAACACTCTTTTGTACATGCAAATTTTTGTATACTTTAATATGGTACAGTAACGATTTCAGTGTGGTAGTAGAACATAGTTTTTCGACCTTTAGTAGTGTATTTGGCTAATTTTTGGGTTCCTGAATATTTGACATTTTTCCATTTTTGCATTCTAAGCGCAGTGTTGCTTATTACAAGATTTAATTCGCATATTACAATTTTTGTAATATTTCTCATTTTTGTAGTAAAAGTTGTTTTAGCTTTCTCAGTCGAGTTTTATGTGTGAATTCCATCAGAAGCTCATAAAAATTTCGGCACTTCGCGCCGAACTATCAACTAAATTCAGGCCGAATTATCACATTTAGAAGCACGGTCTTTTTGTATTCGGGGAAGATTTTTGCTGATGTACATAGACGTTTCAGGACCGTCTTTGTACATGTACAAAGATTTTTGAAGAACAAAAACTGTAAAAAGGTGTAGAATTCCTTATTGAAAATTCTACCATTTTAAAGATTTTCAAAGGGGGGGTAAGCGGCTGCAAAAATGGAGCCGCTTACCCCCTTCTCCTGAAAATAGCCGAGGAATATACATGTGACAGAGGATTTGGGCCATCCCCATCTCCGCTTTGAAGCCCCGAACTTCCTTGAAAGTCAGAAAATATTTAACCACCCTCCCCCATTTTTTGGCGAAAGCCTGTGCTTTTTTGGCTATTTTTATGTGTTTTTACCATTTTTGATCTAGTCGCTAACCCCCTCCTTCTAAAAATGGCGCGGGACCCCTACCCTAGATTTCCAGCCGTTACATGTAGGTATACTGAGGGAACCTCATAAAATTTTAAGCGATTACATGCATGTTTTATAGTGATAGTTTATCTATTTACTCTAGCTCACATAATAAAATAATGTATCACTTCGTGAAATTCTAATAGTTAGGTACACTTTTGCCATACTAAAAAATTAAGTTCAAAAAATTCAAAAGGTTTTCACCAAAAATCGTCTGACAGTGACTTGTGTCTTGGACCCTGAGGGGGTAATACCCCTCCCCCATGTGGGAATGTGTGATGTCTCATTTATTACATCCAATACCTATTGCATCCAATTGCTACAGCAGCAGTAGCCGTAGCTAAGATTCGAATGATACAGAGTGTGCTAATAGCAGCGACATAGACCTTATTGATGATTCAGACAATGAAACACTAGACTAAATTTGTTTCTTGTGACATAAATAGTAATAAAACTTGATATGAAAAGCCATTTACTACTGAATGGAGCAATCGCTCATTATTTCTTTCCTATGCCCCCCACCCCAAGTATGTGTCATGCAATAATATTTTCCTTGTCTGACCCCGGCCAGCCCCGGCCCCGGCCCCGGCCCCGGCCCCGGGCCGGGGCCGGGGATTCGTTTCCAGCCCCGGTACCGCCCCGGCCCCGGCCAAAAAAGTCGCCCCGGTCGATCACTAGCCGGGGCTTATGCCCGGGGCCGGGGCAAGATGTTTTGTATACTAATGTATGATGACAGTGTTTTTTTTTGTACAAGGTCCGTTTGTACATGTACAAAGATGGTCCCTAAAAGTCTTTGTACACTTCGTACTACACAAATTTTTGGGTACTATAATATGGTACAGTAGCGATTTTTAGTGTGGCAAAAACAGAGTTGTTCGACCTTTGGTTACGTATTTTAGCAATTTCTAGGTTTCTGAGGGCAAAAATCAGTAATAATCGTCTCGAAACGGCGTGACGCGCCGAAAAATTTGGCATTTTTCCTTTCAAAATGCAATTTCTGAAATGATAAAGATATATAGAACACACAATTGCTCATTTCGGCACGGAGCGCCGAGAATTTTTGCGAATTTCGAACCTTTTTTTGCAGTTTTTGTCTTCCAAAAAATCTTTTGTACATGTACAAAGACGGTCCCCAAAAAGTCATTGTACATCGCGAAAAATCTTTGCCGAATACAAAAAAAAAACCGTGTATGATGACCCTATAAGTTTACACTTAAAATTATTCACGATACTTTTCCACATTAGTACTTAATCATATAACTGAAAAGGGGATCAATTTCAGGTTTCTAACCGTATAATACTTTTAAATTAAAAGCTTAAGAAGTTAAAAAACAGTTTGAAAATATCAGTGATGCACGTGATACTGAATCAGTCAATTAAATGACAATTATTAGCAATAAATTATAAATGTGCAACTGTCTTCAGATTTTCAAAACTTCATGACTGATTTCCGGGGAGGTAAAGAATTGCCTGGTAATTTTAAAGTTCGAAATAGAATACCCATATCTCTTAGGATCTAAGCTTTCAATTAATGAATGATGTCAGTTTTAAAAGTGAAATTAGAAATTTTTTTGTGATGCTATGTGCTCGTCATTTTATTTATGGTAAAGATTAATCTTTCCGCTGAAAAGCCCAACAAAGTATAAGCATTTCAGTTCAAAGCATGTATTTTTATGTTTAACATTATCATTTTTGTTCCAATTTTCACTTTAAACGTCTATTAATTTTCAGTAAAAAATTGTCAATTTATCTATTAATTATATACATTGCAGTTCTTGAATTTAAGACTCCCGATTCTACATTTTCTGTTCCGAATTAGTCACGTCTTCTAGCTGTACTAAGCTATAAAAATCAGGAATGCTCAAATTTTAAATAACTTTTACTTGCCAAGATTGTGGCTGATGTGATAAATGTTCCCGACAACTTGATTTTCAAGAAATTCCTCAAAGTTGTGAATTACGAAATAATATTTATATATGATTTTAGGTCAAGACACCAGAACTGCGATCACAGCATCGAATCTCGCTTCTTTTCAAGCTTATTCTTTAATTAATTTCATGCGTTCCATCTGTTCAGAGTTAACAGATCATCGAAAAATTTTATTTGTTATCCGATTTAGGCTATTTATTTCGAGATGAACTATAAGATTGATAAATAAATCATTAATGTATCAATGATATAATAATAGTAATATTAATAATAAATATTAATAGATTTATTAAAAACTAATTTAAAATGTGAAGCGCATACGCTGAATTTAAATTGCCAAAGTTGGGTCCAAATCAACATTTGAGCTATAGAAACAACTTAAAGATCAAATGTTGCCATTTGAATTCGTTAGTATTCTGAAATATACCATTTCTTTGGTTCTTCATAATTTCCAAGATTGATTTTGGAATAAAATCTTAGAGTTTTGCAATTAATAGAAATGTTTTAATATTTTTGCCTCGGCCCGGGGCAAGCCTTGCCCCCGCACGGGGCCGGGGCATAAGACCTGGCATTGGGCCGGAGTTTGGGACATCCCTAGTAGAAAGCACAGCTATGCACTAGGCATTAAAAAACACGCTATCGCTATCACATATATAAGTATTATAAAGAATTGTAAACCCCTGTTAGTCTACGATTAACGATGGCCGACTCGAAATTATTGTTTTGTTAAAGTCAGATCATCAAAATCTATCAAAATTTGTATCTAGTTTAGTCACCTAAATGTGTAAAAGTACATTGCTTGAAAAAATGAATATGTCCTTTCATTGCATGTGCACGGTGAATTGGTGGTCAATCTTGAATCAGCTAAAGAAAAGTAAAAAATGATAAAAATTTGAAGTGCATAGTTTAATTATTAGGTGCTTTTTCTTTTGTTACTTATTTTTTACTTTTCTAGATTACCTATTCTTAGTTATGATAAAATTTGAAGAAGACGATACTGTCGCCTTTTTTGAGCGCAAAAGTTGCATAGGGATAGGAATAGTGAGTGACGTTTATGCTGGAACATCATCAGAAGACGATTCTGACGAAGAAAGTGACTATAATGACCGCTTGAAGCCTGGTCAGGTTGGAGTCGAATGGTATCCAACTGGCAAGGAGACGATGGTTTACGGTGATGCGGTGAGTTATGTATGCAATGCAAACCACATGTTGAGCAGACCGCTTGTAGGAACCGGATGAATCATAGTTGCGCAAGGTCAAACTTTCAAATGGGGTTGAAAATTAAAAATCAGCAGATTGTAATAAAACGATTATACGGTCAAAAGCGATCATATCGCTTTAAAATTATCGTTTTTAAACATTTGTGGCAAATATTTAGCCTCTTGAACTCACAAACATAGCCAGGGCCTATTTAAGGGGAAAGGGGCGGGGGGGTGGCCGCCCTCCTTGGCCAGGAAAAATTTTTAAAAGGTAAGACAACGCACGGGAAGATGGAAACATCGCATGCTTTAGTCGCAGAATCTTGATTTTAGGCAATTCGCGCCGAATGGGAAGTATTTGTCATAATTTCGGCCCGAGCGTAATCATAAAAAATGTAACTTTTTATAGCCTTTCAAAGTGGGAAAGAGATTTTTTCGGAAAAGTTCGAATTTCATGATCATAACGGATAGAGCGTGTCGAAAAATGTCGAAAAATACGGTTTTTGCGAGCTATCTCAACGAATTTTCCGAGATATGGACCAATCTATGTTGGGTCCGCCCCTCTTGGCCGAAACCTGGATATGGGCGGTCCCTTAGTGGAAAAACACTTTAACCTACATACGTAAAACGAAAGAGTGGTAAACACTTTTACCTACAGATCTGAAGGTCCTAGTTTCAACCCATCCTTTTATCCCTCCGGGGTCGATAAATGGGAAGCTGCACTTGTGTGGCGGAGGTTAAAACCCTTGGGAATTGCGCCCCTTGCGGTATCTAGATGAAAGCATCTTCGGATGCATGGGTAAAACCAACTTTGGGTGTAAAGCCCGGCCTTTAACCTTTAACCCAGTGGAAAAAATAAAACTTCTTGAAATTTACTAAAAAGAAAGCCAAAGACGGATTTCTAGTTTACTTTTTAGCTACCAAACACAAACTTTTCCGCGCTTCGCGCCAGATTTACTATACTTTTGTAGTCGAAAAATAGCTAATGTGTATCCTTTGAAATTCAGGAAAACGAATAGGTACATATGTACCTATAGCATTTCTGAACTCATATGTTTTTGGAGTCCAAAGACTACATACATACATACATACATACATACATATGTACATATAATTTCCTTACCAAAAAAGGTTATACAGCATTCGGCGAAAATGGCTATATAGCTATCAGTTTTTCAAAGCTCAGGGAAGTAATACCTTCCCCACTCCCCGCCCAGTTATGGGAAGAATCGAATAATTTAAAGCTAGGTATCCTATATAATAAGTACAACTTGGGTCCATCCCCACTTGAAGTCGGTCATTTCCCATCCTCCAGAAGTTCTTATCTTTTACGTTCTCTTCTTTTAGGTAAAATGTTGCTTTTTCATGCTTTCTTATATTTCTTGTTTTTTTCAGCTGAAAATAGAGGATCATTCATGTACTTTGTACCTCCTGAAAAACGGCTGAATCCTCTGAATCCTCTGACCATTATTTTGAGGCCTTACATTTATGACTTACTAAACCTAGCTTATTCTCAAGCATATGCAACCGCAAAAAAGTTTTTGTCGTGGACCTATTGGCGAGCGTCAAAGATAGCGATCCCTGATGTTTCATTTTGGAATTGTCTTTTTAAAAGACGCTAATTATTTTTAAAGGTCTATAAAATTTAATGATTTCTAAAAATTTGAAGTCTGGTACAATGCCTGAATGTTAACAATTTAAGGTTAAAAGGAATGTTGGTATAATTATCAAATCACCATGCATTTTCATTACGAAAATTGTGTTCTTGTAATTTTTTTCCATAAAGAATACAAATGTATTTGACTTACATTTTTTTAATGTAAACTGCACCATAAGAATGTCCTGGTCCTCATTTTTAGCGAAAGTATGCTTCCATTTCTATTCTTGCACAAAAGTATTAGTAACTTTCAGTCTCACTTTTTCGCTTTGTAAGTCAAGAACCGATTAGCTTTTCGACTCATCACGTCAAGCTTTTACATCGCTATCGAAAATATGTTTCTGGTTTAGACCTTATCCTACTTGCACTGCACATAATGGAAGTCGAGGTGCGCTAAAACTATCAAAATGCTTTTTATTTTCAGACGGTAAAAGAAAAAGTCCGCATCGGCGCATGCGCGCATAGTTTGGTTTGTTTCGCTTTGCTCACGGAGAAGGCCGTAAAATTCTCTACAAAACAAAATTTTTTTTGTCAAAATTGATGAAAATTGATAAAGCTATGAACAAAATGAGATTTTTGGAAAATTTACAGAGAAAAAATGCTCACATAGTCTGGTTTGTTACCACGAGCTAAGGTTGTAGGCTACAGAACAAAAAAAATTATGAAAATTGGTCAAGAATTGAGAAAAGTTATGAAGAAAATAAGGAGACCCAATCCATGAAGTAGCAAATAAATCAGTGTAGCCTATAGATAATGGTTTACTGTAACTGTATTCAGGTATTTACAATTGATGTTTAGGCGCTTGGTGCCCATTTCTCTGCTGGGTCATAAACTATTTTGCAGTGCTTGATCATAATATAAAATCAATTACTTTACAGTTTACTGAGGCACCTTCAACATCATGGACTGGAAACGGATGGGCTTACCCCCTTAGAAATGTTCCCACACCCCTATATATACTTATGAGTGACATTAACCATTCATGTTTTAAGCTAATTCATTTGACAACTCAAAAGTTGAAAGTCGCGGCTGCGCCGCGCTTTGTACTGATTCCAGCCACCTGCTCAAAGGTGCAATCTTTTTGCTTTGCTTGCATGGTGCGCTTGCTTGCATAGTGCGCTTTGCACACCATGCACGCGCTCACTTTGCTCATATGGTGTGCTTCACGCACCTATTTGCGCTCACTTTGCTTGCAACGTGCGCTTTGTGCACCAACATGCACTCACTTCACTCACATACTCAAAAACTTATCCCCTCCCTGAACTTAATTCAAGTACTACGCTTAATTTGTTTAATAACTTAAAAAAGGGCAAAGATGCAAAAATCGAAAATTTAAACTTTGACACTTACTTTTCAAAAACTTATCCCCTCCCTGAACTTAATTTGAGTACTACGCTTAATTTCTTTTATAACTAAAAAAGGGCATGCTTGACTTTGCTGCACTTGCACAATGCACTTTGCACACCATGCAAGCCCTTGCTTGACTCTCAAGGTGTGCTCTGAACACCAAATACCCTTTTACTACTTCACACACCTTTACATGCTTGCTTGATTTGCATGGTGCGCAAAGCACACCATGTTTGTGCTCACTGCACTCACATGGAGTGTTCAGCGCACCATGTTGGTCAACTAAGGATTAATTATTCACATAACATATAACAAAACTAATTATTTAAAATCTAGCTTCAAAAAGCCATGACAGAGGTAAACTGAAAAATGCCTTACCCATACAAGTAACAGGGGGTGAGAAGGGGATTCCCAACCTGAAATTGATCTTCCCCTTTCTCCCTCAATGCCAGGAAATTCTTAAAACTCTTCCCCAATTTTCAGAGCCATTACATTTTTGGCAGTTTTTGGGTGTTTAAGGAGGTCATTTACCCCCTCCCCTTCTGAAAACAGCCATGATTACCCCCCAATTTCGAGCTATTACATGCATACATGTAACAGGAAGGATGGGAGATACTCCACACCCGAAGTCCGACATCCCTATCTAGTGCAGAGCCAGAAAATGTTTGACTACCCTATTGTTAGGAAAGAGTTAAAATTTGCCTACTTTCGGAACACGTTGAAAACCTAGGTTTTTATGAGAATCTGTATGAATAATCCGAGACTTTAATTATTTTAGGTTGGGTCTGCCCTGACCCTCTTATTGAGATCGTTTTATGGGCCTGGTAGATTATGTTGCACCATTACCTGAAAAGTCATAGATTTTGCAATTTGAATTCTGTTGCATAAAACTGGTATAATTCCAAAAAGTAGTAAAAGGAATATAAGTCTTCATCAATAAATATTACAACCTGAAAATGAAAAAAACATGAAAATACCTAAACAGTAAAAAGTGGGTTAGGCTTAGGCTATATTTCTTGCTAAAAATTTAATTCTTGCCTATTTTTGGAAAAAAATTGGAAGAATTACCCAAGATTTTAACCATTTCAAAAGAGTGGGCTTAGGCTTAGGCTATATTTCTTGCAAAAAATTGAATTCTTGCCTTTTTTGGAAACACACCCACCATCTAAAAAATTTAAACAAATGTAAATATTTATGCAGTAAAAAGTGGGGTTAAGCTTAGGCTTAGGCTTGATCCCTCAATTCTTGGAAAAAATGAATTCTTGCCTGTTTCTGGAAAATGTTGGAAAATTGTGAGAATTAGGTTTATAAAATACCTAGATAGCATCCAAGTTGAAAAAAACCAAAGTTCAAAGAGCCAATCTTCAAAAAACTTGTACACTGAGTTAACTTAGGGACATATTTGCCGAAAATTCTAGAATCCTCTTAATAAGAAAATAATTCGCTTTTGGAAACTCTCAGAAGATCGCCAAATTTAATCATCTGACCCTAATGACAAAAAACCAAAAATCATAAATTTAAACTTTGCCATCTAGATTTCTTTCCTCTCAAAATTTAGGCCAAGCGCTGCGCTAAGTATACATAATCCCTTAAAGACAAAAAAATCACTTTTGATAACTTTCAGATCACCTAAAATCATTATTTGCTATTAGTAATGAATAAACCAAAATTCGGGAATTCATGATGAAATTGATGGAAAGCAGGGCTGCGCCCTGCTTTACTTGAATTCTACTTATGCTTCGGACATAACAAACGTACTTTATTCTGTTCATTATTGCAGATTTTGTTAAAAGCTTTCCTTGAAGCCAGCAATTTGAAAAAATTGAGAAAGCTTGTGATTCATACAAATTCATGAAACTCAATAAAATGCAATCCAGCATGGCCTACAAATTCATTCATAGGACATGTTGTTCCTTTTGGAGTACAAAGAGCTCCATGTTACCCATTTAAAGACAGCATTATATTGCTGCTTCCATTTCCGGCGTCTAACCACTTTTCCATTTTCCATTTTTTGGCTTTACCCATTTTTCCATTTTCCATTTCCGGCTTTTACCCATTTTCCATTTCCAATTTCATTTAAGGATTTTACCCACACCCATAATTTACTAATCCGTTTTCACCCCTCCCCATCTCACTCTCATTGTGCATCCATGCCCTAAAGCCCGACCGAATCACAATAGCAGTCAGCCAATCAAGCAAAAGCTTGCATAAGAGAGGATTTACAGTAATCAGCTCTTTAATCAAAAATTGTAACTTGCAACAAAGATAAGATCAAATTATTCTAACAACACCTTAATTAATGTCATAAAATTTTTGTATTGTGCCTTCTCTGCTTCCTAATGTTTGCTTCATACTCTTAAATACATAAAGTTTAGTCAGCTACAGTAATCAGTCAATGGCAAAAGAGCATTATCATTACCCTCTTGTTACACTCTACTCTAAGGATGCTAAAAATTTAAAAATTCATAACTCTGCTAATAATGATCCAATTTGAACAAACTTTTTTTCAGTAGCCTACTTATATGTGCTTGCTTTGCGCACCTATACGTGCTTGCTTTGCTCGCATGGTGCACTCCGCACATCTACACACGCTTGCTTTGCTCGCATGGTGTGCTTTGCGCACCTATACGTGCTTGCTTTGCTCGCATGGTGCACTCCGCACAACTACACGCGCTCGCTTCACTCGCATGGTGCGCTTACACGCTTGCTTTGCTCGCATGGTGCACTCAGCACACCTATACACGCTTGCTTTGCTCGCATGGTGCACTCCGCGCACCTATATGTGCTCACTTTGCTTGCATAGTGCACTTTGCGCACCTACACGCGCTTGCTTTGCTTGCATGGTGTGATTCACGTATCTCTACGTGCTCGCTAGTATACATTATATACACTGAAATTTCATATCTGTTACTATACATCCACCTCTGTCAAAATTGGTGTCAAAGACTTACCCTTGGCCCACATGGGCGCGTGCAATGAAAAATATTTATCTGGCATCAATATTTCATATGAAAAACGCAAGAACTACGTTCTAACCCTTTCGGGAGCACTTTTTTAAAATTTTTCAAAATTTGGAAAAAATTTAAAAATTCACTGCTCCTTCAATGTAGATCCAATTTTAACAAACTTTTTTTTGTTTAGTAGCTAACTGCATTAGCTTTTAAAAAACAATTTAAAAAAATTCTGTCGCTACAGTAACCCCTTTAAAAACTAAGTTTTTTACACAAAACTTTAAACCCACATTGCTCAAGTTACAGACTTATCCCAGCTGTGCCACTACCTTGACCTTCTTCAAAAAGATCTTAGCTATTTATTAAAACAATTTGAGGGGGGTTTACCTGGACTTGAAAGAGTTACATCCCTGCATAAAAAAACATGGTGTCTTACTGTAGCTTATGTAGCTTACTGTAGATTAATGCTAGAGAAAAATTTCTTGCACCAATCGATAGATCTTTTTAAGGCGCATCTAATGATGCTAATGGAAATGATCTAGCATTTCAAGAAACACTTTTACTATGGTTTTTAAAAGTTTCAATTTTTCATACTGTAAGAAATTTTATTTCTCGAGAAGTATCCTATTTAAACGCATGAGACTTAAACCGCTGGAATCCTTAGACAACACTCTTTTAGAAAATAGAGTATCCAAAAAAATGACGAGAATGTCGTCAAGATATCTAATGATAAACAATGCATTGATAAAATAGAATGTTTTATTACTGTAGCTTACTGTAGGTCAATGGTATCTCAAAGTTTTTAGCATCAATCGATAGATCTTTTTAAGGCGCATCTAACAATGCTAATAAAAGTGATTTTGCATCATCAGAAACACTTTTACAGCTGTTTATAAAAAGTAGCAATTTTTCATACTGTAGATTACTGTAGAACACGGAGAAAACATCAAATCAAAAAAGTAAACACATTTTCGGATTCAGCGTCAAATTTTGATTCTATTTATGTGCTTATTTGTTCAACACAATCAAAACGTTGACATGAAAAATGCTCATTTTTAAAAAAACAGCAAAAAAATGGCACATTTGAGGCTACAGTAACCCGACATCAACAATTTATGAGCAAAGAAAGATATATATGATAGATGACCCGATTTAGAACCACATATGCAAAAATAAAAAAATTCTGTGCAGCCGTTTTTGAGAAAATTTGGAGAGAAAAAAGTGCTAGTTTTAGATTTCTTACTGTACCTCGCGAACCAATGACTTTTATGAGACGAGACTTGTTTCATTGAAAAGAGCGCAAAATTTTACCCAGGCGGATTTGTCTCCTTTGGAGATACAAATCCAGAAGATGGCGAGGCTCTAGGAGCAATGCCTGAGGAGCTACGGGCAAAAAAACGTTTTGGGCCAAAATTGGCCAAAATCTACAGTAATCCAGGGAGCGGTCGTAGAAAGTTTTAACCAACATTTTCGGAAGTTTCAGCCCAAATTACCCCCAGTACACCCTTTTTCATATTTTTAAAAAATCGCTAGAAAAACTTCCCTTCTACTTTCTTATAATAAGAAAACATAAAAAATTTCAAAGAAACATAACCGAAATTGGATAAAATACATTTAGTCAAAATGGCTGTTTGGCGTCAAGCGCCGGAGGAATTTATGCTTTGGACCAAAAAATTGTTAAAATTGCGCAAAACAGTGCATTTTCAAGGTATTTGTTGGAAAATCTCAAATTCTGTGTGAAGGGGGTGATTGTCAACAGTTCATAACTGGCTGATGCGAATATAAAACTTTAGGACCAGCTGCACTAGATAGATAAACATGCCTTTATTTAAACCGCGTTAAAACTTTTGGCTAGCTGTGTGATTCACGCACTACGTCAATGTGTCTTCTCATCACTTCGATTTAAAAGTTTTTGCATTGCCTCACATTACTGTGTGTGTATGTGTATGTGTGTGTGTGTGTGTGTGTGTGTGTGTGTGTGTATGTGTAGGTATCCTTTTTTGACATTTTTGACAATACGTCCTGTCAGGAAAATTAACTGACACATTTTTAAGCGCCCAGAATAGGGGTACGCTTCCTCCTACTGAGTGCAGAAATTTCAGGATATTGTCAATAGAGGTTGCAAATTGATGGCAGGACCAACGACATTGTTGGCATTAAAAATATTAAAGTAGGGTATAAACAAATTGCCTTAGCGTCCGAACCGTTGGCATCTTGCTAAAAATTTTTTACACGGTTTAAAAGTAGAAACGTTTATCTACATATCTAGTGCTGCTGGTGCTAAAGTTTTATGTTCACATCAGCAGAAGTTATGACCTGTTAAATCAGAATGTAGCCTTTTTTTGGGCCACCCTGTACTTTCTGCTTACATTACATTACATTACATTATAACCATGTAACTTTTTCGCCGTTTTTCTGGTGCCCACTTAAAATGGAACTATTTTTGGCATGGAAATCCTACTAAAAGAATTCAAAATCTCCGAACATATACGTTTTTTATTCATTAAATATTATTTTTTGCGACGAAAAATCTGTCGCGAAGCGCCATTAATTCCTAAAAATTCTTACTGAATGATGATAGTTAAGGACATCTTAAGTCATGCACAGTCATTAAAAGGTCAGCATGAAGTACTGATAATGTTCAGAATTTCCACTAGGAACTGGATAAACAGTGGCTGAAACGCTTATGGTTTGGAAAAATTATTGTTAAATCCAATATTGCTGCATACAAAAACTATACCTTATGTTTTAAAAATAGGGTTTCTTCTGACTGTCATGCCGTGAAGGTCGGCAAATGCCGTTCAGTATTTTCCGGTGAAGAAATTGATAGATTAAGTTAGTGATGGCTCAAAATCATTAGAAAGCATATGCTCTGCTCGTTATTTATGTCGTCAACTACGTCTGGCCAAAGGACGTGTGGCGGCCTCCATCTATCCCCTTAAGTTTGCCCTTAGTCTTCCCGTATTCAGAAGGCGCCCCCCGGAATAGAATTTTTTTTGCTCCTTTCAAGGGTCGACCAAAGTGAAAAATCGAAAATTTGCTAAGGACGTCTCAAAACACCGCTAAAACAGGTTTTTAGCTTACTTTTGAGCTAGTAAACTCCAAATTGTCCGGCGCTTCACGCCGGATTTATTGTTGATGTATAATTTTTGTCTTCTAGCCCACTCAAGACAGCTCAAATTTGAGCTTGACAAGTATAATATGTAAAATTTTCGGCGCTTTGCGCTAAATTATACATTTTCTGTATCGTTTTTCTTTGTAAAGCAAAAAGATTAAATGCAAAGACAGAGGCTAGGTGATTGTTTTATATAAGAGTATGGAATAGAGTGAAAATTTTTGAAATTTTTTCTTGAAATTTTTCTTCGACATTGCATAAAGCTCGCCGAGTTACACTCAAAAATGGCATTATTTTTGTCCATCTCGCTATGGTTCTCGATATATCTGACCTCAACCACCCCCCCCCGAATAAAATCCTGGATACAAGTCTGACCTTGTTCATTGACAGCTATTGAATGTTTAAATTTTCGGATAAGTTTTCAAAAATGAAGTTGTGACAGAATCAGATTTGATGGTTAATTTCTACAGTATAATTTCGAATCTTTATTGAGATGTCTTACATATTAACACTCCAGTGAAGACTATTGTGTGACTAAAGGAAAGCTTATTTAGCAGATTGTAAGAAACGAACCTACGCTTGTTCGTACTTTTTGGTCATACTTAAGATTGTATGACAATCATCCCGTTGATTCGCAAGTTTCTAAAGGTAGTGGTAGGGGCCGGGTCGGGCCATGTCAGCGTTCTGTCTTATATAAGCTAACATAATTTCCTCATTAAACTATACTTGTAACGTCTCTAAATATTAGTCGGGGTTTCCCGACCATTTTAGGGGGAAGGAAGGAATAAATGACCCCAATTTTCGGCCAAATCTTGCAAAAATGCCTAAAAATGGCCAGAAAGCCCAAGTTTTCACCTAAAATGAGGGAGTAGGGTAACAAAATTTCTGGCTTTTAGGGGTGGAGGGACGACCAACTCTAGGTGTGGATCCCTCATTCCCCTGTTACGTGTATGCATATGTTCTCGTATAACTCGAGTTGAGCGCAGTTGAACATCGAACCTTTCGTTAACATTATTTTTCGGCTGTTGAGCTTGAAGGTCTTGCATAAGTTCAGGTGCAACTCGTTGATCGCACCTTACTTCTCGGTGAGCTTGTATATTGCAAAGACTTGAACAAGTTGGGATTTGTAAAGAACGTATCCGTTTCCTGCGACTTTGCCTTATTGCCTCTGTGTTGCACTGTGGTTCGCAAAGTTGATAGCGCGCGTATCAACTTTATTCAGGTATTTACAGCATGCAACTTATGAGTAAAAAGCACGATTTTCAGGGCTGGGGTTGTCGTTAACTTGAATCATCAAAAGTTTCAAATCTAATGCAGCTTAATATGGGGAACATACATGTAGCATGGGAGGATGGGGGACTGCTCACCCAGAGTTGGTCGTCCTCCGAGTCAGAATCCTTTTCACTCCTTCCCTGATTTTTGGAATTTTTCGAAAAAAACTTGCATAATTTGGCCATTTTTAGGTGCTTTTTGCCATTTCCGGCCAAAGATTGGAGGCACACCTGGGCAATGGATTCTGGTTCTGAAGGTACCGGGGTCCCTTTTGTTGAGGTTGGTTGGTTGGTTGCTTGTTTGGCCAGTTGGTTAGTTGTTTGGTTGGGTAGGTGGTTGGTTGGTTGTTTGCTTGGCTAGTTGGCTGGCTAGTTGGCCGGTTAGTTGGTTGGTTGGTTGGCTAGTTGGTTGGTTGTTTGGCCGGTTAATTGGTTGTTTAGTTGGCTAGTTGGCTGGTTGGTTGGCCGGTTAGTTGGTTGGTTGGTTGGCTAGTTGGTTGGTTACATAATTTTCTCACTTTTTTATTTTTTGGTCAAAAAGTTCTACCCCCCCAATCAAAAACTGTTTTTTCTGGCGCCACCCAGCTGGGGGTCTGAAGGTACCGAAATGTGTTCTGGCGCCACCCGGTGGCGCGGGTGGCGCGGCATTGCCCACCTGTGATTGGAGGTGATTAACCTCCTCCTAAAAATGGCCGGGGAACCCCACGCGAAAATTTTGAGCCGTTACACATATGATGGGAGAAATATCTTTTATGCTATAAATGTACATCATGGAGCGATGTCATGATTTGATCTGCATCGGTAAGGTTTGGATATCTTGACCTCCAGAAAGACAAATGGAAAAAATAAGTAGAAATTAAGAGACGGACATGTATCTGAATTTTTTCAAAAAATATATATTACTTGATTCGACCACTAGACCCGGCTGATTGCTTGAAAGACTTCATTCTTTTACAATGCTGCTTTTATTTCTAGGCTTGTATTTTATCACTCTTCTTTAAAATTGTAATATAGTATCACAAACTTTTACGAATCGACTCTTTTATTCACCAAGTAGACATTGCTTTAACTGATTTTCGTTGATATTCCTTACAAGAAAATGATGCAAACTGATGAAGAAGATTGTAGAACAATAAAACAGTCAATTATTTATGCCAAAAGTTTCGATTTTATTTATTTTCGGGAAAGGTTAGTTCTTAGACCGCAGATTGGCTGATGAGCTGACCCCTCCGCAAAATGCTGCAGCCTTCAAAATTTTCGGCGTTCAAAAATATCAGAAAAAATATACTGTTTTATGTTTTTTAAGCGATCTTTTGGCTCAAGTATTAATTTTTCGGCTCTTTGCGTCAAACAGCAATTTTTCACCATATTCTGTTCTATTATTTGAATTTTCCGAAAATTTCTTTTTTCTTTGTTTTAGAAAGAAAGTATCGTCAAAAATGTATAATGTGTGTTTTCGATGCGTATCCATTGTGTAGGTTTATTAGAAAAAGTTTTTAAGCTAATCCCTAGAATTCTCACATCTGTTCTGAGGTAGCTTGCTTTTCGTAGCGAAAAATTCATTACATTGTTTTGCCTCTGTGGATTAATTTAATTACATTCGATTGAAATTTGAATTACGTTGAGCTTCATTATGTAAAACTGACCTGAAAAGATTACATATGTAGTCTTTAATATAGAAGCAATGCAGGAGTATTTATGTATGTGCTAAGTTGTTTACGCCCACTCGGCGACTTAACGTTATGTCAAATTCGGCGGTTGTGAACATGTAGGGCAGCAGCCAAATTCGGAGGGTCTGGATGGTGTAAAACTGGTTAAAATCTTAAAAAACATGCCAGAATTTCAATTACGCGGGTTCTATCGATTTGGGAGGGGGTTTCTCGGATTCTCGGGGAGGGGATGGGCTAATGTAACCCAAAGCCCATGGGTGGTCGTGGGAGCCTTAAGTTTTGTTTCACAGAAAGCATGCTTTTTGCTAGTTTTTTTGCATCTTAAGAATTTTGGTGCGTCGAATTCCGAAGGCAAATATTTCATTTACGATAATTGGGCTGGTTGCGTTCAGAACGTAACTTACATTCTGACAATGCGAACGTCCTGCGGATACAAGTGAGCTATTCAATTTTTCAATAAGCTATTATCGTTTGTGAGGTTTTTTTAAATCCTGATGCACGTGTACACGGCGTGCAAAAAACAATAAGGAACGAAAGGAAAACAAAAATTATAAAATACGATTTTAGGCCTCCAAGTCCCTTTTAATCTCTAATTCTCAACATTTCCGGCGCTTTTTGCCGAGTCATCTGAATTATTTAAGTTTCTCTTCCTTGTGCTTTCGTATGAGTAGGGCCGTGCTTAGGATTTTAGCGTCCCTGGACAGAGCTGATTTAATGGCGGCCCTACGCAATAATCATAGGTGGACACTTTAAAGATGGCCAGGGAGGGGCGAAATTCAAAAAAGGTCACATGGTAAGCATTTTCATAACATGCGGTTCTCACCGGGTAATATTTTGATATTGTTATTAAGTTAAGTATATTAAAATGTCATTCTTGAGATCAGCAGGTTGATGAATTCAATTCTAAAATGTATTTTCTGAAAAAATATCTTTTTCAAAGAATGTATTTAGCGGATAATTCACTATTATGTGAGAAAAGAAAAAACAAAAAGTGCAAGACTTTGGAAAAATCAATACTTTTGCAGTACACTGACCACGTTGACAGACACATTGTTTTAACTGAGCCGTATTTGTTCAGTATTAAATCAAAATTTTACCAGCAGCAGCTTATGTCTGGGGTGTGATTTAACATCCCCCAATCGCTAAAATTTTCTTGAAAACTAAGACGATGCACGGAAATCGGAAATATATCATTTTTCATCAAACAAAACCGCATGTTTGACTCCATACGCTGCACATGTATTTTTCTACTTTGCGGCCCCAAGTGCGACCAAAAAAGCGCATTATTCTCAATGTTGAGGAACAAGTACATGAAGCAATACTTTTTTATCCTTTTATTGTGCGAGGTTTGACATCGTTCAAATCCAGAGATTAGTTTTGGGCTGTTAATGTTAGTGTCTGCCTTGAAATATGCGTAATCGGACGGATTGTGACAAGCAATTTCTAATACGGTTCAAAAAGTTATGAAAAAGTTGCTGAATACCTACAAAAGACCGTGCTTAACGTGGACTTATTCAACGACAACGTTTTGAAACTCAGAATAGTAAATCGTCATGTTTTTGAATAAAACAACCCAGCTAAAAAGTGCATTTCAATTTTTGTGATAATTTAGATGTACATATTCAAAAAATGACTCGATTGATCGCGTTTAATTATGGTAAGCACGGCTACTAATCAGCATAGCTGATGCCTCGCTACCTTAAGCTCATTAACTAAGCTAACTTAAGTAAATAAAAAATGTAGGGTCCGACACGCAATTCGTTTTTTACGCGCCCTATTTCACTTATGTTGAATCGTTTGAAATGTCAGGGTGTTTCATCGTCATTGGACGACCCAAAAATTTCAACACTGTGATATGTGATAGAAATATTTGCTGCAGAAAAATTTTGATTTGCACTCACGGTTTTTTGTTGTATTCGGAAAAGATTTTCCCCAATGTACAACGACTTTCGGGACCGTCTTTGTACATGTACAAAGATTTTCGGGAAGACAAAAACTGTTAAAACGTCTAAAATTCCTAAAAATTTTCAGCGCTCTGCGTTGAAATGGTTAATTGTTTGTTCTATATATCTATTAGGGATGTGCCGATACCGCTTTTTTTGAAAATGACCGATTCCGATTCGATTTTTTAATCGGAACATCCCTAATATCTATATAATGGCAGAATTTGCATTCAGAAAGGAAAAATGTCAAACTTTTCGGCGCTTCGAGCCGTTTTGAAACCATTTTCAGTACTTTTTTTATCAGCGACCTAGAAATGGGCTAGAATTACACTGCCAAAGGTCGAAAAATCCTGTTTTACCGCACTGAAAGCGCTAATGGAACATATTATAGTATCTAAAAATCTGCATGTACAATGCTTGAGCGCTCTGTATTCATTTACAAATGCAGAATTCGGGTTGACGATAGCGCCATTGGTATTACGGATGCATTGTCGCGTCGCCTGAAGGTATGCATCCTATGCTCTTAATTCTTCTTCCGCTTGTACATCTGCTGGTGGACATACATGCTCACGGTCAAAGTTTTGGGAGGGGTAAACCGAGCTTTCTGGGTAAGAGGGACAATGAATGATTTTCTTACCTATTTAATGTCAAATTTTGATACTTAATACGTTGTGTTTTATTCTTCATGGACATTTATCTTTAAATTTGCTGGAAAACAATTGCGATTAAGGAGATGGAATAACCTGTAATATCAAATATATACGAAGTAATGTATTAAATTGTCTGGATGAATGAATTAGGCAGTCTATTGCTCGAAAAATAAGTATATGTACCTGAAATTGTACTGTTAGATGTCATTTAACGCTTTTTCGTGGTTCGAGCGATAGGATTTGATCCAAAATGGCCTGATGGGGATACGCTTCTCAAAAAGTTCTGGTAGGGGATACCCCGCCATACCCCCAGCGTGCATGTGTGCTGGTGAACATAAAATTATTTGTTCCGTGACTTTTTATATGCGTTGTAGCGGGGGCGTAACCAGGATTTTATTTCGTAGGGCGAGGGGTGGAAATTTTCAAGCCGTATATCTCGAGAATCATTAGGAGATATGCGAAAATAATGGCATTTTTGAGCGTTTCTCGACGAGATCTATGCCATAGCGAAGAAAAATTTGAAAAATAAAAAAATTTTCTTGCTTAATTTCAAACTTGGATATTAAAAATCTGTCCTTTAAGCAATCTGTATGACTAATTTCTCAATATCGAGCTGAAGCTCGACTCCAAATCACTTCGAAAGTCTTGTCTTTGCATTTAATTTTGTGGTTTCGCAAAAAAACTAATGCAGAAAATCATAAATCGGCGCAAAACGCGGAATTTTTCGTCATATTCGCTATTTTAAAGTCAAATCTGAACTTCTAAGGCAAGAAATGAGAATGAAAATAAGAAATCCGGCGCGAAGCGCCGGAAACTTTGAGCTTAGTAGCTCAAAAGTGTGCTAAAACGTATTTTGGCTTTCATTTCAGGAGACTTCGAGAAGTTTTAATTTTTTCTTCTGGGGGAATCTTTTGAATGATGAAAGTATTTTTCCCTGTCGGAGGGGGCGGCCTCTCGCCCCCTTTCGTCCCCCGGCTGGTTACGCCCCTGTAGTGTAGCATTGCAAAATTACAGCTATTGGGTACAAGCTTTAAATTTCTCAGAATGAAGATTTTATCTATCGTACGTATACATATGTATAACGCCTTAAATCAGTACTCGTTTTTCGCATCAACTATTTATTTTAGGTGCCGCTTGTTTTGCTGTGTACAATATTAAGCATACATAATTATATAAAATTTGATTTTAGCTTAAGTTTGCCAAAGCAACATTTGATTAAAAAATTTGAATATAAAAATTGATTGAAAAATTTGAAAGTTTCTATTTTCGAGCTTAGCTTCTATATTTGATACAGTCTATCAATTTTAATAAAATTCTTTATTGCAATCTATATCTAAATTTATCAATTTTGATTTATCGACATAAGACATCATTCATGCTAAAACTGTACCTAACTAATTAGCTTAAGAGAATCCTTAAACGCCATCCAAAACATGGAAGCGTGGCCAGGAATGGGTGAAATCTAGGATTTGCAGACCATATGGGTGAAAACCTGGGTGTTAGGTACAGAATACCGTTTCTTGTAAAAGCATTACTTCGATGGTTTGTTATGTTCTGTGTTTTCACAAAATTTCTGTCAGATTGACAGGACTATGTTAACTTGAAGACAAATTAGCAACATTGGCGAATTTAGGTTCATGAGGCACCAAAAATGCTTTATTTGGATTAGGATCCTTACACAGCTTGGGGTAATAACCCCTGACATTGATGCAAGTCTTTTAATACAAGTTGCCATACAAAAACTAAATCGTTTTTAAAGGCGACTTATAATAAAAGTGTTGATAGAGTAAAACATGATTTAACAGATAGAGTATTTTATGAATTTGGAATTGCCCTTTTTAGCCGATTTGCAAGAAATCTGAACTTCCATAAGAGCGCAATCAGAAGACAGCTAAAATAATATAGCCGAATTCTTCCTGACGTTTAGGAAAAAACCTACATTCTTGGCGTTTATTACGAGACATAATCAGCATATTGCAATTGCAATATCATATCTGATTCTGTTATACAAATTACGAATACTTTAGCTTTCTGAATATAGTGCTGGCCTCTAAAAAAGCCACTTTTTGTGTTTTTGCATGTATGTTCTGCAGGACCTCCCCAATATTTAAAATATATAATCAGAGCAATCTCCCGTCAGAGCCCCATCTTACGCCACTTAGTTGATTTCACAAATTTCTTCCGTCTAAGAGAAAAAATTGACCAAAGTCAAAACTAAAAGAAAACCAGCAAAATTTATTTGAGAGTTTAAAAAAATCATGTATTTTAAAAAACCAGCCCTAAAAAGCTATGCAGCATGCATAGATTGCAGCGGAAATATGTTTCCTAGACTTACATAAGCATATTTTGAAAAACTATCATTTTTTACCGATATTTTCCTCTATTGCATCGAATTTTAAAAAGTCGATAATTTTGTCTAAGCTATATTAAAAGGTCTCTAATTTTTATAAATTGAGTCTTTGACTCGCAAAAACAACTCTAGATAAGGATCCTACCTATACATCCCTACAAGAGACAATGCTAACTAAAGCAGTTCAATGAAAACTAATTTTGCTGCCATGGCAACATATACTTAGCATTTGTTTTTTTAGGTTACAGTGGTTTTTTTGGTCACAATTGAACTTTTTTTGGGATTTTTAGTTGGAGTTCCTATTCTTTCAGAAAAAATAAGTATCAGGCATCACGTAAGACTTGAGAGGAACATTCCTGCCAAGTTTTATGAAAATCGGTGCTGGTTTTTAGGTTACAAGTGCTTCTTTATTAGGTTTAACTTTGAAGGTATACTTTGGCTGTATGCATAAGATATAACAGCTAAATTTTTTTTGAGAACACTTGCACAGGGGTATAACGTGAAAACTTAAAAGATTTCCACAAATATTAATAAGGGTAGAATTACCGACTCTCAAAAATGCATGAAAAATGCGCAAAAAAGAATGATTTTCTCGTAACCTTTTTGGCAAATTCATAACTCAAGTTTCTGAATGATCCGAAAAGATATCAGGCCACAGTTGTGATCTACATGGCATAGCTCTTTCGAAAGTATAATATTATTGGCCATCTTCTCTTGCTTACTGAGAAAAGGGGTGGTTTTTTTAACTCCCATAATCCACGAGTTTTTTAGAGGCCATCACTATGCATTTTTATAAGTTAATTTAATTTAACTGTAAACCGAAAACAATGTTGGTGTGTCGCGTCGAACTATATTGTCAGTTAAATTTAGGAGAAAGTAAGGCTTTTTGGACAGCAAGTGGATCAGTCTGGGATAATATTTAAAAAAACGTGTGCATATATTTACAGTATACCTAGATATATATTATATGTTTAGAGTAATTTTTGCTCGTACAAAGACTTTTCCGGAGATCTCTGTACATGTATAAAGAGACTCGTACAAAAAACACTGTTCTCTTACTATTGTAGTATTACGAGTATCATTACTATTACGTGTTTCTTATTCTTTGGTACTTTTTTACTTTTTACTTTTATCTTAAGTAGGTAAGGTATTTAACTTATTGTCGGCATCCATGCTCTTATTACTCTTTGAGCAGTTTATTCTCCCTCATTTTCCTAATTTATGTACTAATTCTGACAAATTTCTTTTATTTCGTAGCATTCGGCTTTTGATGACAAACAGTGGTACGAAGGGCAAATCTTGAAGTGCACTTACGCTGTTTTAGCCCATGCTGAATGGTTAACGTCAGATTATGACAAAGGAGTGGTTGATCTCCCCGGAAAGCTACTTGAAAAGTTCAAAAATCGTCGAAAAAAACGATGCAATAGTGGCTTAAAGTTCATGGTAGAAAAGGTGAAAAAATAAAATGAAGTTAATCTGTAGTAGAAAAATTAATAATAAGAATAGGGAAATGAATGTATAGGACAAAAATTTATCCAATTATTTTGCTTTTTTCACTTTCTTTATTCTTGCTATTTTTGGTAGGATTTAGTTATGCTACCCGAGCAGTATTTTTTGTATTCGGCACAGATTTTTCCCGACGTACAAACACTTTTAGGGACCGTCTTTGTACATGTACAAAAATTTTTGGGAAGACAAAAACTGCAAAAAAAGGTTTAAAATTCGCAAAAATTTTCGGCGCTTCGCTCCTAAATGAGTAATTGTGTGTTCTATTTCCTTATATTGTCAGAAATTGCATTTTGAAAGGAAAAATGTCAAATTTTTAGGCGCTTCGCGCCGTTGTTTTGAGACAATTTTCATTAATTTTAGGCGTCAGAAACCCAGAAATTAGCTAAAATACACTACCAAATGTCGAAAAACCCTGTTTTACCGCACTAAAATCGCTATTGTACCATATAATTGTACAGAAAAATTTGCATGTAGAAAATGTACATTTGGGACCGTCTTTGTACATGTACAAACGGACCGTGTACAAAAAAACACTTTACATGAGAGCAATTTGCAAGGTTGCAGTTTCATTTCAGATTGAAGTCGACTCTTTACAAGCCACTTGGCTTTCGCCCATCGCAGGAGATTTAAATACGCTGCCACCGGATAAAGTCATGAAGCGAGAGGAAATAAGCAAGTAAGGTCTCTCATTAGCAATAATTATTATTGCTTGACATCTTGCTTAACGGTGATTGTTATTGTTTTGCTTACAAAATATGCGAAATCAGCTAATCATTTCGACTAAATTTATTTTACTTAATGAAGTCCTTTTGAATATTCGTCATTTCTCGAAATTTTCGCAAGCAAGGATTACCACTCAACTTTATGTACATACGCATATAACCGGATCACACATGGATATTGTGGAGAGGTTAGAACATATATAGGTACGCAAGATCAAACTTTCGGGGTGGGGTTGAAATCAAAATTTTAAAGGTGGCTAAGTACTTTATAAAAACGATATTACATATATCTAAAAACGGTAATATCACCTTAAAACTGTCAATTTCGAGCATTTGTTACAAATGCAGTTGAACTCCGTTAATAAACACTCTGAGGTGACTAAGTGGTTTCGTGATTACTAATTAAGCGAGTATGCTAACTAACCTAGTTAACAGTTATTTGCTTCTATGTGTCACTAAGCGCTGTTATGCATAGCTAAAAGTTGTGCAATATAGCAAACGTTATTGTATCCCGAGCCCAAAATCACTATATAGCTAGTTTTCTGAGCCAAAAAAGGCTATATAGCAATGTTTTACCGGCCAAAATCGCTATATAGCTATCAGTTTCTTTGAAAGTTCGGGGGAGAGTAATAAGGAGAGTAATAACCATTTTCCCCGCTCCCCATGCCCATGTATGCTTTGGAATCTGGAAGACCTCCGAATTTAATTTTCAAAATGTTTCCATTCTATCACGATTTTTTGGTGCCAGTGGATATATTTCGATAAATACGAACAAATAGTGTTTTTTGCTCCCCTAATCAATGTTAAGGCACTCTTTGTCCATCGAATAATTTTGATTCCCTCCACGAGAGCCCCAAAATTTATGCGCTGCCCATCTATGAACCGTATGCCTAGCGTAGCATATTTTCGATGTGTTCAATCAGGTTTATTAATTTTTTCTGTGTTGAAAGAAGAAGTATTATCGTTGCGACAGTAACTCTTCAAAACAAAAATTGATATCGATTACATTAAAAATGTAAGTAAAAGTTACCGTAGATAATGTTGAATGTTATCAGGTCAGGTCAATTGAGAGTTCACGTGTTTCATATTTTTTCGTGCTACCAATACTGAATACTGCATGCTGATTGTGAATTGAGTTTTGTATTATTTTATTCTTATTTTTTTAGGATCAGCCCAATCAATTATTGCGAACATCAGTTTATTCAAATAGGCGACAGAATTGCGCTCAAAATGCAAACAAATGATGACGTCATTTCCAGTGACGAGTGGCGAATAAAAATAAAGGAAGAATTGCTTTCTAAAATTCATCTTGGTGCAACGAATTCATGTGATAACAGCAGCTCGAGTACTGAAGCAGTCGCCTGTGGGATCGGTAAGATAGGCTTCGTAAATCCGTTCTTATTCATAAAGTAGCTTTTGCGATCGTTTGATTCGTAAATCCATTTGAGCATGAAATTTATCAGCTCAAAATTTTCGTTGGGGAGTAGTCGACCATCTTTTGGAGGAGCGAGGTGTGTGTGACCATACATGTAACAGGGGGATGGGGGATCCCCTACAAAAGAAGTTGGTCGTCCCCCATCTCCCAAAGCTAGAAAATTTTTGACCCACTCCCTATTTTTGGAATAAACTGAATTTTTATTATGTTTTTAGGTGCTTTTTTCGGTCGTTCATGACCGAAAATTGGAGATCGGGCGTGACCTTTATTTTTGGGCTGAAATGGCAACACTTAAGGAGACTTGGAAAAGCCAAATTTTTGCCTGGAAAGTCAGGCGGTGGAAATTAAATCTCAACTCGTGGGGGAAATTTAGGACTGCCAGCTTTGATGGGATCCTCATTTAGCTCTCACATTTAAATTTGCATTTAATTCAAATAAGTTAGAAAACTCAAAAATGTCGGAAAAGACAAGGTAAAATAAAAAACTTGTAGTTATACTGTATTTTAAAGTATTTTTATATTTATGTTGAATATTTTTGTATTATATTTTTATTCATGTCCGTGCTGTGCATTATTCAAAATTCGGAATAAAATCATGCCCTAAATATTTTTAGTCAGGAGCTACATTTTTCTTCTTTTCACTAGTCTGAATCTAATCGAAGCCTTGTATGTACGTACATGCACCTGTGTACAACACCAAATCTATCTAATTTTAAAGGTAACCAAATTGTGCATGTTAGTGACTTGCTTATCATTGCTATGTGCTAATCATATCTATGTCATTGCCGACAAACTATTAGATGCACAATGAGGATACGAATCAGTTTACATTGACTGTACAATTTATTAAAGTTTTGAAAAATGAGCTTGTTAAGCGAGTGTAAACCAAGAGAAAAACTTAAAGTTTAAACATACCATTAAATTATGAAGAAATTATAAAATATTTTAAAATATTTTATAATTCTCTTCATAATTTAATGGTATGTTTAAACTTTGAGTTTTCTCTTGGTTTACAACTCGCTTAACAAGCTCATTTTTCAAAACTATTACCTAGTGCACAGTCGCTTCTATAATTTATTAAAGATTTTACTTGAGACCTTTCCACACATAATAATAACAGAAAGTCATCAACATGGAAAACAAATAAATAAATAAAAATGAATAAATAAATAAATAAATGGTAAATAAATTAGGCATGCTGTTAGTATAAAAGGAACAAAAAGACGCGAGAAATAGTACATACACATGTACATAAAAAGCACACAAAATTATATTATGAGAAATTACTGGCCAATTCTAAGCGGGGGTGAATGACCTCCAATTTTTAGCCAACAACGACCAAAAACACATAAAAACGGCTAAAAAATTTAATTTTTTCCAAAAATGGGGAGTTAAAAATTTTCTTGCTTTGGGAAGGGGGAATGGGGGGACGGCCGACTTTGAATGGGGGATCCCCACCCCTCTTACATGTATGCCTTTACCGTGAACCCTGGTTAAAAAAATTTTGACAGTATTTCTTATGTATTTTTTCAGCTCATGTATGTATGTGGACTCCTACAAACCGATCCTTCACACACTTTACTTTTCTATATGCTAAGCCGCCGAATATGACAGATTTTGAAGATATTTCGTTAGTAGTTTAGATATAAAAATTATGGAGCCTAAATACATAAGTCGAAAATTTGTCTACATGTTTTGATTTTTTAAACAGATATTTTCGTCAATTTACCCTTAAATTTGTAGCAGTCGGTGGACTGCTATTTTTGACGTAGTACTGAATTTTTTATCTGAAATCCTGTGAATGGAAAGGAAATAATTAAAGATCAAATTGAACACAATTAGCAAAGAAGTATTTTCCTATTACATTCGCATTACACTAAACATAGCATTTATACTTAAATTCAATTTAGCACAAATACATACATATGTAGGTAGAGTAGATATTTAATTTTTGACAAGCTCTACTGGTAGGAAATAGATTATACTTTTAGACTATTATGCTCGAAGTTTTTTCAAGCATGTTTTTCATAACAAGTTTCTTTTTTCTTGTAATATGACTCCATTTTACATATATGTATGTATATGTTGAAAAATAATTCAAGAAACGCTCTTTTTGTTTAGGTTTTTGAAAGACTTCATTATTCGCTTTTGCTTCTATTGCCAGTTTTGCAGGCACCTAATTTCCTTAACTTCTCTGATGTGGAATGACTTGTTTGATTCGTGCGATACATTCTTTAAGCCAACGAAAATGCAGAACATCCTCAAAAATTGTCCGCATATTTAACGGCTTCTTCGGATCGTGATTCGGATTGGTCGGATGTAGATTCAGATGCCGATGTAGACGAACAGCCTGCAGCTTCCCATAATAGTCAAGATAATAAACGAGATAACTTGGATTGTGCTGCCGAAAGTCCCTGTACTCTTGAACCTATTTCAAAGAAAATTAAGGGCGTAAGCAGCACATGCATGTAAAAAGAGACTATGAGACCCGCCACCGGAATTGGGCTGCCCACCTATCCCAAGAAAAAAATTGAAGTCTATTCAGTGTTTTTTTGTACAAGGTCCGTTTGTATAGTGCTGGCCTCTAAAAAAAACCAGTCGATTTGTAACCTGAAAAAAGCACCCCTTTTTTCCATAACCAAAAGGAGATGACAGATGATATTATGCGGGCGAACAAGCTATGCCGTGAGGGTTACAACTGACCCCTGATCTCTTCCCGATACATTCAGAAACTTGAGATATAAATTTGTCGAAAAGTTCCTAAAAATTGTCGTTTTTTTTATTTTTTTAACGCATTTTCGAGGGTCAGTATTTCTACTCGTATTCATATTTGCTGGAATCTTTTATGTTTTCACGTTAGGCTCCCTTGCAGACTGATATCAGAAAAAATTTAGTTGTCCTATGTCATCCACATAGCTACAGTATACCCTCGAAGTCAAACCTAAAAAGAAACCAGTTGTAACCTAAAAAACCAGCGCCAATTTTTACAAAACTCAGCAGGAATGTGCCTCGTAGCACCTTACATGATGCCTGATATTTATTTTTCACAAAAAATGGTAATCACCCAAAAAACTGCCAAAAAAGTTCGATTGTAACCTGAAAAAACCACTGTAACCTAAAAAAACCAATGCTAAGTAAACGTTGCCATGGCAACAAAATTACTTTTCATCAAGTTGCATAATTTTGCACTGATTTCTTGTAGAGGATGTAGACGAGACCTACCTAGATTTGTTTTTATCACTTGAAGACTTTATTTGTGAAATTTATAGAACTTTTAATAGAATTCAGAAGAAATTATTGATTTTTATATAAATGTGATAAAATGAATGGAAATATCGTAAAGAATGAATTTTTTCCAAAAAATATGATCATTTAAGGTCAACTAACTATTTTACGCTGCAAACCACGCACTTCGCATAAAATTTTGGGGGTTGTTTTTTTTATTTCCCATGGTTTTTTTACTTCACAAATGGAATTTGCTGGTTTTTTTTAGTTTTGACTTTAATCAATTTTTTCTCCAACACTAAAGGGATCTATAAAATCAACTGAGTGGGGAAAAATGGAGCATCGACGGGACATTGCTCTGATTATATAAGTTTCTAGACTGGGGTGCTTGCACAATGAATATATGCAAAAAACATGAAACGTGGTTTTTTTAGAGGCCATGACTATACATGTACAAAGATGGTCCCTAAAAGTCTTTGTACATTTCGTACACACAAATTTTTGGGTACTATAATATGGTACAGTAGCGATTTTAGTGTGGCAAAAACAGAGTTGTTCGACCTTTGGTTACGTATTTTAGCGATTTCTAGGTTTCTGAGGGCAAAAATCAGTAATAATCGTCTCAAAACGGCGCGAAGCCCAAAAAATTTGGCATTTTTCCTTTTAAAATGCAATTTCTGAAATTATAAAGATATATAGAACACAAAATTGCTCATTTCGGCGCGGAGCGCCGAGAATTTTTGCGAATTTCGAACCTTTTTTGCAGTTTTTGTCTTCCAAAAATCTTTGTACATGTACAAAGACGGTCCCCAAAAGTCTTTGTACATCGCGAAAAATCTTTGCCGAATACAAAAAAACCATGAGTCTATTTTTTCAGCTTTTTAAAATTATTTTTGCTGTTTCGAACAAAAAACATTTCCACATTAGGTTTTAAATCAAAAGTAAGGCTTGCTTTCATGTGAGTTATTGCGAAGAATTCGAATTATTCATTGTTTCTAAGCCAAGCCTACTAAGATTGGTAAAATTGGCAGATAACGCCGCGAAAATTTTTTAGCTGTTACACGCAGCTTACAACCAGCACAAAATTCTGAATGATTGTTATCATCTATTTCGGTTCACTTAAAGAACAGTTTAGAAAAATACTCGATTTCCGCTCATTTTTACAGAAATAAGGCTCATTTCTTATTGAAGATCTTCAAAGTAATATTTTGGAGATAAGGCTGCCGATTTTGTTATCTGTTCTCTCAATCTTTAAAAAGGCGGTAAAAGTCTGTTTGGGTGAACACATGCGTGGTGCCTTTATCTGTATTTACGTTCGTCATTGAAACGCATTTGAAGATAATAATCCAAAGGTCCAAGTTAGGCTTTCTCACCCGAAGTTGAGTTTTTCCACCAGAGCCGTATGTTTTCTCGCTTGAATACCGCAAGGGGTCGCTACCATAGATGCACAGCATGGCCGATCTGGGGTAGGGGGGTCAAAAATTGGACTTTTTTGGGTCAAAATGACCTCAAAAATTGATATAAGCGCTGAAATAGCATTAAAACTACGTTATTATGTACTAGTTTCTGCTCAATTTAAAACACTTTTGGAGAAAATTTTTAATTTTAATCCCTTTTTTGCCTTCATTTTGCCTCATTTTACCGAGAAAATTTTCGCTTTTTCTATTCTGGGGGAGGTCAGGCAGGATCCCCAAATCTCCCACGTGCATGTCTGGTTGCTACCATCAGCTATTGCCAAGGGTTCACAGGCTTGTAGCCAGCGGGGGTGCAGGTGGTGCGGCCGCACCCCCGGTCCCGCACCATGGAAGTTAGAAAAATGGCGCCAAAAAACGAAAGGAGCCTTAAAATTTGTGCAAAACGATAAAAATGTGTTAAGAACATGTCATCTCTTGAGAAGTTTAGCCGCTTCAAGCTATTTACATAAGATTAGTTTTTAAAGCTGAATAAGAGATTTAACAAGTAGTGGTAACATTTTAAACTGCTCGCACCCTCGGTCAAGGAATTTTGGCTATGGGCCTGCATCCATAGGTGCACAGCATGGCCGATCTGGGGTAGTCAGCCAGTCTGAGGGGGGTGGTCAAAAATAAAGTTTTTTTGGGCCAAAATGACCTACAAAAGTGGTATAAGCGCTAAAATAGCGTTAAAATACGTTACTACACAATTTCTTCTCAATCTGAAGCATTTTGGAGAAAATTTTCAATTTTCATCCGGTTTTGGCCTCCATTTTGCTTTATTTTCCTCACAAAATTGTCCATTTTCCTATTCTGGGGTGGGTCTGGACCCCCGCAAACCCCCTTCCCCCACGTGCATGTCTGCCTGCATATAGGCTCGTAGAAAATACGGAAAAATAGAATAAAATTTAGTTTTCCGCATCATTCGTACGGCTTTGATTCAGGTCAACGGAATGGCCAGTCCCGTTCCGCCGACTTCAAGGTCCGATCGGTTGCATCCGTCGTCAAATAGCAACGGCAGCGTCGGCCGTCGCCTTTTGAGCGCCCTGGCTGTTAGAACAGCTCCCGGCTCGTATTTATTGAAAAAAAGGCGGCGGCGCAAACGACGTCAAATTCCAGCGGTCGATTCGTTGAATTCGAGTCGTAACCAACAAATCATCGCTTTGCTCGACATGGCGAAGAAAAATGCACCTGCAGATACGGTAAGCCGCGCATTTCTGTGCGTAACGCAGAGGCGGCTATATTTCTCGAATTTTTACTCGCCTGAAGGTCGTCGTTCGTTTTCATAGTGTGACATTAAAAATCATGGGCGCCCGAATCATTGGTTACGAGCATACGTATGTATAATGGGGGTTCGGGGGGTTCCCTCACGCGACGTTGAACGTCCCCCAATTTCCGATAAAATCTAAAAACTTTTCACCCCATATTTTCGCACCCTCCCATTTTAAAAAAATATGCGATTTTGGCCATTCTAAGGTGTTTTTTGACAATTTTGGCCAAAAATCGAAGGCGATTCACCCCCTCCCCTTCCTTCGAAAATGGCTGAGGACCCCATTCTGAATTTCGAGCCTTTATATGTACGCACGAGTACATATGTACATACATATATGTAATATAATTGACCCTAATCCTTCAGATGTCATACGCTAGGTCTTATGTCCTTCTTTGATTGCTGCGGCTTGCGATATAACTATTTCAAACTAATTTCCGATTCGCCTGCCATATTATCACATCCACCCGTGGGAGATCTAAAGGGGAACTAAATCGTGATTTATTTTTCAAGCATAATTCAGAAAGGATAAGAAAGTTACCCTCAAATCCAAAATGCAAAAGGTTATTACAGATCATAAAATTTCCTAGAATTTTACTCCCAATATTCCAGGCTGCCTCTGACTGAAACAACCGTCTTAGCCGACTTTTTAAATTTATTTCACCATTAGATCCATTAGTTTAGCCTTTTAGTAATTTTTGGCCGTCATTTGCTATAGTTTTTACGATTCATTCGCGGGATTATAAAAAATATGCTGATTTTCCTGGCAGCCCAGTCAATTTTTTCTGCTAAAATTTTCTGTAAAGTAAAAGTAGCTCATGTATATATAGATTCTCGCCAGAGATTTCGTCTGTCAAATTTTTTGACAGAATATATGTGCAGGGCCTCATGTAGGGAATCGGTAGGGCCGCTCTCGTTTGATCGAAAAAATTTTCCAATTAGGTCAGATAATGCACGGAAAGATAGAAAAACCTTATCTTTTTTTAAATCTCTCGATTTTCGGCGCTCCGCCGCCTTATGTGGAAAGTTTATTATAATTTTGCTTCAAGTGCGACTAAAAAAACGACACTTTTCCTAAGTTATTCAGAGAGTATAAGTTTTTTTATAAAACATTGATTAACATGATCTTATTAAATAGCGAGCATGCTGAAAAACGTGTGTGGTTTTTACTGGCTATCCCAACGGAGTATTCGAGATATGTATGCATAAACTAATTCATGTTCGATCGCCCCTCCCCTAAGGCGAATCGTGGATACGGGCCTGTATACGAGTATCATTAATTAATTGTCGCTTGACTATCCGTTAATGTTTCAGGAACACTGAGTTAGTACACATGTTTACTTACATATTGGAAATTCAAGTATTTCATTTTACAACCTTACAATTTTGTAATTTACATATTTTGCCATTTCGCAATTTAATTTAAGAATACAATGAGGGAAGAGTCGGAGATTATTTTATTATTTGCCTGCTTTAGCTGAAAAGCTGCAATGAGCATGCAGCGCAAATTAAAAAATAGAGAAAAGTGTCGAAGGTGCTAATATACATATTTGGCTTGATTTTAACATCCCAGCGTCAGCAAAGTATGCAGTGATGAATAGCTATGTCAGCTTCATCAAAGTACACTAGTTGCACTAAAGGTATATACAATGCGAAAGTAATATATGCATTGTATTTACACTGTGAGCAAGTCGCTAAAGGTACTCAAATAAATATAGCATACAATTAAACTGCATGGGTAAGATTAATTGTGCAATTAAATCATATTAAATTATCTCCTCGTGAAATTTTTAGAACCCATTCTTCAGTTTTGAATAAGCAAATTCTTTCTTGCAAATAATTACAAATGAGGAATTCTTTTATACCAAAAGTTCTTTGCTTCTCCGCTTCCTTCTTCCTCCATTCAATATATTGAGCTTTTTCATATAAGGTTTGCCTAGTTTTATGTTCAAAGTTTACTTGACATTGGGGAGTAGAGCTGTACTGGGATCTGGCCCCGTCCCCTGCGCCGGGGCCGAGGCCCCGGGCCGGGGCCTTATACATATATTCAACGTTCTAGCAGAGATTTAAGTGACCAATTATGCCGAATTATGGCCAGTCTGAATTGAAATTATTATTGTATACAGTAATCATGCTAGGGGAACTGTTTTGACATTTTAACGCATTCAACTTTCAAATATGAGGTGGTTGGTATTCATAAAACAGCTTCATTAAACTTTTATTTCAAACATGTCAACAAATTTGGATTCAATCTATAGTCAAAGTTAATGCTGCGCTTTCCTGAATTTTAATGAGATACTCAGTCGATATTTGAGTGCATTGCATAATATTTTGCATCATCGTCATTCGTTTCGTTGCACCACTTGTGGGACTCGTGCACTATATCAGGCTGCTCAACAAAATTTAAAGTATTAACTAGAAACACGCCTTTGAAATGGTGCAACTGCAAGTCACAGTTGTTTTCTGAATCTACAAATCGCATTTCCACGCATCTTATATCGAGTTTAATTAACTGTTAATGCGTGAAATCATATAATTATGCATGTGTGTACTGTGTGTAAAGATTCTAAAAGACGTGGCAGCACTTTCTTTGGGCCCCGGCCAGCCCGGCCTCGGCAATATAGGTGGCCCCGGTGCAGCTCTATTGGCAACTGTCGCGAATTTTTAAGATGCCTCTCCTCTTTTGTATTTAGATTTTTCAGCGAATTTTCATCCTTAATTTTCACATAATCGGTCGACATGTTTTTTTGCTGTTAGCTGATCGGCTTCTAATCATCTTGGGGTAGGGAGGTTAAGAGCCCAGCAAAAAGTTACTCTTTTATGCAAAAAATTTTTCAGCCCCAGAAATTTAGATTTGCCAAAGAAACGTAAAAAATTTGCGTTTTCAGCTGCCTTCTATCTCAAGAGCACAAATTTTCGGAAAAGCCTTTTTCTACTATATTTTACTCAATTTCGTTGGATTTTTCTTTCAAAGGTTTTTGTTTTCATATTCTGGAAAGAAATATACCTAACAAAAATCGAAATGTTTCATGTTTCCATCGCTACATCGTCAGAAACGTAAAAAATGGTATTTTCTGGCGCGTTTCTATCGTTTTTGTACCCATAAAAGGTTTAATGGAAAATTTTTGGACACTCATGGATATACCTCGCCTCATAGGTGCACAAGGTCAGGGTCGGTAGGAGAGGGGTAAAATATCAGAAATTCAAAACAGTTAATTTAACACGAATTTTTCCTTGTTTAAACGACCAAAATGGTCAAAATAGTATACAAAACGTCTTTTTGTTGTAAATCCGCGTTTTTAAAGCATGTTTAGTCCATTTGACTCCATTATATTACCTTTAACACTGAATCAATTTTTTGGCGCTTTCTGGGTAAGAAAGCACGTAAAAAGTATTGACAAATTTTGACATTTCTACTGCTTTTGACCTTAAAATGAAGCAAAGAACGTTCCGTCAGCTCAAAATCGCCAGACAGTATATACATACCTATCTGGCTGATCCTTCAGAGGGGGCAATACCCCCTCACCCCTGCTGTGTGCGTGTATGCCTCTCCTCCCGGATTTTCATGCTGCGCATGGATGGTCCTAAGCATACATGTAAAGGGGGACGGGGGATCCCCTACCCAAAGTCGGACGTCCCCCAGTTCCCCAGAGCCAGAAAATTTTTGACCCCTGCCCCGATTTTTGGAAAACCAAATTTCGAGCCGTTACATGTGTACTCCTAAGTACTAAATATAATTCTGTTTGAAGGCTCCTGCCGAAGCTCTCTTCGTTCGCTCGTATGTCGATGTGCAGTGGCAAGATGGCACAACTAGTTACAAAATGCCTACAGTAAAGCTGGCATACGCTGAATCGGATCTGGACGAACACGTCTTCTTTCCCGGTAATATTGTCCACTTGCAAGAGTCCAAAAATGTTCTCTGGCCCCCCAACGGTTATGGAGTGGTGGAGAAGGTTGATCCTCCGAGCAAACTTGCTCAAGTAAGTATACAAATAAAACTATAGCGAGCGAATATTTAAACTGAACAAATGAGAGATGCAAAAGAAGTAAGGGTACAGTAGAAAGTCAAAATAGGTAAATTGATATAAATCAAATAACTAGTTTACTAGCGCTGAAGTCAGTAGGCGTATTCCCTACATACGTACTTACATGAGCTGGGAGGGTTTCACTCCTTCGGAAATTTTTTCACCCATCCGCAACCAAAATTTGGTATTTTCTGAACTTTCCCTGAATTCGTAGAAATTGTGCTGTTTTAAGCGGTTTTAGCCACATATGTATTTGTTTGCTTCAAAGTGTAGAATTTTTAGCGCTTTGCGCCATGTATCATTTTTTTACTATCTTTTCGATTAATCGAATTTTCGGATGTTTTTTTCGAATTTTTTCAATGTTTTTACGGTAAGATAGATTGTTGTCAGAAACGTCGAACAATTATGCTTTTACGCTCTAAAAAGATATATTATTGTTAAAAACGTCGAAAAATTATGTTTTTAACGCGTCGTATCCATTGTTTTTGAGTCCAAAATTCATTATGAATAGAAATTTCACCCTCCCTTAGAATTCCCACGCTATGCAGTCTGAGTACATTCATATTTGCATTTTGGATTCTTTATACGTACGCATGTTCCATTTGCCCAAACTTGCTCAAGTCTCGTGGTTCCGGCTCACATCGTGCTCGACTACAAAATCTAATGAAGTGGAATTATTAAAGCATGAACAAGTCAGCATTTTCGATCTCGTTCTGGATATGGACTACAATTATGCCTCGGGGAGCTTGGTAGCTAGAGTCAACGGTAGTTCCGTGGTTGGTTCGAATGTCGGACAAGTTTTACATATGGATTGCGATGGTATGTGTACATTTTATCACGTATGTGTTTTCGTCATACACGTAGCAGGGGATGGGTATCCCCACCCAAAGTTTGGTCGTCCTTATTCCTCAAAGCCAGTAAATTATTGATCCTCTCCCGAGTTTTGGAATTACTCGTAAATGAATTATTTCGACCGTTTTTAGGTGTTTTTTGATGTTTTCGGCCAAAAGTATAGATCATTAACCCCGCCCCTCTAAATGGCCGGGATACGACACCCGAAATTTCGAACTGTTACATGTATGATTTTAATATATGCTTTTTAATATATTATATAAACGTTTCTTAGCTAAAAGAATGAACGAGTAAAAATTATGGAAAGCACCGTCGATAGTTCGCATGGATTGAGTTGGTTCCGACAAGGCCATCTGTAAACTTTCGACAATCTGTTTTCTAATGCATAAGGAAGCTTGTTTGGTTTTCAGACTGCAGAAAGCAGTGCAAAATTGTCGCATAATTCTTATTTTTTGCGTAAAACCTTGGAAACACAGAAGAGAGATGTGAAATGGTACTTAAAGTTCTACAGGGATTGATTGTGGAGTGTTTGAGCTGCGCTCAACGGACTAAATGGTTAGGCAATCAGATATTCGGCGAAATTTCGTGTATTTTTTTCTAGGAAAATGTCTAAAAATAATACAATCAGGCACGTAGCTCTGGGGGAGAATGGGGGGTCCGGACCCTCCAAAATTGTTTTCGCCAAAGATGAGATTAAACTTTTTCTGACTTTCAGGGATGGGGAACGACCAACTTTGGATGGGGATACACTGCGCTATTACGTATTTGTTGTAGGCTCAGTAGTGGTGCGTTTCCTGGACGGCAGCACGGAACAAGTGCCTCCATACGAATTGTGCAAGTTGACTAATGAAGACGACGAATCTTACGCCGATGAAATGACTGGCGACGAATATTTTGAAGAAATCGACACTTTTGAGAGCGTTGTGGACAAGGGCGATAGTGCAAAATTATTGTTTATTTCGCCAGCTGAGGAAAATGCTCCGTGCAACAGCGACACGGAATCGTGGGATACTGTGGACGACGATGAAAAACCAGCCGCTGACGATGGTAAAATAATCTTAGGAATAGTTAGTTGTAGTGTGTGGGTCGGATTCAAGGGGCGGGTGGTGAGCCGCCCCCATTTTCCCAAAAGTGTTGGCGAGATACGTAAATAATGGATATGTAATTGGCAATGATCTTTGGCCGTCAGTGATCTTAATTTCTCGAATTTTTCAGGCGCTTTGCGCCGGATAATACATAATTAATTACACTTGTCTATTTCTTGACGACGTGAAAGCCTCTTTTGCTCATGGAATAGGTTTCAAAACATTTGTAAGAGCAGGGATAGCTATTTCGGCATAGATTTCTTCTATTTTCAAACAACTGATAAAATTAATCGATGTTCCGCGTCAAGTGCTACAAATACAGGGAATCGAGCAGTAAAGGGCCTACCGCCTTAATTTCACTAATTTTCGGGCCCTCCGCGCTGAATTTTTGATACGTTTAGAGAAATTCACCGATTCTTTCGCAGAAAAGTGTCAAAAATTTCAAAATTTTCTTTTTCAAAATGTATCAAAAGTGATTTTAAATAAAACTAGACAATGTGAAGCGCCGAAAAACGATATCCCGCACGCGAAAGGCAAATTATTGGACGTATTTTTTGATTGTTTTTGGAAAAGTTGGGGTACGCCCACCCCTTAGGATAATCCTAGATCCGCCCTTGGTTGTATTACAGTAGTGACATTTGTTTAATTCTCATTCAAAGGCTTATTCATAAAAAAGCAAAATATGCGTATAAAACATGAGATGCCTTTTAGCCCCGAATTGATTCGCGCAAAATTTCATCATACTTCAGTCGTTCTAGTCGTAAGAATAATTCAGATACAGAGGAATCCGTCTTGCTTGCCAATCCGCTGTCTGCCGCAGATCAAATCGAAGCTGATAAGACGTCAACATTTGCTGCAACCGATGTTGAGCAGGACTCGACCGTTAGTGAATCATCGGAGCTAGACCATTTTCAATACACTGATTTGTCGCCCTCGTGCCACGCCCTTTACACAAATATCTGCCAGACTGATTTTTCGTCAATATTTCTTCGGGCCGTGCGTCAGGACATGAAAATTTTACAATCTTCGTTAACAAAAAACGTCTACATCAAAATTTACGAAAAGCAAGTAGCATCAGAATATTTTAATTTTTCACAAGGGTCTTTCAGAGGGAAAAATTAAAAATTCTGAAATACTACTAAAAAGACAGCCAAAATAGATTTTTAGCAAACTTTTGAGCTAATAAACTCAAAATTTTCCATTTTCCATTATATTTTTTGACTTAGAAGCCTAAATTTGTCTTAAAGTGGTGAATACATCAAAATTTTTTTCTGTATCGTTTTTCGTTGGTTCAAGCGTCTTGGAGTCAAGCGTGGACTTGATATTGAGAAATTACTGATAAATCTTACATACTAGCAAAGAAAAATGCTCCGATGGAACAAAAAAGGTAAATATACTTGAATTTCTCCATTGTTGAGGATGTAAAAGGAGGGGACTAGGGAAAATTTCCCTTTATTCGCAGAAGCCATAAGAATGTGCTGAACAGTTAGACTTCCCCTAAACAACGCAAAAATCGAAGTATATTCTGCGGCCTATGCGAGTTTCTGCAGATTTTCCATAGTAATTTCGATTATGATGGCGTGGCGAGTATTTTGATTACTTTATTTTGGAGATTTTAAAGAATTTTTTTGTGGTTTTTCAAGAAAACTATTGAGTTGGCCATGTAGGTGTAAAGTTAATACTATTATCTTTTACTCCAGAGCATTGTGGAAGGTCAAGATTTCATTAAATAAATAATACGTTGATTATTTAATAGTCATGTCATGAATGTGTCTTCAATGCTCTTTTGCGAAACACTTATGTAAATACGCTTTGTGACTACACCCTCATTTTTCACAGGCCGCAGAATATACTTCGATTTTTGCGTTGTTTAGGGGGAAGTCTAACTGTTTAGCACATTCCTATGGCTTCTGCGCATATAGGGAAATTTACCCTAGTCCCCTCCTTTTACATCAGCAATGAAGAAGTTCAAGTATATTTTCCTTTTTTGTTCCATCGAAGCATTTTTCTTTGCTAATTCCTTTCTTTTATTTAATAATTCAGACCATATATCCATAGGTGGGCAGCGCCTAAATTCTGGGGAGTGCAAGTAGCTGAAGAAATTTCTTTTTTCATCTCGAACAACCTTTACACTAAAATGATCACAGATCAAGAAATATTGCGTTAAAAGAGAGAAAAAATTTACGTTTTGAGATATTGTAGCCAATTGGACTGCACAGAAACCAAAATTGAGCTAGATAAGCTTTAGGACACGCTAACAGTAAAAAACCCGTATACTTTACACTTTTGTGCAACAACCATTGAGTGTAAAGAAAATTTTAGGTCAGATTCGTAATCTACAACTCAGGGGCAACATTTAAAATTGAAATTGGTTCTCCGCAAATTGTTTGATACCCAATGCTCTGGGCGGAAAAGTGCTTCTTAGTGTAATCTTTACACTTGTGCGAATAACGCAATATTGGGTGTATAGAAACAAAATAAACTAGGATCTGTAACGCTAAGGTCAGGGCACATTTAAAGCATAATTAGCATGTTCCCCCTACTTAGCGGAGTAGCTGAAGAAATTTCGTTTTTCGTCTCGAACCCTTTACACTAAAACGATCACAGATCAAGAAATATTGCGTTAAAAGAGAAAATAATTCGGTTTTGAGATATTGCAACCCTCTACATTATAAAACTAATTGGACTGCACAGAAACCAAAATTGAGACAGATAAGCTGTAGGACACGCAAAGAGTAAAAAACACGTATACTTTACACTTTTGTGTAACAACTATTGAGTGTAAAGAAATTTTAAGTTCAGATTCGTAATCTACAACTCGGGGGCAACATTTGAAAAAAATTGGCCCTCCGCAAATTATTTGATTTTTCGGTTTACACTTTACACACTCATTGCTAACTCGGTATTGAGTGTAAACAAAAAAGAGACGGGAATCGAATTTTTCAATTATCCATTGATTAAAAAAACTGCACCTCCCAGGTGTGTGCCGTCGTTTCTGTGATGGGGTGGGCACAAATTTCACACTCGCTGTGATAAACATATAAGAAAAAGGAGGGCCAAGTATATTATAGGTAGCGTTATCGCGCTACCTATGATGTAGTGTCGTTTATGGTACATGTGTCGGCTTATATACATGTATGTAATTGTATACAGGGCTATAATTCGAGGGGTGGCCGCACTCCCTCTCTTGGCCGAAAAAAAATTTTTTTATGAAAGGTAAGATAATGCAGCGAAAAATGGAAAAATTGCATATCTTGATCAGAAAAGCTCAACTTTTTGGCTCTCGCGTCGTATGTGAAGTATTTTCCATAATTTTGCCTTACGCGCTATACAAGAGCATGGGGATAACAAACGAAAAGAGCCGATTAGGTTTTGATGGTTTATTAGGAGAAAAATGAACAAAAAATAGGTAAGTACGTCAATTTGAATGTATAATTTACGAAACGCGAATCATTTACCGTTTAGACATTTGTCGTTAGCTCGTCTCGATTGTTAACGCTTATATTTCGCTCCTTAGCTCCGAAAAACTGTTTAACTCTTATAACGTTCGATTATTCCGTTCGCTAAAATTTACTCGCTCGCTCCGATCCGATCCGACTGCTTCTGATTTCTGATCGCAATACTAACTCAACTATTTCGCTAACTTCTCTCGCCTTCAATCGGAGCTTTCGTCATTTTTATTCAAAGTTTTACTTAGTTTCTTAATTTAGCTTGCCTCGAGGAGCTTATGCTCTGTTAGGGCGTTGACTTTGGCCCTCGTTTTATTCGCTTCTGCAACTTGATATAGTTCTGGCTTTACTCGCTTACGATAAAGACTGCTGACTCCAAAATACGCCAGCCTTTGTACAGTTTTAGATTAAAGTATTTTGACAGATTGATTACGTGACTGAGTAAACATGTTCGCTCACTCGTTGAGGCTAAAACGTTTCGACGAGCTTTTCTAAAATATCTTACGAATACATTTAAAAATTATAGGCGCGCGGAAGATAAAAAGGTTGAATAACGGTAAGAAAATGTTTGGCTACTTAGAAAAGGAAAAGCTTTTAGAAAGATACATAAATCACTCTTTTTGTCACATGCCGGCCCTTCAAAAGTCGAACGCCCTCGTTCGACGCGGCTATGGATGAAGGTTGTATCCCTTGTGCGACGGGTTGATCTCGGAAAGTCGGCCCGCGATCGTGGCTGAGCTCTGATGGAGCTCGGCATGAGCATGTGGGCAGCACCTACAGATGCAGGTGTGCCTGGCACATCTCGATCGGTGCCAATCTGTTTTATTCGTATGAAATAACCGTGCTTTTGAGTTGCTCGAGTTAACAGTTTACAGCATGCGTATTTGCATATTAATTCACGAGTTGCAGTCAGTTCATTACGTGTCTTTTCAATACGACTCCGAAATAATTTTAATTTTTCGATGTTCTAGAGGATTAAGCTGATCGTTAGCCGTTGTAGCATGCAATTCTCTCATTACACCGCTTTTGAGCGAGTTCTGCAGTCTGCACAAATGCGCACTTCTCAAGAAAACGTGCTGGAATTCTTTCTTCGTTAATGCAGCTATTTCTTCACCAGACAAGACGTAGGAAGCAAAGCATTAACAATACTTAGTATCGTTTTCAGATTGTGCTTTGTTGGCGTGTTCTTTTCTTAATTAGCGAGTGGTTTTTACTTGTAAGCCGTGTGACGTTGACTCATATTCGTTTTGCGGTTCGGTATTTGTGCCCAAGGAAGCAGTTTTGCAAGGGGCACGATTAGAATATTTGGTGTTTTGGCTGCATCACAGATGAGCTTTTAGTTTCAATATGCTCTTATGCGTTTGTGACGTATTCACAGCTTTACGATTTTTATTCGTACGCATTTTACATGAAGTTTCTGGTCATCGTACTTCGACTTTCCGACTGAGGTGTTAAAACGCTAAAATTATTCGTAAATGAGCTGATTCGCTCACAGTTTAACGCCTGCCTGTTAGAATTCATGTTTTGATTTCGTGTTTCCATTAGCTTTGATTTGAGCATCGTTGAAGGGGGCACTTCGTCACGAGACTGATAAACGAGATTCGGATCATCAGTATCTAATTTATCTTCGTTAGTCACGTCTTTGCTGACTTTTCTATTCTGCCGAATATTTCCTGAATAATGGAACGATCTGGGGTCTCTGTTTATCGTGTTATTTGGCTAATTCGATTCTGTTTTTGCGAAATGTTACGACTTAGTAACAAAAGAAAAGAGCCGATTAGGTTTTGATGGTTTATTAGAGAAAAAATGAACAAAAAATAGGTAAGTACGTTAATTTGAATGTATAATTTACGAAACGCGAATCATTTACCGTTTAGACATATGTCGTTTGCTCGTCTCGATTGTTAAGGCTTAAATTTCGCTCCTTAGCTCCGAAAAACTGTTCAACTCTTATAACGTCCGATTATTCCGTTCGCTAAAGTTTACTCGCTCCTTCCGTTCCGATCCGATCCGACTGCCTCTCATTTCTGATCGCAATACTAACTCAACTATTTCGCTAACTTCTCTCGTCTTCAATCGGAGCTTTCGTCATTTTTATTCAAAGTTTTACTTAGTTTCTTAATTTAGCTTGCCTCGAGGAGCTTATGCCTTGTTAGGGCGTTGACTTTGGCCCTCGTTTTTTAATTCGCTTCTGCAACTTGATATAGTTCTGGCTTTACTCGCTTACGATAAAGACTGTTGACTGCAAAATACGTCAGCCTTTGTACAGTTTTAGATTAAAGTATTTTGACAGATTACGTGACTGAGTAACATGTTCGCTCACTCGTTGAGGCTAAAACGTTTCGACGAGCTTTTCTAAAATATCTTACGAATACATTTAAAAGTTATAGGCGCGCGGAAGATAAAAAGGTTGAATACAGTAAGAAAATGTTTGGCTACTTAGAAAAAGGAAAAGCTTTTAAAAAGATACATAAATCACTCTTTGTCACATGCCGGCCCTTCAAAAGGTCGAACGCCCTCGTTCGACGCGGCTATGGATGAAGGTTGTATCCCTTGTGCGACGGGTCTGGGTCATCAATCCAATTCGGTCATCAAGGTGGTTTGATCCCGGGAAAGTCGGCCCCGACGGGCTGAGCTCTGATGGAGCTCGGCATGGCATGTGGGCAGCACCTACAGATGCAGGTGTGCCTGGCACATCTCGATCGGTGCCAACTGTTTTATTCGTATGAAATAAGTGCTTTTGAGTTGCTCGAGTTAACAGTTTACAGCATGCGTATTTGCATATTAATTCACGAGTTGCAGTCAGTTCATTACGTTCTTTTCGATAACGACTCCGAAATAATTTTAATTTTTCGATGTTCTAGAGGATTAAGCTGATCGTTAGCCGTTGTAGCATGCAATTCTCTCATTACACCGCTTTTGAGCGAGTTCTGCGGTTCCGAAATGCGTGCACTTCTCAAGAAAAACGTGCTGAATTCTTTCTTCGTTAATGCGAGCTTTTCTTTCACCAGACAGACGAGGAAGCAAAGCATAACAATACTTAGTATCGTTTTCAGATTGTGCTTTGTTGGCGTGTTCTTTTCTAAATTAGCGAGTGGTTTTACTTGTAAGCCGTGTGACGTTGACTCATATTCGTTTTGCGGTTCGGTATTTGTGCCCAACGAAGCAGTTTTGCAAGGGGCACGATTAGAATATTTGGTGTTTTGCTGCATCACAGATGAGCTTTTAGTTTCAATATGCTCTTTATGCGTTTGTGACGTATTCACAGCTTTACGATTTTATTCGTACGCATTTTACATGAAGTTTCTGTCATCGTACTTCGACTTCTCCGACTGAGGTGTTAAAACGCTAAAATTATTCGTAAATGAGCTTATTCGCTCACAGTTTAACGCCTGTCTGTTAGAATTCGAAGTGTTTTGATTTCGTGTTTCCATTAGCTTTGGATTTGAGCATCGTTGAAGGGGGCACTTCGTGCACGAGACTGATAAACGAGATTCCGGATCATCAGTATCTAATTTATCTTCGTTAGTCACGTCTTTGCTGACTTTCTTCTATTCTGCCGAATATTTCCTGAATAATGGAACGATCTGGGGTCTCTGTTTATCGTGTTATTTGAGCTAATCTCGATTCTGTTTTTGCATGTGAAAGTCAACTTGTTCACCGTCTCGAAGTGGTGATCTGCATTCTGATGTTGGCTGTGATTTCTGCGGCCACATATCTCGCATGGCTTACTTTGAGGCTCTCAACCGAACAGCAAATCTGATCTATGGTTCGTTCGTTTGCAGTGAACACATCGCTCTCTGTCGATCAAATTATTCTGATTAGAAAGTATCAACTGCTTAATCTGCCGCATTTCTGGATTTTATTGCATCAAGCTCGGTTTTTATGTTGGAATTGGGAAATGGTGTTTAAGTAATCTTTAGCATAAACACGTTCTTCACGTTGTAGCGACTCAACATATAAAGCTGCTTTCCAGCGCATCGTCTAAGCATGTAAATTCAACGATATTTGGATTCCTTCTCTGATTTCAGCTAACATACCGCTAAGAAAAATTGGTTTTACGATTAGTTTACGTGCATCTTCTGTTAAATCTGGTGGCGTGGTTCGCAAGCTAATTTCTTGAGTGATGTTATGTACTCATTTATGCTTTCTGTACGCTTCTCGTTTTCTTTCGATTAAGAGCTGCTGGTGGAACATCACTATCGCGGCCAGCGGGGAATCGCCCAGCTAATAATTCTGGTTAAACTCTCGTAATCAGTTGGATTTTCTCTACGCTTCATATCATCAAAAACTGCCGATGCTGAACCTTGATAATGCGCTTCGAGAAAAGCTTGGCGCATTTCGATCGTCTTCTGGTCTTATTCCGTTTATAATCGGTAAAATTTTTCCAACTTTTCGAGCCACTGTCAGTGAAACATTCCCCCAGAGCTCCTGTGAATAATGTTGGCTGCCTTATTGTTGGTAAATGCCATTCACGTTCTAATGCCCATGCGTCGCATTTCATTTACAAGTATGCTGTCTCGGGGTTCGTCCGTGCTCATTTTTGAAATTCTTCTCATCTATGCGATCAATTGCATCGTGCGATTTTATATAACGATCATTTGCCTCTTTATCACTATCTGATGGCATACTTCTATATGGTCGTTCACATCTCACTTCTAAAACTGATTTTTCAGCGTCTCTTAATTATTTCCGTAAATTCGACGAAAAACGGTTAATCAATTTTTCTGACTTTGATTTTCGCTTAGTCAGTTTTACGATTTTTATGAGGAAATATTTTGTATGAAAATTATCGAAATAAGCAAGATTCTGGATCGATTTGATTATGCCCGCGTTACGACAGATCACAGGTTAACGAAAAGGCGCGGTCGCCAGAAATGTTACGACTTAGTAACATAAGCAAAGCAGCCGATCAGGTTTTGATGGTTTATTATTAGAGAAAAATGAACAAAAAATAGGCAAGTACGTCAATTTGAATGTATAATTTACGAAACGCGAATCATTTACCGTTTAGACATTTGTCGTTAGCTCGTCTCCGATTGTTAACGCTTAAATTTCGCTCCTTAGCTCCGAAAACTGTTTAACTCTTATAACGTCCGGATTATTCCGTTCGCTAAAGTTTACTCGCTCCTTCCGTTCCGATCCGATCCGACTGCCTCTCATTTCTGATCGCAATACTAAACTCAACTATTTCGCTAACTTCTCTCGTCTTCAATCGGAGCTTTCAGTCATTTTTATTCAAAGTTTTAATCTAGCTTCTTAATTTAGCTTGCCTCAAGGAGCTTATGCGCCTGTTAGGGCGTTGACTTTGGCCCTCGTTTTAATTCGCTTCTGCAACTCGGTATAGTGCCTGGCTTTATCGCTACGATAAAGACTGCTGACTCCAAAATACGTCAGCCTTTGTACAGTTTTAGATTAAAGTATTTTGACAGATTGATTACGTGACTGAGTAACATGTCTTCGCTCACTCGTTGAGGCTAAAACGTTTCGACGCGAGCTTTTCTAAAATATCTTACGTATACATTTAAAAATTATTATAGGCGCGCGGAAGATAAAAAGAAGTTGAATACAAGTAAGAAAATGTTTGGCTACTTTAGAAAAGGCGAAAGCTTTTAAAAGATACATACATCGGATCTTTTTGTCACACTCTGGGCGGAAAAGTGCTTCTTAGTGTAATCTTTACACTTGTGCGAATAACGCAATGTTGGGTGTATAGAAACAAAATATATTAGGATCTGTAACGCTAAGGTCAGGGCACATTTAAAGCATAATTAGCATGTTCCCCTACTTAGCGGAGTAGCTGAAGAAATTTCGTTTTTCGTCTCGAACCCTTTACACTAAAACGATCACAGATCAAGAAATATTGCGTTAAAAGAGAAAATAATTCGGTTTTGAGATATTGCAACCCTCTACATTATGAAACTAATTGGACTGCACAGAAACCAAAATTGAGACAGATAAGCTGTAGGACACGCAAAGAGTAAAAAACACGTATACTTTACACTTTTGTGTAACAACTATTGAGTGTAAAGAAATTTTAAGTTCAGATTCGTAATCTACAACTCGGGGCAACATTTGAAAAAAGTTGGCCCTCCGCAAATTATTTGATTTTTTCGGTTTACACTTTACACACTCATTGCTAACTCGGTATTGAGTGTAAACAAAAAAGAGACGGGAATCGAATTTTTCAATTATCCATTGATTAAAAAACTGCACCTCCCAGGTGTGTGCCGTCGTTTCTGTGATGGGGTGGGCACAAATTTCACACTCGCTGTGATAAACATATAAGAAAAAGGATGGCCAAGTATATTATAGGTAGCGCTATCGCGCTACCTATGATGTAGTGTCGTTTATGGTACATGTGTCGGCTTATATACATGTATGTAATTGTATACAGGGCTATAATTCGAGGGGTGGCCGCACTCCTCTCTTGGCCGAAAAAAAATTTTTTTATGAAAGGTAAGATAATGCAGCGAAAAATGGAAAAATTGCATATCTTGATCAGAAAAGCTCAACTTTTTGGCTCCTCGCGTCGTATGTGAAGTATTTTCCATAATTTTGCCTTACGCGCTATACAAGAGCATGGGGATACTCCTACTGAGCTCTGAAAAAGTGATAGCTATACAACCATTTTGGTCGAAGAATATTACTATATATAGCCATTTTTGGGCTCAGAAAATGAGCTATATAGCCTTTTTGGGCTCAGAAACTATGTAGCTATATAGCTCTTTCGGACTCAGAAACATACCGTTTGAGCTCAGAAATGCAATATAGTTGTCTTTTCTGAGTTTTAGAAAGATACATAAATTTTCTCGACTCCAAAAAGGGCTAAATAGCTATTTTGTGTAAAAAGAGGCTATATATAGTTATGTTTGTGAGTCCAAAAAGGCAATACAGCTAGTTTTCTGAGTCCAAAAATTCTATTTAGCTCATTTTTTGTGCCCAAGAAAGCTATGGAAGTGTTTTTGCGAAGCACTTAGCTATCTACCAATTTTTGGTTCTCATCCCCCTCCCGAAAGCTTGACCTTGCGCACCTATATTACGCGTGACCAAGAAACGACACTACGCAAAGCCTATTTAGTTGGAGAAATTTTAAGCCGAAAATTCCCAATTTTATTGTCTTAATGAATAGAGCATGGTGCAAAACGTCAAAAAATGCGGTCTTCACTAACTAACCCGATGTAATGTCCCATTCCCTCTTGGGCGAATCCTGGATACGGGCCTGACTGACTGTATATGATTTCTGAATTTTGGAAGAAACGTCAACACGTCTTTGCAATAATTCAGTATACACGCCGAAAGCTAATTTTAGATGCGTTCCGATTAAAAGTTAAAGGAATAGAGCTGAAGATCTATTAAACTAACGAAATTTTAGGAATATGAGCATTTTAACCACATGCTTAAAGCCATCATATTTTCAGTGCCAATTTTAGGTTTTTTGATAAGATTTATCAGCTTGGATCTTGAAAAGTTACCAAAAAATCGAGAAAATATTTGTCAATGCTCGCAATGTGCTCTTGTTCTGCGGCTTCGTACGTCATTTTTATGATGACTGTCACGAGCAAAGTGCCGAAAATGTTCGAATTTTTTCTATGTGCATACTTGAAAAATGTTAAATCAATAATTTTGATCGAAGTTCTATCAAGGTTGTACAAAAACGGCTCCGAAAATCTTTGTGGGAGCCTTCAACTCAATGTTTTCCTCAAAACAGAATAACGATAAACAACGCTGAGAATTTTTAGTATCATTTTAATTTCTTAAATGAAGAATAGTTTTAAATTTGTCGTTCTCAATTTACAAAGCATCTAACTGCTATTGGCTTCGCGAGCATCTTGGTGCAGTTATCGTGGCAGCTTTTACAGTTGCACGAGAAGCCCTCTTGTGTAGAGGTGTAGCAGCTCAAAAAATTATGAGGGCTTATTCAGCCAAATTTAGGAAGGAGGAGGGGCGACTGACCTTCAATTTTTGACCAGAAATGGCAAAAAGTAACAAAAAAATGGCCAAAAAATGCAACTCTGTCGAAAATCGGGCCGGGTTTGAAACTTTGTGTCTTAGGGGAGGGGGGCGGCGGGATTAGGGGACGACCGACTTTTGTTGGATCCTCTATGTATGCTATGGTGTGTTGTGTAAAGTGTAAAGAAATAATTTGTTAACCAAGCTATACAGCGGCTGAAAAATCCATTGTAGTGAATTGACGCTCGTAATTGTTTTCAGACGAATCGACCTTTTATCTGCAATGATTAAAGGAGCTCCTGGCACACCTTACATCGATGGCCTATTTCTATTTGATATTCGCCTTCGTTCAAATTACCCGAACGAACCACCACTCGTATTTTACAGGTATGAGCGATTGTTTTTTACATATGCAGCTTTCGATAAATTCACGAATTTCTGTCCTAATTTAATTCAGTGTGAAGAAGCGTTGCACAAAATTGCTACTTTTTTATTCTCAAAGCATAGTTGTGCGCGACTGCTAATTAGACATATCAGCCACTATTTTTAGATTTTTTCGGCAAAATTTATCTACAGAGTGTTTAATAAAAAAGGGTACTGCATCAAAAATGGTATACTATAGCATACACTTAAGATTAGCAGTCGAAACTTTTCGAGAGTGCATAATCCATTATTTGCTCGCTTGTTTAGTAAAAATTTATGACGTGGCAAAGATTTCTGCTAAATGCACGACATTTCTTACTAAGCTAAATGGTTCGAGTTTTGGCGCAAAAACTTTTTAAATTTCTGCCAAAAATAGTGACTGGCGCTGATAATTTAGTAAGCAATACACATACGTTATTAAAATTTCATAGCATTTGGAGAGGATAACATTAAAAATAAAATGAAAGAATTTTACTATATATGTACAATTGAAAAGTTTTGATGTGATGTTATAGTGACTAGTAAGTGGTAATCTTGATGATCTCTATCAGCTTTGAAAGTCAGTTTTAAACGGAATATAATTGATCTAGGAAGTCATTAATTTCTTACTGGCAGGCGCTCTTATGCCCAAAAACTTGCCTTTTCAAGTGTACAACATACCTAATTTGCGTTTTGTACACAAATTTTCGTTTAAGTTTCTTATACGAGTTGTGAGATATCGCCATTTTTGCAAAAAGCTCTAAAAAAATTTTGTGCCAAAACTTGAATCATGCAGGTTTAGGGGTAGAGCCTTGACTTTAGGAGAAATCCTTCTAATAATATAAAACTTCACTAAACAAGCAAGCGAACGATTACCATACGCAAATTACTTATTTAGGTCGTTTGCTAGTGAAAAGCTGAATCCTAATTTGTATGAAGACGGTAAAGTCTGCGTTAGCCTATTAGGAACTTGGAATGGAAAGGTGGTTCTTTAATTTTTTTGCCTTTGACACAACTCACTGTTAACTCACATAGTATACTCGTACATACGTATATGTATCATGTTTTCAGGACAGCGAAGTTTGGAATCCTGGATCAAATTTACTTCAAGTTCTAGTATCTATTCAAGGTAAGCCTTCATCTTTTTATTTTTTAGCATCACTTTGATCCTTCATGCACTTAAGTAATTGAAAGTTTTTCTAAATCTAATACCGAGTATAGGGTAAAGTTTGTGGTGATTAAACATAAAGGTCAGAATTTCCAGAAAAAATATTTTGTTTGTGAGATTTAGTGCTAAAGCAGTGTTTTTATTCAATGTCGCTCTAATTAACTTTACTGCATAGCTGCACAAAGACGGTATCCAAAGCTACTTGTAACACTTGAACATTTGAAGCAACTTGCGGTGCTGCGTTCTGAGATACAAGCAGACATGTAACAGGGGATAAGTGGATCCCACCTTCCAAAGTCGGTTGTCCCCTATCCCCCTAAGCCAGATAATTTTTGACTTCTCTCAATTTTTAGAAAAATTAAATTTTTTAGCGGTTTTCAAGCTGTTTGTCGTTTTTGGCCAAAAATTGAAGGTCATTTACCCCTTCCCCCTTAAAAATGGTCGGGGCCCCCTCCCAAAATTTTGAGCCGTTACATGTTTGGATACAAGGGCGCAAATTTCGATTTTTCCGCGATTAATTAACCAACTTCTCGGAAAATACCGAACCGCAGTGATTCACTAGACCGGCGCTAAAAATTAAGGCTTTTTCGTTTTTTTGACAAAATTCTTCTTCGTAAAGGCTTGTAGTTTGAAAGGATTTCTTTATATTGCACGAAGCACCGATGTATTTGGCATAGGTATTTCCAGTTGTACGATGTACGTTACGTCAAAGATTTTTTAAGACCGTCTTTATGCGTACATGAGCAAAGATTTTCAGGGGATGAAAGTAGTGAAAAAAGTCTGAAATTTCTGAAAAACATTTCAGTGTTGTGTTACAATAATGTAATATAAAACATACCTGATTGAGCATGCAGACCCGTATCCAAAATTCGGCCAAAGGACGTGTGGACCCAAAATATATTGGTTAATATTTCGGGAATTTCGTCGGGATAGCTCGTAAAAACCGCATTTTCTGACGTAATTTAACATACTCCATCCATTAAGCTGATAATGTTCAAACTTTTCTAAAAAATTTCCTTTAATAGGCTGTGAAAAGTGCCATTCTTTGGTCGCCCGTCAGACACTAGTCCAGAAAATACTTAACGTACGGCGCGTGGCGCCGAAAATTTGATGGTTTTTCCGAAAAAAAGTTAAAGTTTTTCATCTTCCCGTGCATTAGCATACCTGTCAAAAAAATTTTTACGGCCAAGGGAGGCAGCCGCTCTTCCCCTCCCCTTAAATACTACCCTGTGTAAATGTACTTAACTGCCATTAGGTCTCATACTGAATGCTGAGCCATATTTCAACGAGGCGGGCTACGAAAGTCGCCGTTTGAGCCCCGAATACGCCGAAAAGTCGCGATGCTATAATGAAATGGTCATCCTACGAAATTTGGAAAATTTGTGTAACATAGCACAATGCCAAGCTTCGCCGTTTGAAAAGGAGATCGATGAGCATTTGCGATTGAATGGACGACAGTAAATACGTTGAAGCCTTTCGTTTTTATTTTTTGTGCATAGCTGAGCTGTATAGAGGCTAGGAGAGGGGTAAAATTTTAGGAATCATTTTGTTCTAAGCACGAGTTTTTGTATTAGGCAATGATTGTTCCGGGTGTTCAGTGACTCAGGGATCGACTTTGTTCATGTATGTACAAAGATTTTTGAGAGATCTAAAAGTGTGAAAAGGTCTTGAATTCCCGAAAATTTTTCCTAATTGTCCGTGCCATTTATATCTCTTCTTGGCGGTAATCGCGTTGAAAGAGGAAAATCGTCAAATTTTTCCGGAATATGTTAACACTCAACAGACATGCACAACTTAGGCATTCTGAGGGGTGGTGCAATTTTAAAGTGTTTTTTCGGACCAAAAAGGTTAAAACTTTGTTTTTTGACGTTTCTGACGCTACTATATCTTTTTAGAGCATAAAAACATGGGAAAATTTTCAAAAAGAATCGAAAAAAAGTTGTCAAATTGAACAAACTATATTCAAAACATGAGTATATGGCGCGAAGCGCCGAAAATTCGACACTTTTGATGAAATCGATAGCCAAAAACGCTTATAAAAGCACCTATTCAACGAATTTCTAGTAAATTCTTGGGAACTTTCAAAAAATCGCAAATTCTGGGGATGGGTGAAAAAATTTTTTGGATCTTGTATGGCTATTACGTGGTACAGTAAAGCATTGTTTGTCCATAAAAACATTAAATTGAGTAAAAGTTATGCGGTATAAATATGTCAAAATTGTTTTGTTCAAATGACAACTTTCTGTTTTGTCTTCACGACGCTTCAAAATTGTGCTTAAAACTGAAGAAGAATAAATTCTTTACGCTTCGCGCCTGTTTTTTGTACAAGGTTTCTTTGTTTTTGTACAGATGGTAGGTAACCTAATCTGTTTGTACAGTTGTACATGTCAAATTTAGGATGCTATCATATGTTACAGTGACGCTTTGTGTGGGGTAAAAGCTGGTTTTTCGACCTTTGATTATACAAGGTGCGCAAGGTCAAACTTTCAGAGGGGTGAAAACCAAAAATTGCTAGATAGCTATGTGCTTCGTAAAAACGGCTCTATAGTCCTTTTGAGGTCAGAAAATTAGTTATATGGCCTTTTAGATCTCAGAAAACTAGCTATATAGCCTTTTTGGATTTGCGAAAATAGCTATTCGGTTATTTTTGGAGTCGAGAAAATAGCTATATATCATTTTGAAATTTCATAAAAGACGGCTAAATAGCATTTCTGAGCGCAAAAAAGACAATATAGCTACATTACTCGCCACGAATGTTAACGCTTTAATAAGCTTCTAGAGCTTGTTAGGGTTATATCTTTAACACGTCGGTCCTATTTCCGCCCACGCACGACCGACGTGTTAAACATATAAGCCTTAACAAGCTTTATCATCCTATGGAGCATATTAAAACGTAAACATTCGTGGCGAGCACTGTAGTTTTCTGAGCCCGAAAAAGCTGTATAGCTTATTTTTTGAGCCCAGAAAAGGTTATATATACAGCAATGTTTTTTTTCAGGGGGATTATACCCCTCCCCTCATCCCCCATGCTCATGTATGCATTTGATAGTGTGGTTTAGCCAATTTCTGAGTTTCTGATGATGAAAAATATCTCGATACGTTTGCGAATGGTCGAAAAATTTGACGATTTTATTTTTTTAAAGGCAATGCCCGGCTATGATGACATGTAGAACCAACAATGGCGCGAAATGCCGAAAATTTTTAGAAATATCAGACCTTTTCACAGTTCTTGTCTGCCCAAAAACCTTTGTACATGTACAAAGACGCTTTCGTAAAGTCGTTTGAATACGAAAGACCCTGTTCGTGCCGTATAAGCTTTCTGGAGTATTTACTAATAATGAGGCCGTAAATTCTATTTGGAAACCGTACAAATATCAAACCTTTTTTGATAAAGCTATAAGGTGCAACATATAAGGTAGAAAAACCCAGTTTTACCGCACAATACATTATTATTTTACATTACAGTACCCTAAAATTCATATGTATAAAATGTAGAAGGAGTTTTGGGGACCATCTTTGAACATACAAATGGACCAAACAAATATCCCCCTGCTTGGACTTTTGAAAAGAATATGACCTCAGGCCATTTCCAGTCCAAACTCATTACTCGGCCATACAATGTCTAGCAGTATAATTTCAGGTACATAAACTCATATTTAGAGCAGCAGACTGTTAAATTTATTCATTCAGGCACTTTTCTTTAATTATTTCGTGCATATCGGATGGTTCAAGCTATTCCATCGCCCTTTTTGTCCTTTGTTTCAATGCAAACTTAATCACGGATATTTATGAATGGTGGAGCGGGTAAGGTGAGGAATAATAAAAGTATTTTTTGAAGATCAATTAAGACAAGCTTAATCGCTAGAACGGAAACTTGCCATTAGATAGAAAAATTACTTTTTTATCCCCCCCTCAAGGAAATTTGGTTTACAATCATGTGCATGTATGAAAGAGATCTTGTACATAAAAATACTGATCTTCTTCAGCTGCTTCAATGTGGATGCTTACGTGATATAAGGACAGCAAAAAAGGGTCTTTTGCCCTCTTTCCAAATTTTGAATGGCGAATCGGAAAGTGATTACCAAGTTTTTAGCTAAAAATTTTTTGTGCGGACAATTTCCGTCTTTTCTCAATTATCCTGGATTTTGCACAAGTTTTTCAGTCAGGTTGCAAAGTTGACTTATTGTTTTTTGCTAAAAATAGTGCAAAGTTTCATGACAAATTTAAGTATGACACAAGTATTGTTCGAGAGGACAATATTTTGACAGTTTTAGCTGTTTTTTGTTAAATGTGAACTTTGGTCGGTCGTTCCACATGCATGACTAATCAAAATGATTGTTGTGCTTTTTGAAGCTTTGAAGCTTGTTGCAGCGCAAAGCGTAGGCAAAAACGTCTACTTAAGAAGAAAATTTGAATAAAAGAGAGAAAAATTTTTCTACCACCTATTATTTAATTAAAACGCCTAAGAAAACATTTATATTAATTAGTCAATTAATTAACTAATTAATCAAGGTAGGTAATTAAAAATCGGTTGCCGACGTGATAAATGGGACAATATGCAGTTAATAGTGGTAAGTATGAACAAAATACTGTCATAATTCAATCACGTTTTGATTTCTTGCCAGTTTTTGACGCTTAAATGGATTGGTGAACGGCTTGAAGACTAAAATTTTTTCCCTGGTTCTTAACAACACGTATTAATGTATGTTAACACGTTTTCTTATTTTCTTCATAACTTCTCAATTTTTATCCAATTTCAACAAATTTTTTTTGTTTTATAGAGAATTCAATACCTTACAATTTGAGCAAAGCGAACAACCTTTCCTTTCACAGTTTCCGACTTGCAATCCTTAGTACATTGTACATATATGCGTTTAAAAGTTTCTTGCTTGATTTCACGACGAATACGCCTTATACACGTCTAATCAAAAATGGTGTTTTTGTGTTTACCTGGGAGCAGGGGCTAGACCACCGAGCTTTCGATAAATCTTAGAATCGTATTTTCAGAAAATTTTTCTCGTTTTTCGCTAATTTTTTTATGCTCTTAATCACAGCTCGATGAGAAACGTCGAAAAATAATAATCAATTTTTCGGAACTTTGGAACTTTTGACTTTCGACAGTTTTTGTACCCACAGAGTTCAAGCGCTGCTCATGTATGGTCATGTTGATTTCTCGAAGAAGCTTAATTTTTCCTTTAAATTTTTATCTGCTGATTCATAGTTTTTAAACAAAACGTTTTGAAACATTATGCTACAATGTAAAGAATGATGTTGTTAACCTATCTTGGGCAATTTTTTCAGCCGATTTCTTTTATGAATTAAATAGAGCAGAGAATGCAAGCATACACTACATTTAAACGAACTTTTGTGTCACGTGAGCCTCAACTCAATTGTTGCTGTGAAAGTTTTATTTTCATTGTGCCTACTAAGCGACAGTGCATAGCATGGGAATTCTAGAGGGGAGGGGGTTAAATTTTAAAGTACATTTTTAGAGCTCAAAAAAGTCGGAGCATGTGAAAAACATCGTTTTTAGGCGTTTCTGACGCTGCTATATCTTTCTAACGCATAAAAACACAAAACAATTGAAAAAATATCAGAAAAATCCGATTAAATTAAACAAAATATAGTCAAAAATGAGTACGTACATAGCGCCGAAATTTGGACACTTTTGAGCAAACAGATATCGTTAAAAGCTTAAAAAAGCACCTTTCAAACAAACTTTTCTGGAAATTTTTGGAAGATCGCGAATTCTGGGTGAAGAAGGGTGGAAAATTTTCTGGGGGCATTGAAAACCACACATCACGTATGCCTACTAACTATTTTACACTGTCACGTTTTTTGTTAAACGGCTTAATTTGCGTGTTCAGGATCGTTGACCGGGTTAGGGGTTGGATGAATGGTATGGTAAAGGCGGATTTTCCCTTGCAGCCGATTTCTCAGGGCTGTTCGGCCAGTGTCAAGAGACAATTGACTAGGCTAGAAAAATTGCTCAACGAACGATTTTGGTCAGTCGACTCACTCGATTAGCTTGAAGGATTGCTGCCGTACTAGTTGACTATTCGCTTATCGCTTTTGATCAGTTTTGATTCTTTCGCATAATGTACTGAAATATTGGTAATGCGAATATGAATTGTGGAGCTAATTTTAGTTATGTGATCTTTAGCAATTAATTGTGCTTTTAATTGAGCAATTAAGTCTTTATTTACTGTTCCGTCCTGTGAAGTGGATATGGAGTGCATATAAAATGAATGTAATCTTTTCATTTTTATCAACTGAATTTAATTTCCTTAAATATTGATTATTTAAAGTCTACCGCCCTCATTCAGAGGATTAAATGACTTGATTGTTGTTATTTTCTTTAAATTCATCTGTCTTACTTCATTTGTGATACACGTTGAAAGTATGCTGTTTACCATGGAAAAAGCTAAATTTGTGACGTATATATCCTGCAAGCTAACTTTTTATTGTTATCGTCTTTTTCTTCACTACTATGTTCCTTAGGCGATGCTTCTCCGGTCACCAAACATGAACAGGACCGAAATTCTGGGTAAAAAAATGTTCCATTCTCAAAAGTAGGCTATACAAATTACGGTAGAGCTTAAATACACCGTTTTTCGACCTTTCTCATTAAGCTCTGTTCATTGACGTCAAAAATAGCAACAAGGAAAGAAAACTTGTTTAAAAATTGATTTTTAGGGCCGTAGTCACACGTGGTCGGGGGATGGGTTTTACACCCCCAGAATGTGTAAAACTCCCCGCGAAAATCGATAAACCCCCGATAATTGAATTTCGGTATGGTTTTCTAAGATTTTTTTTCCTTGTTCTGACCCCCCTCAGAATTTGGCTGCTGCCCATGTATGGTCATTGTAGTCCAATCCAAACTCCGAACCCGCACGATCATTTGTACCGGCTACAATCTCTTCGCGTCACTATCGCAACCCAGTGCTTTTTGTTTTGATCATGTAAAATATTTATATATGTATACGTGCAAATCTTCGACTGCGTACCTGATTAATTTACACAAATGTAATTGACGTCGCGAATTCTGCATTACACATGGATCTAGTTTGCTTGTCGCATTGCTTCCGTGGTTCAATAAAGCATTTTACTTGATCGGCTCATATAAATCGGCATTTCGCATTAAAACAAAGTTTTTCGTATTTTTACTCTGCTCAGTATGTAGGCGGGCTGCGCGGCCGCCCAATAAATTTTGGGGCTGCTACATAGCAAGGAAGTTCGTCCATTCGAAAATCGTCTAAGCGGCCTTGTTTGAAAGTTAAATTGTGTCATATGTACAATGTAACGGCTCGAAGTTTTGGGAGGGGGTTTCCCGGTTATTTTCAGGGAGGGGGGTAAATGATCTCCAATTTTTGGCCAAAAATGGCCAGAAAAATTGGGGGAGAGGGTCGAAAATTTTCTAACTCTGGGGGGAATGGGGAGACGACCAACTTTGGGTGGGGGGATCCCGCACCCCCTGTTACATGTCTGAATTGTGTTCATTGACATTCACTATCTTCTGAGTATTCAGCCACATTTCATTTGCGTTAATCGTTTAGTACTCATCTACCATGTCTAAATCACCTGAAAAGCGCGATTTTCCCAATTTTTCGTAAACTTTTAAAAACTTTCAGAGGTAAAGTGTCAGTGCTGAATTATTGTTTCTGTCTCATAGTTTTTGTAGCGAATGAAAAGTGTCCAAAGAGCTTTATTTTCGATGTTCGAATTAGTTGGAAATACATACGCATCTTGGGGAAAATATGGAGATGTAAACCAAATTACAATTGATCCGCCTCATTGGGTTGATTCTGAATACGGACTTGCCCATATGTATGGAGGTATAAAATGACTAAGGAATAAAAATATTTTACGAAATTAAAGACTTAAGCGTTGCGCCAATACGTGAGCATTGCGTCAATAAGTGAATGAACAATGAATTGAAAAATTCTATTGTCTACATGCTAGCAAGACATGGATTCTGTGTCGGCCCCATCCCAACATTGTCATCGCGGATTCTAACATTGCCACAAGTTCCATCCAGACATACACAGCTTGGGAATTCTGGGGGGGTGAAATTTTAAAGTGCCTTTTTGGGCCCGAAAATGGAGGATACGCGTCAAAAACATCGTTTTTTTGCGTTTCTGACGATGCTCATCTTTCTAGCGCATAAAAACACGAAAAATCTTGAAAAAGTCGAACCAATTGAACAATATATACGCAGGTCAAAACATTATTATGTACCTATATGGCGCGAAGCGCCAAAATTTTGACATTTTTGAGCAAACGGATAGCTATAAACGCTTTAAAACTTAAACGAATTTTCAGGTAAAATTTTGGAAACCTTTGAAAATAGCTAATCTTAGGGGAGGGGGTTAAAAATTCCTGTGGGTTAAAAATTTTTCTTGGTTTGAAACCCCCCCTCCTTTGAAATCAAGTATGGTTCGTCCCAACCAGACATGCATTTGAGGGTTCGGAGTCTTGACCTGCAGAATTGAAAAATGGGCAATTTTTTGGGGAAGATGAGGGCCAAAATTGATGGAAATGAAAATTCTTCTAAATTAATTGCTCGAAATGATTAAGAACCGTGAATAAGCATCGTTTTTACGCTATTTTACCATTTGACCACAACCTTTTGATATCATTTTGACTCGGAAAAACGTCTGACTAACCCGTTGTGTTGTGCATCTATGGTTCCAACTATCACTGTAAGTTATAACATTGCTATTTAGAGTTCCACACAATGTAGGGTTCTTGGCATAGGTGGGCAGCACCAAAATTCTGGGGGGGAGTGAAAAATTTTCAAAGGTCAAAAAATGGTCTTAAAAGTGGTCCTATGGCAAAAAAACACCATTTTTCGACGTTTCTCATCAAGCTCTATCCAATGGCATCAAAAAATTGCTAAAAAAGCAAAAAAAATTTTCTGGGGGGGGTATTTCAACTTCTGGGGCTGCATACCCCCCCAAACCCCCCACGCCCATGTGTGGTTCTTGGTATCAATATTGGGACTCGCGGAAGCAATATTGGGACCGGACCGGTGGTGGTAATTTTGAGACCCGCATTGGCAATATTGAGACTTACATGTGGTAATGTTAAGGCATGAACATTCGATTTCTGAGTTGGGGAATTTATTTGAAGAAGAAAAAACAGTCTGGAAAAGGAGGAGTTTAATTAGCAAGGAACCACTGTTTTCTTTTTTTGTACAGAAAACTTCGATTTTTTTTGTACCATCGAAAATCGGCCGAAAACTGCCTATACTTTGTGTACAAAGATGTACAAAGATCGCTCCAAAATCTTTGTACGAGCCTCAAAATCTTTGTCCCGTACAAAAATAAAAAACAGTGCAAGGAACTGAGAAATTCAAAATAACAATGAGCAAAGAAGTGGAAGAAATTATAAAAGAATGGTCAATCTTTTTGATTGGACGTTACTTTCGATATTTTGCGTTTGTGAACATTTTCTGTGGAGACTTTGTCTGGTTACCTTTTTTCATGGCGTAATTTTATCAATATCATTAAAATGCTGATTGGCTGGTAAATTTTAACATTAAATTTCGAAAAATTTAATTATCGATCACTGCTCTGTCTATGCTACTGGGGCATCATGCACAAATCACTGTTTTGACATTTATATGCAGATACAAATCGACTTTACGCCAGTATCGTTCGTCAGAAGAGCAGTTTTTATCCGCGCCCTCAATACTTATCCACGTTACAGTACCCTAATTCTTGGGGCCAACGTATTTTGGCCTCTTTAGAATCTTTCAACTTATATTCCGGTCATTGCGCCTTTCGAATGGAACATACACCTGTTGATTTAATGCGGTTTCCTGAATAGCTTAAGTACAAAAGGTAATCTGCGCGCATTTCGTGCTACATTTTTCACAATATCTAAACGAAAGCCACGAAGGCCGTTCATTTGAATAAGTGACTTCTCTTTCTATCGCCGGACGTTAATGTTAAAGGCTAGGATTTATGCGTTTTCTTATAATAATGCCTATTAACTTTTAGTTGGTATCTTAAGCACTATCTTTGCCATCCGAGTTTTCTTTCGTACAATTTTTATTACTGATTTATTGCTCTTTTCAATCCTTGTATTTATATTGTCATTCTGCTCCGCAGTAGTCGGGCATGTGTACGCTGGTTTTGATATTATTTTTTCCGTTCTGTTTCGAATCAGGTGGCGCATGTATATCATACGTCAGTTCAGAACTGTGGAACAATTTCTGATTTTTTTGTACCATAAGGCATACAAATTTTCAACTCGTTTCATTCATTGCACGCCCTGGATTTGCATGTTTTATTCGCATGCCTACCTGTATAAGGTGTTCAGGTTTTTATGCCCTTATTTATAGAATACATAAATTTATGTTCCTTTTGATACATTAATCGACTGCGCATTTTACATTGGTAAAGTAAGTTGGTGCACGCTTATTATTGCGCTTTCTGGGGTTTTCGATCGCATCCCTTAAAAGTGTCGTTCATCGACCGGGTTAAATCGACTCGAAAGAACCAATGGAAAAATCTTGCTGTAATGTTCGTTGCGAAACCATTCTGCATGTATTACTTACGCACTTGTTCCTTTGCGCTTCTAAATAAAATTCGATTGGACAGCTTAGCTTGTCCGTATTTTTTTACTGCGCTGTACTGCATCTAAAGCTGCAAAAATCATTCAAAAAACAAGCTAGCGCTTCGATATTTCTGTGTTGCTAGGCATAACGTCGTCAAGTTACAAAGCATTCATTGTTCTCGCGTTTGCTGTTCGCAATTCCTACTGCACGTCAACTCTGCGGAATTAGTTTCTGTATTTGATCCAATTGAAGGCTTTTAAACTAATGTTTAACTTGGTTAAAGTTTCCTTGAATTACATGCATTTCTAAACTGATAAATAAATGATGAAAAATTACCTTCTGTTAATTGATAATTAATCGCCGCAAGATAGCTCTTGAAATATTGAAAGTTCATGTGAAGATGTTACAATTTAATTTATCATTCCTGCAGAAGTAAAGTAACTAAGTCCTTGAATCAGACTCATGATGGTTTACGCATTTGTTCCTTTGAATGCTTGTTTTCGACTTTTTATTAACTGACACTACGAGACGAGCTACGAATTCTATTTGTTTTAGCCTTCGTGCCAAAAATGAGCTCGAAAATTTTAGCGCTGAGGAAATTTCGCTTGCTTTTTGTTGGCTTACTGTTAGTGTGTTAAAAGCTTTCGTCTTTGATTTGCTTTTCTAAAAATTTTCTATTATCTGTTAATTAGTTCAACTTATTAGAGATGAGGAAATGCGTAAACTCAGCTATTTAGCGTTTTTGGGCTCAGAAAATCAGCTGTATAGCCTTTTTGGGCTCAGGTAATTAGCTATACAGGGAAAAAGCTATATATTCTTTTGAAGCTCAGAAAACACAATTAAATAGCATTTTGAGCTCACAGGGTGTGTTTTGAGCCAAAAAAGGCTATTTAGCTAGTTTTCTGAGCCCAAAAAGGCTGTTTAGCTAATTTTCTGGACTTAAAAAAGGATATATAGCAATGCTTTTTCGGCCAAAATGGCCGTATAGCTATCAGTTTTCCAGAGCTCAGAGCGGAGTAATACCCCCTCTCACTCCTTTGCTCTTGCTCTTGTATGACACCTAGTAATTATATCATGCTTAACGCTGAAAGACAATATACTATAACCGATTTATTACCCATGTCCACCGGATAGGCTAATTTTATGTTGCCCTTTTTCGTGCCTATCTGTTATTTTTTCAATTACTGTACTATACTTCATTTGTCGCAGATCAGTTAAGCGGTGCGATTAATATAGCAACGTCTTCCTCAGAATCTATTGTTCGCGTTTATAAGCAAAGCATATATACAGATATCGGGCAGGTTTGCCATATTTTGAAAACATCGCTGTAAGAGCTTACGAAGGATTTCGATGGACGGCAGTATGCAAAATGCTGGACCGTCGGTGTCTGGCGCAGTCGTCCCTAATCTTGGAAGTTTGCCTGGATCTGTTTCTATGGTTTGCAGGTATATAACATTTCCAAAATTTATTCCGTTTCCCTTGTCGCATGAAGAAAAGCAGTGAATGGAGTATAAAACTTGTGATATACATCAAAAATAGTAACGTAAATAAAGCAATTAAGCAGCAGAATATGAAATTCATTATAAATAACTTTTTTACTAGCTAGCTAATTAGATATTACTCCTTTTGTTGATATCACATATCAACTGTATCTTTGTTGAAGTGTGTAATCACAATTTCTAATTTGCGTGCATTCATATCCGCAAAAATACAGATATTGAGTACCAACTGATCAAGTTGCTCAACGTTTCGTTGCATTTAGGTACGTCCTTCTGTCTTGATTTTTGAGTTTATTTAGGCCGACTTCTCCATCACTTTATTACCAAAATTCTTCTATTACGACTTCGTCAGCCCTGTTGGCGCCGTCGAATTCGTTATCTTCGTCCGTGATTAGTTCGACTGATTTATTTGCCAGCCAAACCGTGGCCGAAAATTGGTGTTACACGCATGTAAAGGTCACAAAATTCTCATACATGTGGACAATTACCAATTTTAGGTAAGTTGACTTTTAAAATCGGTACAAATGATTCCTGAAATTTATTTGAGCGATAAATATGTGTTGATAGTTGAAGCTTACCATGACGATCTACAGCTTTTCAAGTTATTATGTTTTTTTATTGGATAGACCTTACGTTTAAAGTGGCCTTATCCATTGTCACTTAACATTTTGAATTGTGTGTCGTTCAGTCGAGCATGAAGACAAAGAAATGAAAAATATGATTAACAGTACGGAAGCAAAGTCGATGGTTAAATTTCAAGTACGAGAAACTTAACATTTTGTAAATCCTAACTTATTGGATGAGATTGTTCTGGAATTGGTACGACACGATTGGAGTATTTAGAATCTCTAATTTTAATCTAAACATACTAATTGATGTCCGTAAGGCATATGTTTTTTCTTTTTTAACTCATTTGTTTCTGCCCTGCAGCATATGCTGAATAATTTGACATTTCTTTAGTTTTATTTGAATATGTAATTTGTTTAAATGAGATAAAGTTGTCTTGTTTAAAAAATATAATGCTGATGTTCAGAAAAATATTGTTTTCCGCGTTCTTGGACTGCTGTCATTATTGTGGCGTGTTAACCGTATGTGATTACTGACTGATTTACTCCAATCATGCTAATTATCAAAGTCGCAAAATTTGCTAAAAATCAGACTTTCTCTAAGCAACGCGAAAAAATCGAAGTATATTCTGCGGCCTACGGATTGAAATAAACTATTGAACCAAAAAATGATTGAAGACGCAGTAAGCTAGCTATGCAGTAGTTATGGGAAATTAGATGGAGTAAACTAGGAGAGACTTTGCAAGCCAATTGAATGTAATAGCAAACATCGATTCATTCAAGACAATCAAAAAATTTGTTGGTTTAAAGCAGCAGGAAATGCGTACGCTTATGTCAAACAGACTAAATGTGAGTACACTTGCATGCCCGCAGCGATTGTGTGCACTAATCAATTGACGCCAAATTCGCTTGCTATAATGCTCATAATAACACAATGCAACACCTTTTGATACAATTGCAGTTCGTTTTCTATCAATCACGTTACGAAGCAAGTCAGCTTTGCAACTTGCAAGCAATTTACAAAAAGTAGACATTTTAGATTATGTTCGTACACTCTTGTGTGAAGCATTGAAAATTATTTAAAGTTACACTTTTTCAGAGGTCGCAGAATATACTTCGATTTTTTGCGTTACTTAAAGAAAGTTTGATTTTTAGCAGATTTTGCGGTTTTTAGGCATATACATAAGTAGCTTTTTCCTAGTGCCCTCCTGTTACATGCTTAATAATCCACAACCCCTAGTAAATTCGTCTTTTTTTGTTCCATCGGAGCATTTTTCTTCGCTATAAATATTAATTTTATCAGTAGTAGTTTATTCTTTGCTAAAATTATACTTTGGTACCTCAAATTGTTTCTGTTCAGCACATACATGTAACGGCTCGAAATTTCGGATGGGTTCTTCGGCCATTTTTGGGTACATGACCTCCGATTTTCAACCAAAACGACTAAAAAGGGTCGAAAAATTCAATTTTTCTCCAAAAATGGGGGTCTAACATTTTCTGGCTTTGGGGGTGGGGAACAAGCAACTTTGGGTGGGGAAATCCCCATCCATCGTTTCATGTATCTTGAGCATCTTATAAAGATTTTGCGTGTGCAAAGCTATCTTGTGTTTCTAGCTTTTGCCGCGAAGAGATGGGTGAGGTGCTAAAAAGTAGCACTTTTTCGGCTAGCTCCAACGATAAGTTGAAATGGTGTTTGCGGATAAATCCAAAAGGATTGGACGAAGAAAGCAAGGAATACTTATCGCTTTACTTACTGCTGGTACAGTGTAATAAAAGTGAAGTACGGGCCAAGTTCAAGTTCAGTATCCTGAATGCTAAGCGTGAGGAAACTAAAGCGATGGAAAGCCAAAGAGCCTATCGATTCGTACAGGGAAAAGATTGGGGTTTCAAAAAGTTCATAAGGTTAGCTTTATTATGCATCTTTTTTAGTTTTTTCATTAAATCTTGTGAAAGCAATTCTCAGCGATAAAAGAAGTATCTAATAAAAGTTGCTTGTAACTGATTCTGTTCCGGCTCCTCTAACTTTCTCGGTTTTCCGACTGCAGTTTAAAATGTAGCAGGTGGCACCAGCCACACGTCAATCATTGTAGTATGTAAAAAGGAAGAATAGAGCTAATCCAATATGCAGGGTGGCCCAGTAATCTATCGTTGATTAATTTTTTCATTATCCTTCATAATTTCGATCGATATTGCACGAAATTTTATTGACATATAAGCAAAACAATAGAATTTCATGTTGCAATTTTTCAGATCAGACTTCTTTCTCAATAGTTTTTATTTAAAAGGAAAAATCTGTGGCTTACGCAGTTAGTGGTTGCGCGAATATCACGCGTGCTATTAATGGACAAAAAGCGTCGACTGGCTAGTTTTCTTTTTATCGACTTGAGCCGAATTTTCTTCATCAAAATTTCATGGCACATGTAGTTGCTCACACTTTATTTCGGTACTAAAATTATGCTGAAGTATAACGACACCTTTTGTCCCATCCGCACGCGGTAGTTTTTGCGCGACCAATCAAATGTGTAGGCCATAAATTCTTTCGTATAAAATAGAAACTATTTATGACCCGTAAAGTTAAATTCTGTTGGTTTGTCCATTTAATATTAAAATTTCGTATAGTTGTGATCAAAATTATAGAAGATATTAAAAAGCAAAATCCACGATGAGACTAGACAATCAACGAAATTATTGGTTTGAAGCCACCTTGTGTTTATTATTAGGCTGCCTTACATAGAGGCACAAGGCCAGGGTCGGCAGGAGGTAAAATCCGAGAAATCCGGGTGACTAAATTAAATGTTTACGCCTTTTTCGTTAGTCTATGACGAAAATGGGTAAAATAACGTATATAAAACGCTTTTGCATGGTATTACCCACACTTAAGCATTTTTAGTCCGTTTTGAATACATTATTCCGCTTTTAAGACTAAAAAAGATAGAAATTGATCAATGGCGGATCTACGATTTTACTAAGGGGCGGTACTCCAACTATTTCCAAAATAGGTCCGAAAAATTTGCTCCTCACGACCAAAATTGCGTTTTTTGGCGTTTTACGTTGTCTGCTGTTATTTAAAATCGTTTTTGACGCAACAATTTCTCAAACAATTTTTAAATTTTCGCCAATTTTGTGCGAAAAATTCTTAAATTTCTTCGACATTAGCGAAAATGCGGTGCGAGGCACCGGAAAATGTTCCAAATTTATGAGGAAGGACATTTAAAGATTTGAAATCCAACTGTATTTTCTGTCTTTGTAGCGTTTGATGCGAAGCGTTAAAAATTTTGAAATTTATGTTCAAAATGGACGAAATCTATGTTGAAAATTCAGTGTTTTTTATTCGGCAAAGATTTTTCCCGATGTGTTAAGGCTTTTGGGGACCGTCTTTGTACATGTACAAAGATTTTTGGGAAGATAAAAACTGCAAAAAAAGGTTTGAAATTCGCAAAACTTTTCGGCGCAAGCGCCGAAATGAGTAATTGTGTGTTCTATATATCTTTATAATGTCAGAAATTGCATTTTGACAGGAAAAATGTCAAATTTTTCGGCGCCTCGCGCCGTTTTGAGACGATTATTAGTGATTTTTGCCCTCAGAAACCCAGAAATTAGCTGAAATACACTACCAAAGGTCGAGCAACTCTGTTTTTCCCTCACTTAAATCGCTACTGTACCATATTATAGTACCCAAAAATTTGTGTGTACTAAATGTACAAAGCCTTAGGGACCATCTCTGTACATGTACAAACGGACCTTATAAAAAACACTTGGTGAAATATCTGTTTCTGTTCTAGAAATCGTTTTAGGAGGTATGAAAATGTTTGTTAGCTACAAAAACCTATTTCTGACGTCAAAATATGACTTTCAGACCGTCAAGAAAACAAATTCGTGTCATTAAAAATAATCATCCGGCGCGCCAGAAAAATTTGAGACATTATGGTCACCGATGGCAAAAACCCGTCGCAAATTACATATCCATACCTTATCTTGCCAAATTTTTTTGGTCAATGGAGGGGGCGGCCGCCTTTTTTCGCCCCTCTTAAATCTGCCCCTGAAATTGATCAATTTGGCGACAAATTCTGATTTTTTAGATCGCTTAAAGCAGCATAATTCCTTCGTTTGTCTGAAAATGAGAATCCTCGGGGTCGGCAGTTTTTTGCGCACTTAGCAGCCATTCTGAGTGGTCAAAATCCGTTCAAAAACGCGTATTTTAAACACACTAAAAAATGTAGATTAACTCAAATCGATACAATTTTAATTGTCTAATATTTTTTGGATGGGTTGGTTGTGCGGTAAACTGCCAACCTGGTTTTAGAACTAATCGTGGCAGATTGTCTCATCGCGTCTGCCCTTTTAAGTTATTCTTCAATAAATAAGTTAGTTTTAGGCGAGACTTTTTACTCGACGAAACGAACGGCCTGTTGCCCGATGACCGGCTGAGCATTTTTTGCGAAGTGAGCGTAGTTACTGACACGGTGAATGTGACGGGTCAAAGCCCACTATCCCTATTCCAAATCGGCGATTGTCGTCTGACCTCTGACCTCGGCGACCTGCTCGACTCGGGGCGTTTGGCCGATTGTACGCTCAGCCTCGACGACGGCCGTCAGTTCCACGTGCACAAATGTTTGCTGGCCGCGAGGAGCCCAGTGTTTGACGCTATGTTCAGACATGATTTGCAGGTACTTGGTAAAATTGGCTAGCCCTTCACTATTCTATTTTTGAAATTTTATATATTTTTTTTGAAGTTTATGTCGCGAGTGGATGGAGCTCGAAAGATATAGTTTTTGCCCCAACTATCGCTATTTTTAAATTAAAATGTTTTCGTAGCCTATAATTTCAGCTCTTCCCATTTGTGATGATGAGATTATCTGCGGAGTTTTCGTTACTTTTCTCATTCCGACTTGATTAAGAGACTTTTTCTTAACTGACGCTCAAGAATTAAAGCTCGAATGGAACATATCAGAGAATAAAACCCAATTTAGATTTGTCACGAAGTAGTGGAAGAATTATGTGTAGATGAATGATTTGAACAGTCTACTGCTCGAAAAATAAGTACGAGTATGTGTACTCGTACTTAACGTTATACTGTTAGACGTCCAATATATTTTGATCCGAAAATGGCCTGATGGGGGTACGAGTTGAATTTAGAAATTCGACATTAACAAAATTACTCGTTCGTTCCCCATAGGAAATTCGTTTAAAATGCTTCGGAAAAAACGATTCTATAACGAAAAACGATGGTATTGCTATAAAACGATCGTTTTTGACCATTTTCTACAAATGAATAGCCTTTTTGGACTAAACTTAGCTATTTGATCCTTTTGGAGTCGTGGAAATAGTTTAATATCTTTTTAAAACTCAGAAAAGACAGCTATATAGCGTTTTGGAGCTCACACGGTATAGTTTGGAGTTCAGAAAAAGCTATATAGCTAACTTTCTGAGCCCAAAAAGGCTGTATAGCTAATTTAACTTAAAAGGGCTAGCAAAGTTTTTTCGACCAAAATGGCTGTATATGTATCAGTTTTTAAAGCTCACTGGGTACTACTCCCTCTCAACCCCATGCTATTGTATGCTCCCAGTATTTTTGACCGTATGCATGTATGACAGTTTAGGAAAAAATCATGTTTTATTTGGTACAGACATGTAGCTGACTTTTTAAATTGTAAGGGGGTGCTAAAATTTTGAAGTCAAATATCTCAACAAATACTTGTAGATAGAGAAAAATAATCGTGTTTTTGAGCTTTTCTGAGCGAGCTCTAATTATTGGAGAAGAAAGAATGTTAGAAAATAATTTCGATTTCCATTGTCGTCAAAAATTATATCGTATAAGATGGCCACGTAAATGATTTTCAAGATTGCATCCAAGCTCAGCTGTACTGAAAAATTGTTTAACTTAGTTTTTACTCAATTCTGATACGCTAAGAAGAAACGGAATATCGAAAATAATAATTCTGCATAGAGTATCAAAAAATTTGGGCATTTTCACCATATTTACACAAACTTACAAACTTTTACCCTTTGGAATCACAAAGGTTACACAAAAACAATAAATTCAGTACGAAGAGCCAGAAAATTTTGGCCTACTAGTTCAGAAGTACGCTGAAATCTATTGTGGGCAGTCTTTCAAATTTGCTTCAAGAATTTCGATTTCTTTGCTAAAAATGCTTGTATCTTGAAAATTTGGGGGGACTAGTTATTTACATTGATTTTGATTTTACAATTTTATTGTCAGGGCGTACCTAGTTGTATCACACTCCGTGATCTGTATGTCCTTTTGTCCAGTCGCTGTTTCATCATGTATTTGTATTTTACCAAATTTCGTGTATTTTTCTGGACAATAAATACTTTCTTGTCTTGTCTACCCCCACAGCTACGTGCATAGATGTAACGGCTCAAAATTTAGGGTTATTGGTTTACGGTCATTTTCAGGGTGGGGCTTAAGTTAGATCAAATTTTTGGCCAAAAACGGCCGAAAACGGTCCAAAATTTTTGGTCAAAAACGGTTCAATAATTTAATTTTTTCCTAAAATCGGGGGGGCGTCAAAATTTTTCCGACCTTGGGTGAAGTTTTGGAATGGCCAACTTTGGGCGGGGTATCCTCATACACCCTTTATGTGCCTGTTTTGTAAATTTATTTTGGCGCAGGAGACGCGTAACAGCACGGCACGCGTGCCGGACGTCGACTACGAGCCGATGCGCGAAATGCTGCGTTTCGTGTATACGGGCCAAGCGCCGCCTCAATTAAATCGCTTGGCCGACGAGCTGCTGCCGCTGGCCGACAAATACGCGTTGGATCGACTGAAATCTTTGTGCGAGCGGGCGCTGTGCGCCAATTTATCGATCGACAACGTGTGCGACGTGCTCGTATTGGCCGACTTGCACTCGGCCGACCAATTGAAAAACGCGGCGACCGATTTTTTGAACGCGCACGCGTCCGAAGTTGCCGACACGACGGCGTTCAAGTCGATGGCGTCGTCGCAGCCGCATTTGCTCGCCGGAGCTTTTAAGCAATTGGCCAGTCAACAGGCGGCCGGCGGCAGTGGCGCCGTCGCCGCCGGCGTTACTTCGTCATCGTCCATCTTAGGCGCTTACGCCCTTGGCGGCGTTGGCGTTACGAAAAAACGTTTCAAACCGAGCCCGTAGATGAAACGTTTTGTCGACAATTTATTCTTTGATATGGACATACTCTCAGACACGCACCTGGGGCGGGGGTGGTTGGGGGTTCTGCCTGACCATAGATGGGCAGCACCAAAATTCTGGTGGAGTGAAAGGTTTTTTAAAGGTCAAAAAATGGCAGTATGCAAACATAGGCAGCAAGAAAATTCTGGATAGGTGAAATCGCAAAAAATCTTACAAAAAAATAAAATTCTGGTGTGTATCCCCACGCCCATGTGTAGCGGTATGACGATAAAACACCGTTTTTGAACGTTCCTCATCGAGCACTATCCACTGGCATCAAAAAAAATCGTGGAAGATTCAAAAAAATTTAATTAAATTCCGGGGTAGCATTTAGGTTTTGGAGGGGTATTCGGCTTTCTGGGGGTGCATACCCCCACGCTCACGTGTGGTCCTGACCCCCTAGAATAGAAAAATGGAAAATTTTGTGGTGAAAATGAGGCTAAATGAAGGCTAAAATTGATTTAAAAAATTGAGAATTTTCTTTCAGAGTGGTTCAAATGACCAGAAAGTGTGTAATAATGTAGTTTTTTAGCGCTTGTACCAGCTTTTCAGGTTATTTTGGCCCAAAAAAAGCTCAATTTTTGACCCTCGCAGACCGGCTGACCCTGACCCCCCTCCAGATCGGCCATGCTGTGCATCTATGTTTACACATCCTATTCGTTAAACCAAATCGAAGTGGATTTCATTCCCAGATGGATCATGCTCATAGGTGGGCTGGGCAGCACCGAAATTATGGGGGGGTGAAAAAATTTTCAAAGGTCAAAAAATGGTCTTAAAATTGGTCGTATGGCGAAAAAACACCATTCTTCGACGTTTCTCATCGAGCACTATCCAATGGCATCAAATAATAACTGAAAAAGCAAAAAAAGAATGTTCAAAAATTGAATTCTAGGGTTTTTTGATTTTTGAGGGGTTCTTACTTCTGAGGGATGTATACCCCCACGCCCACGTGTGATCATGCTGCGCAGTGCAGGCTACCTTTAGGAGGATGAAGCCGACATTTTTTACGGGAAACGTAGAGAGAAATTAAGACAAAAACGGGTAAAAATAAATCAGTGTAGAAAAGTGGTGAATCTAACGGCGGATTTTTCGAAAATTTTCAAATTTTTTTGTTTGATTTTGCTTATCAAAAGACAGCAAAAACCGTTACTTTACGCATAATGGACAAATTATATGAACTGTTAAATTAAATAAGTTTTGTAATTTCAACATTTGCGTCGTTTTTAAGCTTCTCTTTATCTGTGCAGAACTCAGAATTGAATATTTGTATTCTTTAAATAGCTATCTTCTACTGACACTCGCACGGTTAAGCTATGCTCTCTTTTTTATATGGGCATTATCCGAATTCTGTAGTTTGAGTAAAAAAATGTCAAAGTTAACAAAGGACCGAAAAATATGTGGTGATGTTTATTATCAATTTCTACTCACTGTCATCAAAAAATGCGAAATAACTTGAAAAATTTAATTGTATAATTCTGAATGGTCTGCGAGGTTGTTTAAATTCTGTAGTCCCACGCCCAAGTATATGTGCACCTTATTATTATAATTACGCATTGACTTGGATCAAACGCCACATTGTTTTGTAATGTGAATTCAGTAGATACGAAGATATCCTGGTTCAAAGCTTTTCTTTGTGAATAGATTTGTTATATCCGACAGAAAGTTTGAAGTGCATAGAAGACTTTTCTCTTTGTCAAAGTTGGTAGCAGAGTGGAAAATTTAGCTGTGCTTAGTGGGTGCCTTCCTGAACTTATCAAATACTTCATTCGAAGCATGTTGTTTTCTTGCCAGTGACGCCTTATATCCATACGCCCCCCCCCAGAATTCAATTTTTTTCACAATCTTTTGATGCCAATGGATAGTGCTCGATGAGAAACGTTGAAAAATAGTGTTTTTTCGCTATACCACCATTTTTGTTTTTTCGCTATACCAATACCACCATTTTTTTACCGTCGAAAAATCTTAAACCCACCCCCTTAGAATTTCGGTGCTAATCGCTTATGCTTATATCTGTAGATTCCGTGAGCAATGACGCCCTTTACTGAGAGATAATGTAGATAGCCTTGTGCGAATCCTACATTCTCTTTTGCGCAACCTCGTGAAAACCCATCTGCAGTAGGTATGTATAAGGATTGCCTCGAAAATATGCAATAACCTTATTTTGCTCAACTGATGTTTTTTATGTTACATTCATTGTGATTGCGGATTTAAGCCTGTTTCCAAAAGGATTGGGGATAATAAGACTAAAAAAGGGGAAAAGCCAACTTATTGCCTTATTGCAAAACTACTCGGATTCGATCAGGATCTATTATTTCGGAAGTTTTCGCGTTATTTTAACGTTTAAATCGATCTAGCTGAAGAAAAAGTTCCTTTCGGGTCAATCGTTCTGTGCCCCTCTAGTTATTTATTATGCACAAATTCATGAACTAGACTTTAGCGTTTTGATTGTTACAACTTAGTTCGAATTTTCAATGAGCATTGACTTGTCCGATCGTAATTATCTGCGTTTCGTTTTTTGTAAAATTCCTTTAGTGTTCAATTATTGTTGTCATCGAGCTAATAAAACTATTTAAAGCGCGATCGTGATCAAAAAGACGCATGCTGATTGCAAACATTTGCGGAATTTTAAAGTTGCATACATGCAGTAGCTCCTTGATGTATGGTTGCTACTGGGCCCATCTGCATTACTGAATGAACCGCAACAGACAATTTGTGATATTAAAACGACTAAAATATGCTAAGACAAAAAAACATGCACGATTGGAGGTCTGATGTAAAGCCTGGCTTTCACAAGAAAAATGATGTTTTAGCCATAATTCATAGGTATTTAGAATTTTTTTACAGTTTGCACCTTTGGTAGGTGCGTTATTTAGTTTATGACCGTTGTTCATCACGATTCCAATTTTTTTGGGGCTGCGCCGGATACAACTAATGGCATTTCGTAATGTGAAGATATGAAAACCTTAACAGAAGCATAGATTTGGTTTAAAGCGGAAATCTTGTGGTTCTTTAAAATAAGTAAAAAGCGATTAAAGCATCATATCTTAGCCTAAATTCAAAAGGAAGTTTGGCGCTTTGCCTTATGCTAGCATTTTATAGGTTCGCGAAGCTTGGATAGGCAACTGCAACTATTTTAATTGCCTTTCTCCTGAAGCCTCATATTTTTTGGCGCATTGTGCAGGTCTTAACATTACCTATCTAACAGAATTGGGTATGTTTATAATGTTCCATTTTTTGCCTAAGAAGTGATTTTGCTCAGAGCTGTGCCGGGGGGCCTAGGCCCCGGGGCCAATAATAGCGTGCTTTACCATGCTCATAGTACGACCCTGCCCTACCCCTTACATGTACCTATGCATATATTCTTGCTTGTAGATATGCACGTCAAGCGTTAATATTTGTTGGGATTACAAGAAATAACAGAACATGGGCATCGGGGGATCTAGACCCCAGAATTCACATTCTCCCCCCCCCCCAAAAAAAATCCGCTAGACCCCCCAGAAATTGATTTTCAGAATTTTTTCTGTTTTTCTGCGGTTTTTGATGCTAATGGATAGCTCTCATTGAGAAACGCGAGAAAACGGTGTTTTTTCGCTCTACCATATATTATCAGGCACTTTTTAACTTTCAAAAATTGTGGACTTCTAGAATTTTTGAGCTGCCCATGTATGGATTTAACTCCTCTGACTTGGATGCGTTTTTCAATGTGCTTTACTTTGCACTTTTTTTAGGCTTATTATTCTATTTGTTCTGATAGACGTAGCTGTCTGCTACCAAGCAAGCTGGAAATGCTCGTCTATATGAATTGCAATTTAAAATATGTCAATTTTGATTATTAACTAGAAATTCGCACCAATCTGACATAGTGAAATAAAGATTTGAATTAGCAAGATCTGTGGTTTGCTTGAAATTGAGTTTGAAGGTGAATCTACCCGGAACATTATCAATTTTCTACATTATAATCAACTCTAACATTGGCCCCGGCCCCGGTGCCGGGGCCAGCCTGGCCCCGGCCCGGGGCCGGGGCCGGCACAGCTCTAATTTTGCTTATTGAGGACAGCAGAAAAATGATGTTTTATCCATATTTCATAGGTTTTTGGAGTTCTATTGATAGCTCGCGAAAAACGATGTACCAACTACCACCCCTTTCAGGATACCCTGAATCCATCATTTAAAGTGAATAGCGTGTTCCTGTGGCACTGTAGGAAAATGGCAAACGACATACATTAATTAAATACGCTATCCGTCATATAAAAACGATGAATCGAGTTTTGTCCTTAGTCCTGAACAGACATGCACGCGGGGGGAGGGTTGGGAATAAAGACGACACGTAAGCACACCTGGGCGTGGGGTTTGTGGGGTATGCACCCCCCCAGAAACCAAACTACCCCCCAGAAATCAAAATACCCCCCCCCAGAATTCAATTTTTGAAAATTTTTTTCGTTTTTTTCGCAATTTTTTGATGCCAATGGATAGTGCTTGATGAGAAACGTCGAAAAATGGTGTTTTTATCGCCATACCACCATTTTTAAGGCATATTTCGACCTTCAAAAAAATCTTGCACTCCCCCCAGAATTTTCTTGCTGCCCACGTATGCACGTAAGTGTATGGGGATGCACTTCCTTCCAGAAGGCCGAATATTCCCCCCAGAAACCAAAATACCCCTCCCCCAGAATTCAATTTTTGAATTTTTTGTTTTCTTTTCTCAATTTTTTTGATGCCAATGGATACTGCTCGTCATACCACTATTTTTAAGACTATTTTTTTATTGTTGAAAAATTTTGCACATCCCCTGCCCAGAATTTATATTGTTTCACACAACTTCGGTCATAAATTTTAAAACTATCCACGACAAGCTTACTGTCGATGAAAATTCATAGAATTTATGCACGAAGTTATGTGAAACAGACTATAGGTGCTGCCCACCTATGGTCTGGACCAGCCAGGATGGAAAAATGGAAAATTATATGGGCAAAATGAAGGCCAAAAACGAATGAAGATTGGAAAATTTTTTTCAAAAGAGCTTCAAACTTACCAGAAACTTTGTAATAACGTAGTTTTAACACTATTTTAGCCCTTAGGTCATTTTGGCCCAAAAAAGTTCAAATTTTGACCCCCTCAGATTGGCTGTGCTGTGCAAGCATAGTCCTGAAACCGGTTGCACATATTTGTCATAAATGTATTATTTTTCTGAAATTACTAAGACGCATAAAAGCAGCAATTTTAAATCTAATGTAATTAAGGCGGAAATTTTCATTGAGCAGACGACCCTCGAGGTTTTGGCTGGTCTGCTAGATATAGGTCGCGTGACACCCATACGTCTACCTAAAGGTTTAGACACCCATAATGGCTACTGAACCCTTTCTGCGACCCCCAGAATTCTTGATTTTCCAAAAAATTCTAGAGAGTGCAACTTTAGCTAACGTTTGACTCAAAGTTATCAAATCCCTTCTCGACTTTTCATAATATTTTATTCCATTTACTCGAATTTTTTTATGTTCTATGCAGAAAGTGCGAGTATTGTTCAAACGTCAAAAAAAGTGTTTTTAACGTTGGTATGCCCATCGCTTTTTTTGCCCAGAAAAGGCACTCTAAAACTTTAAACCTTGTCCAGAAAATCCCCCACCGTTTTTCCTTGTAACTACTAACTCTTTTCCAAATTTCACTAAATACAATGGTTGAAAGATTATTTATAAAGTCCCCAAAACAAAATCCTGGATACGGGTCTGTATGTATGTATGCTGGCCCATAGCCAGGATTTTATTTCTGGGAAGGGAGAGGGGACAACAAATTTTGAAAGTCAGATAGCTCGAGAACCATTAGGGGATAGTCAAAATAATGGCATTTTCGAATGTTTCTCAACGAGCTCTACACAATGGCGAAGAAAAACTTTTAAAAAACTTCTAACATTTTTTAGCTAATTTCATAGTCATATACAAGAAATCTATCGCTTAAACTATCTGCACAATTGAAATCTCATCGTCAAGTCCATAAAAAGTTCTTAACTTTTCGTATTTGCACCAAATCTCTGTTCTGCAAAGAAAAAGGGATATGGATAACTCGCCCCCTACATCTCGCTCCCCCCACAACTCGCCCCCAACTACAACTCGCCCCCACACAAGTCGCCCCTCCACGACTCGCCCCCACATCTGAGCGAGTGGGGTTGGGGGTATGCACCTCTTCCCCGAGAAACCAGAATACCCCCCAGGAACCAAAATACCCCCATAATTCAATTTTTAAATTTTTTTGTTTTTTTATCAATTTTTTGATGCCAATGGATAGTGCTCGATGAGAAACATTGAAAAATGGTGTTTTTTCGCCATACCACTATTTTTCAGGCCATTTTTTGACCTTTGAAAAATCCTGCATCCCCAGAATTGTGGTGCCACCCACCACCTATGCTCGCCCCCATACAACTCGCCCCCTCAACTTGCCCCCTCCACAACTGCCCCCCAAAACTGCCCCCTACAACAACTCGCCCCCTCACATTCGCCCCCACACAACTCGCCGTCCCACAAATAGCTCTTGGAATTTCGAGTCGAGGGTTCACGATTGCTAATGTAGGTAATTATGCATATTGTATGTACCTACGCTAACTTTTATTCTACAATTCTATGCTTCCACAACCATTGCTTTGCTACTTGATTATCTATCAGATTGTGATATTTCAATGTTTATTGTCCATTTCACTTAGTTTTGATGTTTTCTACAGTTTTTCGAATTGTGGGGAGATATTTGCCGTTGTAAAGCTGCATTACTGCATCAAAACTTTTTACTATGTTTGCAGCCTTATCCATGCAGGCTAAACTCACACGAATCATACATAGATACATTTCCGTATTTTAAATATTTCTGGCATATTGCTTATGCTAAATCTGAAGTGAAAACTCGCTTCTGAGGAGTAGTAAAAAATTTTAAAACTTTAAAAACTTTTAAAAACCTCGGCATTAATGCACAGCCTGACCATAGGTGGGCAGCAGCAAAATTCTGGGGGGGTGTGCAAGATGTTTCAAAGGTCAAAAAATGGTCTTTAAAATGGTGGTGTGGCGAAAACAAACAATTTTTTAACGTTTCTTATTGAGCACTATCTATTGGCATTAAAAAATTGCTAAAAAAACAAAAATTCCAAAAATCGAATTCTGGGGGTATTTTGGTTTCTAGGGCAGCCTTCTGGGGGTGCATATCCCCAATCACCCCTCCCACACCCACGTGTGAGCATGACCTTTCTGATGGGTCAGCTGGTCTGGGCGTCGAATATTGACCTTTTTGACACGTCAAAAACTGGTATAAATGCTAAAGCGTTATGACCACACCTGGGCGTGGGGGTTTGGGGAGTGTGCACCCCCCGAGAAACCAAAATACCCCCCCCAGAAATCACAATACCCCCAGAATTCAATTTTTAAAAATTTTTTCGTTTTTTTCGCAATTATTTGATGCTAATGGATAGTGCTCGATGAGAAACGTCGAAAAATGGTTTTTTCGCCATACCACCATTTTTAAGGCAAATTTTTGTCGTTTGAAAAATCTTGCACCCCCCAGAATTTTCTTGCTGCCCACGTATGGTTATGACTCCGTTAATCTACATGATTGTAGGGAACAATCAATTATGTGTGTTATATGCATAAGCTGGCAGGGATCGATTCGACTTGTCAATCGGCAAACATTTTGAATTGGGGAACTGACTATATGCAGACATGACAAAACAAGGCCAGAAGAAAAAAATTGTGTCATGTGCAATATCTAACATTATCATTATCGTTCGGCATCGGAAAATCGAAAAAAAATTTAAAAAAATTGGACGCCGTGGATTTTAGCTTCTGGGGGCCCAACCGAATCCGCCATAATTGGATCGCAATTGCAATGCCGTAAGGGGATGAGTTGTGGGGGGCGAGTTGTGTGGGGGGGCAGTTGTGTGCGGGCGAATTGTGTTGGGGGCGGATTGTGAAGGGGCGAGTTGTGGCGGGCGACTTACCCGCAAATCAAGAAAAACAACCAGAAAATTACTGATTCGGCGCAAGCGCCGGAAAAATCGGACATTTTCTCCATATCTAACTCACATTTTAAAGCTATAAAAGACTGAAATTATACAGAAACAATTAATCCGGTGCGAAGCGCCGCAAAAGTTTGTACTTACTGGCTCAAAAGAACGCAAAAAAAATTTGTTTTGACGACCTTTTACATGCACTTCAGGAATTTTTTATTTCTTCCTTTGGGGGAACCTTGTGAGAGATAAAAAAATTTTTTGGTTGCCAGGGGGCAACTACGCTTCCCCTGCCCCCCTGGCAACGGGCCTGAATGTAAGTTGTACATGTATGTATGTATGTATGTATGTATGTAATATGTATGTACCTACCTATATGTATGTGTGACCGTTAGAACTTGCTAGCTTCGCTCTTTCAAATCGATCCTTGCTCCTAATGATCTTACTTGAGTGACCCTTTGTGCTTGAAGATTAAATAGATTAATTTCTTAAGAAAACATGACCACGGGAGGGAATAGCTTATAAGACCAAATGTTTTCGATTATTTTTCATTAGTGACTATAGCAAGCAATCCGTTTGATTTCGTGTACGGGCTGCAAGCAAAGTTGTACAACTTGGCCGATCTGGGGGTCAGCCGGTCCAGTGGCAGGGGCATACAAGAGCATGGGGAGGGCTGAGAGGGGGTATTACCATACGTGGGCAGCACCAAAATTCTGGCGTGCAAGATTTTTCAAAGGTCACAAAAATGGTGGTATGGCGAAAAAACACCATTTTTCAACGTTTCTCATCGAGCACTATCCATTGACATCAAAAAAATTGCGAGAAAAACAAAAAAAATTTCAAAAATGGAATTCTGGAGGGTATTTTGGTTTCTCGGGAAGAGATGCATACTCCCCATACCCCTACGCCTAGGTGTGGTTATTACTACCCCTAAGCTCTTAATCACTGATAGCTATACAACCATTTTGTCCGAAAAAAACATTGCTATGTATCCTTTTTTAGACTCAAAAAATTATCTAAATAGCCTTTTTGGGCTCAGAAAACTAGCTACATAGTCTTTTTGGACTCAGAAACATACCGTGTGAGCTCAGAGATACTATACGGTTGTCTTTTCTGAGTTTCAGAAGGATAACCGTTTTTACGAAACATTCAGTTATCTACCAATTTTTGGTTTTCACCCCCTCTGAAGGTTTGACCTTGCGCAACTATAGATAGGGGTCAATTAGTGCGCTCTTATTTTACAGTTTCTGGTCAATTTCAAGCACTTTCAAAGAAAGTTTTCGATTTTAATCCACTTTTGGCCTTCATTTGACCTCATTTTCCCCTTGCATTTGCAAGTACACTACTTCTGTTCACCCGACCTTGTTACATTGACCTTTATATACATATCTGCTATTTACGCACTTATGCAGAACTTTGGAGTTAAGACCACACATGGGCGTTGGGGGGTCAGGGAGGTTGGTACCCTCCCCGGAACCTAAAATATCCCCCGCAGATTACCTTAGACTTCCCAGAATTATATTTTTAGTAACATTTTTGGCGATTTACCCCATCCTGAACCCCCAGAATTTTGGTGCTGCCCATGTACATGTGGTTAAGACCATACCTACATAAGTGCACAGAATGGAATAGTCTGGCGTAATGCTCCTACATGGACAGCTTCTAAATTTTGAGGGATTGGGGCTCCAGGAAATTTTAAACGTAAAAAGGCTGAAAATTGATGGGGCAAAAAACAATTTCCTGGCGTTTTTCATCGGGATCAATCATTGGCATCAAAACATCGCAAAAAATGACGACTTTGAACATCCAACTCGAGGGTTTTTTAAATCATTGGGGTCTTTCAGATTCTGGGGTTCCAGCCAGACCCCCACTGTCATATGTGATCAGGCTGGCCTGAAGGATCAACCAGAGCCTTTTCAGATTAAAATAGCCTAATCAAAATAGCGTTAAAATCAGCCTAATTGATAGTTTCTTGACGATTTCAAGCACATTTGCAAGGTTGTAATTTTTTACACTTTTCATCTTATTTTTGCCAAAAATTCCCTTTTGTGCCACCTCTTCCTTTCCCAAACCATAGATGTACAAGGTCAAGGTGGCCTAGAAATCCGGGATTTATACTACAGAGTGTAGTTGTGTTTACTTGGTAAGTTTCACATAACTTCGTGCATAAATTTTAAAACCATTTCCGACAAAAAGCTGACATATTGCGATTTTAGCATTGATATGATATATAATTATCGTTCGTAACCCTGGGCTTACTGTCGATGAAAATTCTTAAAATCTATGCACGAAGTTATGTGAAACAGACTATGGGTCGAAATAGCTTAAAAATAACTATTTTGAATCAAAATCGCCCGACAGTACTCGACTTTTGGACCCTTCAGCGGGGGACAATGCCCCCTCTTACCCCTCCCTATTTGCATGTATACCTCTAACCCTCTTCCTACTTGCTTGTCTAATTTAGACCAGGATAGCGAAATAAATGACAAAATAAGAGCATAGGACGAAAAGATCGCAATATTGCTAAAAATCAGCTACTAAGAATTAAATTTGTTTTGACGTTGCTTTTAAATCTCATTTGTTCGGTACTTTTTGAACAAGTTTAAACTGGCTAAAAAAGTACGTCAAACTACTGTGAGAGGGATGATGTGCTACAGTATATCGAGTCATAGAATGATCAATAATATCGCTCAATGGCAAAAGTGCATCATCAGATTAATAAGCCAATTTTGTAGTTTAATTCGTGTAGTTTATTTTTTCACTCGTATAATCCTATAGTCTGTTGCACATAACTTCGTGCATGAATCCTACGAATTTTTACCGACAGTAAGCCGAGGGTTACGATAATTAAATATCAGATCAATGCTGTAATCGCAATCTGTCAGATTATTGTCGGAGATGGTTTTAAAATTTATGATCGAAGTTGTGTGAAACAGACTATAACTTGTGGAGTGCCGCGTGATTTTGTAAGGTCTGATGGAATAATTGCTTTATTTTCCTTATAGATCATGTAATTAGCAAATGACATTTTATGGTAATTATTTTCGCTATGCTCTAACGGACGTGCTCGAGAAACAGGACAACGTAGTAAGATAATATTTGGTTACCAGTTAATGCAGAATAAGCGAGCCAAGCAAGTATGACCACTTTGTCTGGAAATTTTTTCTCTTTGTTTGTGATGTACCGGGCGGAACCATTTGTTCACAAATTAAATTAAAACTTTAAACGTGGTTTAGAAAAAATGCCTAATTTTTATCCATATTCAATACTTGTCTGAGAACATTTTTTAACGTTAATGCGAAAAATCCTAAGTTGTAGCATATAATTACTTGTTTCTAAGTTACTGTATATTTCAAATAGAGGGATGTCAACTTAAAAAAGTCATCTGTTAATTCGTCAGTGAGTAGACGAAACAAACAAAAATAATGCATAGCGTCAGTGGATCGTAAACAATGAAGTCTGGATATTTTTCGTTTTTGTTCATTTAATTTTCATTAAACACGCGCTACGTAAGTTATCTATCGTATTCATGTGCCTTTGGTGCTGTCATTAAGTCGGCCTTGAAATCTTAGAGTAGAAGTCCGTATTTTAATTTTTTGCTTTTATGTTCATCGTTTTTCATGGAAAACATTCAGACTATCTCACTGGGACGAAAATTGAGCTAAAAACAGCCATGTTTCACAATTGGTTTCATAACAACACTCTTGACTTCAATAACAAAACAGCAGGCACTGTAGACAAACAGAAGCATCTCATCTGTTTTTTGGTTCTATCTAAGGTACCTACCTACGGTTTCGGGCATAATTTGTCATTAGATCTAAAACTATTTTTTTCAGATGTTCGAGAATCCAAGGAATGCCTAAAAACAGTATAATTCAAAATAAAAACAAATCTATCTGTCAAGCGGGAGAAATGTGTGGGACTCTTTTCAGCTGAACAACGATTTTGCTCTTTGGTTACAGTATATAAGGTGTGCTAAACATGAAAACAATCTGTGACCTGATTTTGTTTTTCGCCATAGTACATGTGACCATAAGTACTTACCAAATATGTCTTTGTTATTCTTTAAAGTCCGTACTCAGCAGCCATCTAGTTGATTATTCATCGGTGAAATATTCGGAGGATATAATAGCAGGTCTCCTCATCCTGAAAAGTGTCACCCTATTGCCAGTGCCACTCGTAACTTTGTATATGCACTGTATTTTTTGTTGCGTCAGAAACAATAAGTGCAAAGGCTCAATCTTAGACGAGAACACTGGCGATCCACGAGTCTCGGTATAATTGATAAATAATTTCAATAAATATTTTGCATAGCATATTCTATACTCTTTCAACAGTACTCGTGTGAATGTTTCGAAAATAAATTCGCTTTTTTCGGCAAAATTTCTATTGCCAGACCCTGGAAATAGAGGATCAAAATTCTGGTTAATTTACCCAGTATTACGTCGATCGAATACGCATGCATCACTTGCTTATCAGAAAAATCGACGCTCGTCAGGCCTTAACGCACGAAATTTGCTATTAAATTTTATTTATTTTGTTGTGCATAAGTAGTATTAGGCCAGCGAGTGAATGCTTAGAATCTCTAGGACCAGGATTCTGAGAATTTCGAAACAGTGGATTTGAAACAGGTCAGGCTTAAACGACGATATATTTTTTATCATTTTCATAATATTTTCGGTTCGACTTTAAACTACTCTTCATCGTGTTTGTATTTCTTCCCTTGCTTGATGTTGACCTCTACGGATAAGTGACTAACATTTTTTGTAGAGACTAAATTTTTTACCAATATTTTTCGTCTTTTTGTCGCGTTTTTCTAAACCTTCTGTTCCGCTAGATCCACTGTCCCACTAGTCCCATCGTCCCTCTAGTCCCGTCGTCCCATTAGACCCACTTTTTCGATTGCGTCCTGATATCCAACGTCCCGGATCTCCGATCGTCACAGATCTCCGACATCCTAAAATCCCGATTTTTTGAATTCTCCAACCGCCGCGATTATCCGAATTTCTCATTTCCTGGACTGCAGATTAAATTGAGAGGTGAAACTAATCATTTTAAAGGATGACCTGAGTGTGGCCCATCGATTCACTTTAAAATGTAGGATCCACCATCAAATACTCAGATACTACATGGCGTGGCCCCGATCTGGAGGGGTCAGACGGTCTGGGGGAACAAAAATTGAGCTTTTTTGGGTCAAAATGACTTCAAAAACCGGTAGCGTTAAAACTACGTTATTCCACAGTTTCTGTTCATGCTTCAAGCACTTTTGAAACAAATTTTCAATTTTAAAGAATTTTCGGCCTTCATTTTGCCTAATTTCACTAAATAGTCTCTCATTTTCCTATTCTGGGGTCTAAACCAGACATGCACGTGGAAGGTCGAGGGTCTAGACCATACATGCACAGCCTGGGATTTGGGGGGAGCGAAATTATAAAGTGACTTTTTTGGGTCCGAAAATGGTCGTTTAGTTACGCGTCAAAAACATCGTTTTTCGGCGTTTCTGACGATGCTCATCTTTCTAGAGCATAAAAACAAAAAAATTCGAAAAAAATCTGAAAAGTCGGAACAAATTGAACCAAATATAGTCAAAACATGAGTATAATGGCGCGAAGCGCCGAAAGTTTGGCACTTTTGAGCAAATAGATAGCTAAAACGCTTAAAAAAGCATCTTTTCTACAAATTTGTAGAAAAGTTTTGGCAACTTTCATAGAATCGCCGATTCTGGGGGGGGGTGAAAAAATTTTTGCGGGAGGTGAAAATTCTTCTGGAAGATGAAACCTACCAAATTCCCCAGATCATATATAGTCTAGACCCCTTGAATGGAAAATGGAAAATTTTTCTTAAAATGTGAGGCAAAATGAAGGCAAAAACGGATGAAAATTGAAACTTTTCTTTAAAAGCGCTTAAAATTGTCCAGAAACTGTGTAATAACGTTGTTTCAACGCTATCTTAGCGCTTATATCAGTTTTTGAGGTCATTTTTGCCCAGAAAAGCTCAATTCTAGCCCCCTTCAAGACCGGCTGTCCCCTCCAGACCGGTCATACTGTGCTTCTATGATATACCCCCAACCTCCCATCCCCACGTGCACGTCTGCCTGGAAGCCATATTTTTTGTGGTTTTCTTCTATTTTTTTCATAAATTTTAAAATTTTCTCCGCGTCGCGTTAAATGCTTGAATAGGCGTTGCCTCAAATGTAAAACACAGATAATAATGAAATAATTCAAGTCTCCAAACGAGTTTCTGTCTAAGTTACACTAATTCTCCGACATTTCACACCGGGTTTTAGATAGTCATCAGAATTTAAGCACTTCTTGCGCAAAATTGTTCAAAATTAGGAAATTTTTTAAACAATTTTCGCACCTGAAAATTTTTTGATTAAAAATAGCTAATATAACACGGCGAAAAAATGCAACTCTTCACGTGAATTGCAGGCCTTTGGACCTATTTTTGACTGTTTTTGAAAAAGTTCCGATACCGCCCACCTCTTACAAAATCCTAGATCCACCACTGGTGCAGATACCAGATTAGACTGGGTCCACGTAGCGAAATGGGAATATTTTACGCTAAAATAGGGCAGAATAAACTATAAAACATGTACATGTTATCGTCTTGAACAATCATTATCATCTCTGAAAATGATATGCATAATGCTTTTAATGATAGCGCACGTTACTTGTTCGACAAGACTCATGGTGACAATACTGGGACTTGCGATGACAATTTTGGGTATATAGATGCACAGCTTAGCAGGTCTAGGGGACAGCCGGTCTGGGGGTCTAATACTGAGCTTTTTTGGCCAAAATGACGTCAAAAACTGGTATAAATGCTAACAAATAGCTTTAAAGCTATGCTTACCTACAGTTTCTGGTCAATTTCAAGCACTTTTGAAGAAAATGTTTCATTATCATCGTTTTTTAGCCTTCAGGTTTCCTCATTTTTCTTATTAAATTTCCCATTTTTCTATTCTGGGAGTCTACATCATAGTGTTCTTGGATGGAGACTTTCACCCCTAGAATGGCTGCTGACCCCCACAAAATGGATGATGACCATACATGGGTTTGGGGGGTTTGTACCCCCCAAAGTTGAAACTCCCCCCACGATTACTGTAGACCCCAAAATTCTGTTTTTAGTAAGATTTTTGGCAATTTACTCATCCTGACCCCCCAGAATTTTCTTCCTGCCCAAGTATGATGACGACCCTCAGAATTGTCAATTTTTCGAAAAAAAATCGCAGAGAGTGTGCTCTTTAAGCGCTTTGGTTAAATTTTGGCTCAAAAGTATCAAATTTTTGGTGCCCCAATCCATATGCTCTTTTTTGACTATATTTTGTTAAATTCACTCAATTTTTCTTGAAATTTTTCTAAATTTTTTTGATGTTTTTATATTCAAGAAAGAATGAACAATGTCTGAAACGTCGAAAAACAGTGTTTTCACGTGTACCCATGACTTTCAAGTCAAAAAAGACACTTTTTGAAATTTTCGACACTGACCCCCAGAATTTACTCTTGCTGTACATATATGGTTCCGTCCGACCACCAAATCTCCTCCCCCACGCATATTTCTGGTTACGACTCGTGGTGGCAAGGACTATACCCTGATGCTGACTACGTTCTAATATGACACCTAATTTGCATTTTCCGTCTCTTTCGTTTGTTCCTGTAGGCAGGAGCCGAGCTTTGTCGTATCCATTAATGTGGTAAAGTGAATAAATGCATGATCATAGGTAGCGCGATAGCGCTGCAGCAACAACGGCACACACCTGGGAGGTGCGGTTTTTTAAAAGGTAGATAATAAAGAAAACTAAGATACCTTTTTTGTTTACACTCAATACCACGCTAGTCGTGAGTGTGTAAAGTTTACACCAAAAATTCAAATGATCGGCGGAGGGCCAATTTTTTTAAAAATGTTTTCCCTGATTAGTGGTTTACGAATCTAGTTTTAAAATTTTTTTACACTCATTAGTTGTTACACAGGAGTGTAAATTAGACGGGTTTTTACTGTTTTCATGTGCACAAGCATATCTAACTCAGTTTTACATTCTATGCAGTCTGATTGGTTTCAAAAGGTAGACGGTTATAAAATCTAGGGGAGCCTTTTTTATTTTTTTTAAAGCAATATTTTCAAATTTAGACGCGGTTTATTGTAAAGAGTCTGGGACAAAAATTTTTTCCGCCCAGAGCGTCGTGGATGATGAATTAAAAAAATGTTCTCCGTAAGGTCAGAATAACGAATCTGACCAGGCTTTTCTACAGCCAGTGTTTGTTGAGGTATGAAGAGGTGAACTTTGAATTATACATCTATTTTCTAATGCCGAAAGATAACTCCGTATTGCATATTATTTGATCAGATTTTTCTTATTTTAGAGGTTTTTGACTCGTCTTTAATGAATAATTATTTTTATTATCATAAATGCACTATTCTTAAACTTCAGTAGAATGATGAATATTTTTCAATATAGTATAATTAAGCTGAAATCTTGGCTGCGAGTTGAGTTGGTGCAATGGCTGACGTATCCGTTCTCGCATGTGGATTTAAAAAAGAATAATGGGTTAAAAGTCTTCTGGGATCTAGTATACAATTTACCCGCCACCGTTTTTTAGCCGATTCAAATAAGCTACAGTGACCAACACTGTAGATTCAAATAAGCTACAGTGACCAACACTATTTTTATTGATACGAGTCAGAATGTGTTTGATAATTTTTGTGTAAAGTTTGGTCACTGTAACTTATTTGAATCGGCTAAAAACGGTGGCGGGTAAATTGTATACTAGATCCGTCTTCTGAATACTAACTTTTTTTCATTTTTCTAATTCTTTTGGCAAAACCATGCACTTCATTTGACTTATTCATCTATTTAGGTTCTGCAGATGACACTTTTTTGTTTTTTGAATTTCGCCTTAGTTCTCGAATGGGAGTGTAAAAAGTGCGGTTACGTTAGCGGTTGTGCACTAGTTGTGGTAGTGTACTAGTTAGCGGTTGTGCACGATTCGCAGTTAGCAGTTGTGCCCACGTTAGCGGTTGTGCCACCTACCCGGTTTTCCGACCATCTCGATTCTCCGACCATCCTGATTCTTCGACTGTTCCGATTCTCCGACCAATAGCATTAAATGCCATTTTATGACACTTAAAATTCGCGGTTCTCCGACCGACCCATTTCTCCGTCCGTCCCGATTCTCTGAAAATGATAGAGGTTGATAAGCGTGGGAAAATCATTAAATTTCTCCGTAATGCATTAAGAGACACTGCACAACGTAGGTACATAACTGCTTTATGTATTTATTTACTTGAATATTGTCATAAATACGATCTCTGCTTCTGCTATTAAGCAACTTTTTCGGTCTGTTTATAAGACAAACAATCAGTTCGTTTAGGCTGTAAAATGTGTTTAGAGCAAATTAGTTTCTGGTTTTCTCAAGATAGTAATTAAGGATTACAAGAATGAGTCTTTTTATCGTTTATCCCTGGATTCTCTAGCACAGAGCACAAATATGCACTTCAAGCAAAAAGAGGCATTTATTAATGGGATGCATACAGAAAATAATGTGTCAGAGAGTTGATTTGTAGCCGAAATGCCACGTTAGATTTGCAATATACCTTATTCTTCCCTTATGTCTACTCTTTAAAGGAAATCAATAGACCATATTGACATGCTGCTAGTGCCATCCACACGTGGGCTTAGGGGTGTCTGGGGGTGTGCACCCCCAGAAGGCCAAAATACCACCCAGAAATCGAAATACCCCCTCCCCAGAATTCAATTTTTTAAATTTTTTTTGTTTTTCCGCAATTTTTTGATGCCAATGGATAGTACTCGATGCGAAACGTTCAAAATAGTGTTTTTTCGCCATACCACCATTTTGAAGACACTTTTTGACCTTTGAAAAATCTTGCACCCCCCAGAATTTCGGTGCTGCCCACCTATAGTGCCATCTGTCAAATTTTAATCTGCAGTGGAGAAACGCGAAAGTCGGAGAGAATGAGGACGGTCGGAAAACCGGAACACAGTCATTTAAGTCACTCGAGTTTCTAAAGAACAAAAATTAAAAATGCTAATCAGGCGGTTGTTAACAAGGTCCGAATCTACTACAAATAGAAGCGATATGTTTCTTTTTATAAATCATCACGAATTTCATTTGTGCAAATTTCGTGTTAATACGAATGAGGAAATCGTGTGCTAATTTAAGAAGCTGATGAAAATAAGCTTATTTGTTCGGGGAAAAACAAAATATCTAAGCGATTAGCATTGCCAGCACACGTTGGCGTGGGTGGGGTGGTTGGGATGGTGTGCACCCCTCAGAAGGCCGAATAACCCCCCCAAAAATCCAAAATCCCCAGAATTCAATTTTTTTTTAATTTGTATTTATAATTTGCGATTTTTTAATGCCAATTGATAGTGCTCAATGAGAAACGTTGAAAAATTGTGTTTTTCACCATACCACCATTTTTAATACAATTTTTTTGACATTTATAAATCTTGCGCACTCCCCCAAAATTTTGGTGCTGCTCACCTATTATTGTCTGGTCCGGTCTGTAGGATTTTGGGGTCTCTTTAATCCAAGTGACAGCAAAAATCTCTGGACTTCAAAATGTTGGTTAAACTAGGGCTAAAATGACTTTAAAAAGTAGCTACCTCTTCCTAGAATGTGGTTTTCAAATATAACTTGCGGCTATTGAAAACTAAAATTTTCCTGATAATTCATTTCGATTGGATATGAGCTGTCAGTCTATTGTCGGTAAAATTCAACATACGTGAAATGAGTGTATGTGAAAAACTCAACAGGTATGCGAAGAAAAATTAATCGTGTGAAACAGATAGGAAAAATCCAGCGTGGATCGCCGATTTTGAATAAATAGGATTCGATGGCAAGTGTGACAAAAGAGTGATATATGTATCTTTTTAAAGTCTTTTCATTTTTTAAGAAGCTGAACATTATTCTTACTGTATTTAACCTTTTTATTCTTCCGCACACCTATAATTTTTTGTATTCGTAAGCTATTCTTGAAAAGCTCGTCGAATTGTTTCAGCCTAAGTGAGCGAAATCTGTCTAAACACCAAAAATATGCTGAAAATGAAAGGGTACAGGAGGGGCTGACGTGTTTTGCGGTTATTGTAGCGAGTAAAGCGAGAACTATCAAAGTTGCAGAAGCGAATCAAAAGAAGGCCACAATCAACACCCTAACAAGGCCTAAACTCTTCTTAGCGAGCTAAGATAAGAATCTAAGTAAAACTTTGAATAAATGAAGGAGTTAGTTAGTATCAAAAATCAGGAGCAGTCGGATCGGAATGGAAGGAGCAAGCAAATTTGAGCGAACGGAATAATCGGACGTTATAAGAGTTAAACAGTTTTTCGGAGCTAAGCGGCTATGGAGCGAAATCTAAGCGTTAAGAATCGAGACGAACGACAAATGTCTAAATGGTAAATGATTCGCGTTTCGTAAATTATACGTCCAAATTAACGTACTTACCTATTTTTCGTTTCCTTTTTATCCTAATAAAGCATCAAAACTTATCGGCTCTTTTCTTGTTTCTAAATCGTAACGCAAGCATGCAAATTCATATTTTGCTTCATAAACCTTGCACGACAATCATATTTATCGCCTTCGTGCAAAACCTTATTTCTTCCACAATAGAGCTATTTTTCGAAGTGAAGAAATCAGTTGACTGATAAAAAGTCATAGTCATTATTTATGCTGCTAGGCAGAAATCATGAAATGCATTTCTAGACAAATATCGTGACTGCCTTTATCCATATTTATATATCCTTTCTTGGCGTGATAGAGGCCCTCGGACGGGGAACCCTTTGGAGCTTGGGGCCCTGTGCGACCGCACACTCTGCACATGTTTAAGACCGGGTCTGATTGCGTAAAGCCTGATCCACGAAAAGGTAGTTTGTAAACTAGAATTTTTAATTCGCACATTTTCAACTTTCAACTTTCTTAGCATTCATCTCGTGTATGTAGCTTTAACGCAGGCACGCAAGCTCCGAAATCTACATACTAGTTTTATTTTTATATATACTAAAAAAACATTCAAGTATGATTTTGGTGAGCACCTGCTGACCTATCAATATCATATTTCAATTCTGAGAATTTTGATAAGCATATCATATTTTTTATCACTTTGAAAATTCGGAAAATTTTCCGATATAATTTTAATATAATTGTGATATAAAGTGCCAGCGCTTTTCCCTTTGATCACTTCTTGGATATATGGCGCAAGAATTGTTCCAAATTTTTGTTAAAATGCATTATCATATTGAGACAAATACGCAGATATGCACCTTTTTTTGCGCAGTGAAAATCGGTATCCTGACGTTTATGGAAAGATTTCAATCAGATAATCCCAGAAGGAGCTAGGGACGGATTTACGGGGGACGGTCGCCCTTTGGTGGCGAGATGAAGAATGGATATGTATAGTATAACGACTTTTAGTTATCATTTATCGTAATTTCTCAAATTTATAATAAATAATGCCTCGAATTTGATAAATAATTTCTCAAATTTTTCATAATGAATAATACCTAGTAATACTTATTTACTCGTAATTTTTTAATGGCCTAGATGCCATTTTTTGAATAGCTTATTCTAGCAACAAATATTTTCATGATTCCTAAATTTGGAGCACAAACAAGTATTTCAGCATAGTTTTTTCCATTTGTCAGCGTGAATTAAAAGAACTTTCGGCGCTTCGACTTCATCACGCTTCAATGGGCTTTAAATCGCTTATAAATGCACAATTAGGAAATAGAACAGTACTATTCGAGTAACGTCCTCCTGCTTTAATTTTGCAAATTTTCCAGCGACTCGTGTCGCAGTGTTTCTCACACAATTGTCTTAGAATTTTTCAATTCTTAAAAAAAATTATTAGAAATGCTAGAAATGATCCATTGGTCTTTACGATACCGAATACAACATGGAATAATTTATTATATTATGCATCTTTTGTATACCATTTTTGCAGTAGATGTACCAAATAAAGATTTAATATCAGTGGTGGATCTAGGATTTTCAAAAGAGGGAGGGTACGGTGCAGCAATTTTTCCCGAAAACAGCCAGAAATACGTCCGAAAATTCGCCCTTTTCACGAGCGGAATAGTGTTTTTTTGGCCGTTTTACGTTGTCCACTTTTATTTAAAAGCATTTTGGTGCGTTATCTTTTCTGAAAAAAATGTAAATTTTGTATGAAAAAATGACAAAATTTCTGAAATTCTCGGCGAAAGGACATAAGAGGCTTGATTTTTGTACACACTCGCAATTGTGCACTTGGAGCAATATACAAGCCCATTGAAGCGTTTGACGCGAAACGTTAGAAATTTTTGAAATTTCAACTCTAAAATGAAAGATAACTGTGCTAAAATAGCTGTTTTTATACTACAGAAATCGGTTTACTTATTGCCCAAAAGCGTGCAATGAAGTGCAGGATGTATTTGTTTCCAGTATGCACAGTATTGCTGTATTGCCATAATGTGGCTTGCATATAGATAATCTAGGGTTTCCATTCGACTTTCAGAAAGAAAGAAAAATTTGAAAATTTTGCTGTAAAGGCATGACTCAAACGCACAGGCAGGAAGGATAACTTACTAGCGATAATTTTTCGTAAAAAGATTTGACAATATTAATTACAGCTTCCTTTGTGCCGCAATTTCCTACTAATGGTCAGGTCACTTTTTTAAAAGCTGTTTTGACTCAATTAGGCTAAAAGTCTATTTTCATCCACTCTGCCGATCAATGAACAGTTTTTTGTGACAGAACATAAGCGAACGCTGCACTTAGAGCAGAAAGTTGATTCCTTATTTAGCGCTTACAATAGCCATTTCTACTGAGATAACGGAAAATTTGTTCCTGCTTTGTCTTATCTTATATATTTGTGCCGGTCAGAAAATTTAGGTTACTACTGAAAGTTTGTTCCTCGCTATCTCAATTTTTTACGACTATTGAGTAAAAAAATGCGAGAAATTCTGCCCACATATATATAAAAAATTTGCCCATGAGTCATTATTCATTCAACAGACGTATGCCACCCAGTAAACGTCGTCTAGTCTAGTCACTACGCTCGCCCATTGGCGCTCCCATATCGCGTCTAGCCGCGCGACACGAAAAAATCTGAACGATGCATTCGATTCGATGAATCATTCGAACTTAAAAGTTGAAGGTCAAACCACACATGATTATTTTTGAAGCGTACGTTTGAACGTTACGTAAAATTTACAACTACGTGTGAATTTCAGTCGTACTGTAGCGATATAAGAAAAGAAACTGTCGGCCTTTATTTCTTTGTTAAAATAGCGCGTCTGCCTTAGAATGACTTGTGTTACTTGTCATGTACGCCCCCAGGGTAATAAATAATCGGTCGGCGACACAATGCCCACCCCTCTTCCTTTACTTTCTGTTAAACCTTAGGTGAACAATGTAAGGTGAATGATCTTGACATAGAGACATCTCAACGTACGGTCGGAGAACTTTCATGTATTTGGCGGAACTGAGCAACATGTCTTTTCGCATTCTTACGCAATGAACGTTCGATATTTTCAGAAGTATCGGATGTTCTTTGGGGACCAAAAGCCGGATCTACCTCCCGATCATAATGAAATAATTGAAAACGTGTGACACCGTACGCGCCCTTTGGTTATCGGCCTACCACGTTTATGCGATATACTAATTTTAGGTCATATAGTGGCCCAAAACTGATACTAATGTAGATAGGAAGGGAATGATGCAACTGAGCAGTCTCTGATGTGAAAATTTCACGTAACGCAATGCTGACGTATTAATCAAAACGGCGTGCTTCTTGCAGGTGCAATTATACGCCTTACCCAATCGGCCAATCGAATATTGCATGCGTGAAATGCCATTATTGTAGCGTCATCAGCGACACGATTTTACCTGCGCCGTGGTGTTCAATTAGGCAAGGCAGTCAGTCTACTACGGTCGAATATTTCTAATCGTCGCCGTTGGATACATAAATTGACCCGACTGGAACTTTCGCCGCCATTAATAGACGCCAAGGGCCAGTCTGCTGCTGCTACTTTTATTTGGAGAGACGCTCCGTAAAAATTGGCGCTCGTCGAATGTTACCGTATCTACCTACGTTTACGCAAATAAACGCTTCGCTGCGCTGTCACCGTATAACAACACGCTTTCCAATCATTTTTTATCACTGGCCTTGAAAAAAGGAAGTCAAAAGAAGGAGATTTGCTGTCGTTTGGACGCGGTGCAACTTATTTTCTAATTGACCTACATCGCGTTAATTCGGACGTCATCCATAGCGACGCCCGACTATTGTCATTGTTTCCGAAGAAACGCCATATTTCGTTCAATCAACCGCAGCGTTCGCCATGTTCAAAAGCAAAAATCACCGAAAATGCAATCAAACTCTGACCGTAATTTTCGCGTGGTTTATTTTCATTTTGACCGTCAGATCCGTCTGTTCGAGTAGCCTGAATCGAAAAGTGGACGTCGACGGGCGATTGACCAAAAGTCACGATCACCGCTCTAAACGGACTAGTGATGAGAGGAATTCCGTCAAATCGAAATTCGATAAAGTGACCTTTATGCGTGAAGTCAGTCAACGGGACGATCGATACGTCGAATTCCTTCGTAAAACCATATTAAATACGTTTCGCCTGCGCAGCGCCCCAGATCGGGAGCAAGCGAAGCAGTGGCGCCGCCGAAGCGACCTCGGCGCCATTTATCGCTTGCACAACCGATCGACGTCGTCGTCATTCTTCTCGGCGTCTGCTGGTTCCGCCGGCGCCCAAAGGCGAAACGGAGCCGCAACGACAGTGAATGGGATGGATGAATCCTCTGCTCAGGCGCCTATGCTTCGCAAGTATTCCGTTAACGTGGTGGGAACTTTGGCATCCGCAAGACAAAGTGGGCTTCTGCACATGTTACCCAGTATAATATAAGTAGAGCTCGGATTTTTCCGTGGTTCCGTGTAACTTTTTTAACAGTGAGAAACGTCTGAAAAAATTAAGTTTCGGTGTGGTAGGATTCCACGTGATTCCACGTAATTTGACATTTTCCACGTATCCACGTAATCTTGGTTAATAGGAAAATTTACTAGTAGATCGACATTTTTTGTACTGATGTGCATGTTAAACGTTTGCACGAAGGTAAAATCAAAGATTTCATAGTTAGGTTCCTACTGATTTTCTCTGATTACATGTGAAATCTGCAATTTAGTCACAAAAATTGACTATAGTCATCCAACAGCCCATTGTTCGGCACATAAAGTCTAAGCATCATGTTGATAATGCTGTTTGGTTTTTCTGGTGAAAAATTCACATGGAGGTCAGACAAAAACCAAGAATTTTGACTAAAGAGGTTTTATGTATTGTTGATTCCGGTTAATGTAGAGCAATGTTTTTCTTAATACAAGTGGATTCTTAGTGAAAAACGTCATGGTTTTATGTTTAAAAACATTGAGATGGTCAATTTTTATTTTAATGCGTTTTTGAATGAATAAAATGAGACCTATCTACGCATAAAAATGAACAAATTTCCAGTTAATCTTCCACGTAAAACACCTTATTTCTTATATAATCTTCCATATAAAATGGTACTTCTTCCATTTAAAATCGACTTTTTACCGACCATTTAAGTCTAGAATTGTCTCATTTAAATACTGGCTCAATGTACAGTGTCATACTCGTATCGTAACCATACGTGGGCAGCAAGAAAATTCTGGGGGTGCAAGATTTTTAAAAACACCATTTTTCGACGTTTCTCATCGAGCACTACCCATTGGCATTAAAAACTTGCGAAAAAACGAAAAAAATTTCGAAAACTGAATTCTGGAGGGTATTTTGATTTCTGGGGGTATATTGGTTTCTCGGGGGTTGCATACCCCCAAACCCCCACGCCCAGGTGTGATCGTAACTCACTTAATCCCGATATTTATCGAAAAATTTCTTGACTTTAGAAAGTTCGAAATTTTTTTGCTCGAAAGCACAAAAATTCCAATAAGAATTGTGCCAAATTGATGTATTTTCAGAATGGACTTTTCACGTATGCAAATAGAACTTCATCTTTGGCAAAATACCTTAATTCTATGGGTAAAAATGGGGTCGGATGCACTTCCGCCGCATAGGTCACTTCCGCCGCATAGTTCATTTCCGCCGCATAGTCGCATAGTAGTACGGAACAGTCGCTATCGTTATTAATTGCACAAAGTGCATTTTAGAGCAGAGTAATGAGCATTTGAAACATAGAACTTATACGGGTTTCCGTTTAATTAAACAAAATGTAATGAAAGTTTTTTAGTAAAAAATAAAATGTCCGACTACGAAATGTAATAAAAAATTTTTAGTTAAAAATATTATGTCCGACTTAGATAACTGGGTTCAGTTATTAGGTAGCTATTTGATAGTCATAAAGCCATATTATGCAGCGTTGGATAAGCAGTTCCTTCCTGGATCATCCTGTAAACTTCAATCAATAAATGAGGTAAGGCAAAATTTTACCACGCATTCACTGTTAAAAATTGAATTTTAAATGAGCTTTTCTTTGTCGAAAAATTTGATGCTAACAACGCGAATTAGTTTGCTGTTATTAATTGAAAACGATGTTTTATTAGTCATCGAATAATTGTCTTAATAATAGTTCATTTTTTGTTGCATAGTGTTGTCATTTAAGACGAATGAGCACTTCCATGCACCTGATTTTATAAATTCTTTTCAACAGATACAATCACACATAAATATAGAGCACAGAAAAGTATGAGGATAAGTGGGGTGTGACTGAACCCCGTATATATTCGTATTGGTGAGACTAAATAAACGAGTATTGAAGCTAGTACGAATTTGCCTGAGGAGAAAATTGCATTTTTATGTAAGAAAGTCTTAAAAATGTAGGTGGTTCGCATCGTGAGAATTATTTACCATGAATTACCTTAAATGTGGCTAAAGATGACACTTTTACAGCCAATATAGTAGAAAATTATTGAAAAGTCCTATTTTATGACCTTGTGTTGAAAAATGTAGGAAAATGCAGTTTTTACCGGCTATCTCAGCGAAGTTTACAAGAAATAAGACCATTTTATGTTGGGTCCGCCCCCTCACTTTGGCAAATCGTAGCGCATATAGCAATTATTCCGTAATATGCGGCGGAACTGTACTATGCGGCGGAAATGAACTATGCGGCGGAGGTGACCTATGCGGCGGAAATGAACTATGCGGCGGAAGTGACCTATGCGGCGGAAATGCACCCCAATCTAAAAATGTGAGGTGGGGAGCATAATCAACTTTTTCAAAAATTTTCTAAAACTCGTCTTCGCTAGAGAAATTTTTATTCGATCTATAATTAATTATCTCGTAAAATGAGCTCCCGCAATCCAGGTGATTTATGTACCTACTATTTTCGTCAATCCGTGGGAATGAGTCATTTCTTTTCATAAGTGGCCAATTTGACTATATATTATGCATTTTCGCTAAATATCGTAGACTTTATAAAATAGATAGTAATGATCAGATTAGTTAATATAATTTATATATGACTTAAAATAATCTGATAAAGCTGAACAATTTATAAGGATGCGCTTTCAATACAATTTGTAGGTATCTGGTTTGTAATACACATGGACACGAGACTCGGACCCTTGAGTGTTAAGGGGAATATAAAATTGACGAAAAAAGATCAAAATTAGAATAAAATTAAAATAAAAATCTAAAATCTCATGCAGGAGACCTCTAGAATTTTATTCTTTAAATCTTATCGTTTTCTAAATTTTTTTTGCCAAAGGATAGAGCTTAATAAAAATCTAAAATGGTGTTTTTGTCTATAGCATTGAGTTTTGTCATTCTTTTTGTTTCTGAAATTTGTGGGCCCTCAGAATTTCAGCCCAGCTCATGACCGCTCTAGAATTAGACCTAAAGTAGATCAAACCGGAGTTTCATTTCGTAATCATTGTGGTTCTTCTGTTCCTTAAGGTTTTCTTGGACTTGGCTTATTCCAAAAAATTAACATATTTTCGAGTTTTATTTGAGCGTAAGAAATTTTTGGGCTCAGACTTTGCGTATGCTGTTTAATGTCTTTATGACTATGGTAGCTATTAAATTTCGAACATGTAACTAAAGTTTACAAAATTGGTGTTTGTTGTTGAAGTGGCCTGCTTATTTTTTGAGCACGACGGGACACGCATTATTGCTTATGCGATTCATGTTTTGCAAACTGACTGTCAAAAAACGAATGTTTGTTGGGAATCCCGTTAATGTGTAGTAAGAAAGTCAATCAAACAAAAATTTACTTTATCTTGACTGCTTCAGTCATGCGGATCGAAGTACCTATAGTCGGCATTTCGGGTCGCGTAACTGCGTAATAAGCTTAGTTAAAGCCTTTTAATTTTTTATGTCTTCTCTTACATTATAAAGCAGCTTTATGCATGATTATAAAGGACGAATTTCTTCCGTGAATTTAGAAGATAAATAAATCACTTTTTGGTCGATTTTTTCAAATAAAAGGAACATGCGCTGACTAAATCAGATAAATTCAAACCACCGTAATCTTGCTTAACACAGCGTTTTTCACTCAATCGTGCATTTATTGATTTTGAAATATCTGGTACTGAAAGGTTATCAATTTAAGCGGTTTTCTTCAAGGTGAAGCCCTTATCGTTCCATCGTTGAAATACTACTAGCTCGTAGCCCACATGCATATTTTGTGCGCTTCCGGTGCAAAGTCCACGCAAGCTATATTGCTTTATGTACCTTTCCAAATGGTGTAGGTACATTGTTTGGCATAAGTATAGTTTGGCAGACCCGGAATTTCTAAACACAGTTATAACAAAGTATATCTCATAACACTGTATTGTTATAATTTGCCCTTTTGTTTTTAGAAGAAACAAAGAGCCGAGAATGTGAATTTCGTCTCTATTTTAGTCGCTGACTATTAGTTTTAATGATGTGTGGCCACAAAGCTACAAATCACATTTTTCTAACTAGTCATCACCATATGTGGGCAGCACCAAAATTCTGCGGAATGCAAGATTTTCAAAGGTCAAAAAATGGTCTAAAAATGGTGGTATGGCGGAAAAACGTTTCTCATCCAGAACTATCCATTGGCATCAAAAAATTGCGAAAAAACAAATAAAATGAATTCCGGGGGTATTCGACCTTCTAAGGGGGTGCTAACCCCCGAACCCCCCCCACGCCCAGGTGTGGTCATCACTCTGTGATTTTCTGACAATTGGTCTTTTATGGTCATTCACCCTTGGAACCAATGATCAGCGAGTGAAATGGAGGCGAATTTCGGAATCTCGTTTTAGCGAAAAAATAAGGGTATCTTGTAACATTATAATATAAGATATCCTACTTTATAACGTTTTGTGTGGAAAGTACGGTCCGCCATTATGTCCATTGTTTAATGCGCCTATTATTATCAGAAACGACTTCTCTAATTCAAGTAATCGGCTCCTGACAAGCATTCAAAGGGTTAAGATAAGTGAAATAAACGGCGTTAGTTTCTGAATCTTTTTTGTAATATGACCTTGTTCTTACAGGCGCTTCGTCCGATGGTCAACACATTTCATCCGACAGACGCGCTCACCATCGTAGACGAAAAAACCGCCACCAAGGTCGGCGCGATGCTGTAACAAAAGCTTGTATACTGACGTATCATTTCAACGTTGCCCTCTTGTCCCGTGGGCCAGTGGATGACCAGGGGACGCCGCCATTTGATGATCACTCAGTGGAAACTACGGTGGACAGAGCCGATTTTTCGCTCCAGTTACGTCATCCGCAGCGCTTTGTCGCCAATCACAGAAAAGACGCAGTCAAAGGACAAGAAGATAGTGAAACGGAGCTCTTGCGCGCGATACAGTATGACGATGAAAATGACCCCCTGCATCAAGCCGATCAGTTCCTGTTTCAAGGCGTCGATCTTTTGTGGCCCACCAGTGATGACGTCACGAATGCGATTGATGACGCGGGAAACGAGGATTGGACAACTAAATCCGTCGACGTGACTTTTTTGTTCGAACCATTGTGGTCCGTGGATAGAGGCGCTAACATTACAGCCACTTCTGTAATACGGTAGATTTTAAATTTCTAAAATTTGAAAAGTTGAATTCAATTTCAAATCCTAAGTAAAGCAATAATTCTGATTATTCAAGCTAAGTTTACACGATCAAGAGAAACATTACATGTAGTTTAATTTAGGTTATCAAATCCAAAGCATTTTGACATTCGTTTTCAGACGGATATTTTTACATTATGAATTAAAAACAAATTAAACTTAGTACATTATTGTATTGAATTTCTTCTAATTTCGCTCCATTAGGCCAAGAGGAAATTCCACATTAAAGCCTTTCAAGGAAATGAAAGAAGGTGTAAAGATTTATGAATGCTTGATGTTGATTGTTTAACTGCTTTCTAGTTGTGTTAACATCACCATGTTATAGCATTCAATTTCGTTGTCATATTGGCCTTAGGCTTTAGCCTGGCTTAATCCTGCCTGAACCTATTGAGACCATACTTGGGCAGCAGCCAAATTCTGAGAGGGGGTCAAAACCGGCAAAAATCCCAAAAACATGTCAAAAATTCAATTACGGAGATTTATCGATTCTGGGGTGTACCGGAATCTGGTGGTGTATACTCCCCGAACCCCCTGTTTATGTATGATTAGGACCATATACTCGTATAAAACTGACACGAAGGAATTATCGTCTTCCATTGAATTGCATTTATCTAGCTTACAATTGAAGGAAACTCTCTGCCTTAGATTAAAAAATGTAGAGCACATCAATAGCTTACCAAAAATGTATTTCATGTGCTATAATTTTTGCTTCTGGGACGAGAAAATTGAAGCTCTACAGCCTTAAATCAAAAATGAAAAGTTTTCTCTGAGTGCATGAAAAGTAAATATGTTTTAACTAATGCGATAAATGGGGAGCGTACGTTTTCGGTACGTTTGTTAAAACATCTGTGAGTAGATGCACGTTTCGCACGTATCAGTAGAGTTTTATTGCAGGTATCATACGAACAGAAGTGATGCAAAATACAATCATCAAAACAGTTCCCGGTATTGTCAAAATTTGCGGCCGCCTTCGCCGATTCTTAGACTTCAGTTGGAAGAAAGTATCAAGAGGAATGTAAAAAGCAAACGTCACAGTGATCAGAGCGATCACAAGAGTCGTAAAAATAAACGGCAGCCCGAGGACATAATAGATTGTGAAACTCAATGGGACTCCGCATTTTTCAATACGATTAATGATTCATTTTACGATCACATTATGCCTTGCTGTAGGCGGAAAATTCGGATAAATTTCTCCGACTTAGGCTGGGATAGTTGGGTAAGTTACTAGTCTTTGTGCCACGTTTGCGATATTTTCTTCGGTATCCAGAATCTAATTTCTAATATGATGATTTAAGCAATCGATGCGATTTCGACTTCCCGTTTGTGTACTTAATACACCGAGTTATTAAGCAATTAAATCAAAGGGAAGAAATGATAGTATTATACCGAATCGTAATGCTCTTAATCACACTCGAAAGATAGGCTTCGTAAAAAGCCTTTAATGAATTTGGAATGCTTGTTCCTATCTTTGATTGTGTCTAGCCTTTGTCTCTTTAGTAGCGTTCTTTCAATCTGACCGCCAGTTTTTTACAGTATGCCTTTTTGCTTACCTATTTATTATTTGTGATTTTTGGCCGAGTTTTATTTTAAGTCTGTTTCGCTTAAAATGTTGTTTTCCGTTTATGGAAAGTTAATTTGCCAAAAATTAATACTTTCTATCATTTGAGCTGATCCAGAATTACCATAAATTGTCTTTGCTTTTAAGCATGTTTTTTAATTAGTTTGCCTTTTTCTGCCTGAGATTTCTGTTGGAGCTGTTCCACTTAAAATTGTATTTTTCGTTCAAGAAATTTATTTACCATAAACGAATACTTTTCTGTAATTATTTGAGCTGATCGTAATGATCGCGAATTGTCCGCTCACTGTCGCTAGAAATCCAAAAAATCATACCCATACTCAATTGAAACAAACAATAAATGAAAATTATAAATAAAAATCATAAAAAAATTGAATGCGCTTGACATGCACCTTCAACGGAAATTTATGTGAGCATATTCATGCCTAGTAGTGAAACATTGAACGCAGCCTACGTTAGAAACTGAAAATTACTGCATATTCAAAATTATTAGACTTCACAATTTTTTCCAAAGTAGCAATTTTTCGCGTTTATCAAAATTGATCTTAGTTGAAAAAGCAATTTCTGATAGCAAATTGAGTTGAGATATGATTTACTGAATTCTAGCTATTTACCCCAATGCATCGAAAGTCGAATTTTTAAAGACCGTACCGTGGTTCCTGGTAAACATATGAAGTCTTGACGTCATTATTTACTAATTTTTAACTTTTTCTATAAACAAGCGATCTGTCTTGTGTGACCCTCAGTGAACGTCCAGAAATACGAACAAAACAGCATTTTTCTTGAGTCGCTTGATTAGTATTTTGTAAACAAAATTTCGACAATTGACCGCTTAAAGTATAAACAATTGCTATTTTGAATGAGTTTAACATAGCCTACGGTTACTTCTTGATTTCAATGCACAAATTGTTGCATTCGACAAAAATTTTTTGTACAACGGCTATTCGAGACCGTTTTAATAAAAAAAATCATGGTAAGCATGTGAAAATTATTTTGTAACATCTCCGTAATTCTTTGTTGCATTGATCTTTACGAAGCTTAAAAATAATGTTTCAGACGAGAAGAAATGAGTCAATTTATTTGACGCTATAATTTACTTTACTGACTTATATGTTACTAGCAAGGAAAAATGCTCCGATTGAACAAAAACGACGAATATATAATAATAATATTATAATAATATTTATTAGCCAATTACTACCGTAGAAAATGCAATAAAAATTACATGAAAAAAGGATTTAACGAAAGATAATGTCGAAAGAAGGAAAGAAAGTTTATCAGCATAGCATAGTAATGGCTTGGGATTATGGATTATTTAGGATATAAAAGGAGGGAACCAGGAAAAAGCTCCTACGTATATGCCTAAAGTCGCAAAAAAGTTGTTAAAAATCAGACTTTCTCTAACCAACGCAAAAAATCGAAGTATATTCTACGACCTTAGACCGCCGATCGAAATAAACTATTGAACCAAATATCGATTGAAAAAGCAGCAGGTTATGCAGTAGCTAAGGGAAAGTAGATAGAGTAAACTAGGAGCGACTTTGTAAGCCAATTGAATGAAATAGCAAACATCGATGCATTCAAGACAATCAAAGAATTTGTTGGTTTAAAGCAGTAGGAAGCGCGTAAACTTACGTGAAACAGACTGCATGTAGGTACATTTGCATGCCCGCAACGATTGTGTGCACTAAGCAAGTGACGCCAGGTTCGCTTGCTATAGTGCTCATGATAGCAAAATAAAACACCTTCAGATACAATTGCAGTTAGTATCAGTCACCATAAGAAGCAAACCAGCGTTGCAAGTTGCAAGCACTTAATAAAAAGTATACATTTTAGATTAAGTTTATACAATCTTATGTGAAGCATTGAAAATTATTTAAAGAAGGTTATATTTTTCAGAGGCCGCATATTATATTCTTCGATTTTTTGCGTTAGATTGAGAAAGTCTGGTTTTCAACACTTTTTGCGACTTTAGGCATGTACATAGGTTTCTAGTCCCCTACTTTTACATCCTTAATAATCGATAATCCCAAATATATTCGTCTTTTTTGTTTCATCCGAGCATTTTTCCTTGCTGGTATGGTACCCTACTTTTGATTAGCATGTTTTGAGTAAATCAGTCAGTAAACACATACGGTAACATGCCACAATAATGAAAGCAGTCCAAGAACGCGGAAAACAATATTGTTTTGACTATTAGCATTATCTTTTTTAAAGAAGACAACCTTACCTTATTTAAACAGATCAAATGTTTTCAGCATAAATTTTATGCAACTACTGGGTGTAAATAAAGCTTACACTCAGATTCGTAATCCTGACGTTGCATGGAACATTTAAAAAAGTTAAGCTTCTGCAACGCTATGAAACTAAACTTCATTTTCAGTGTAAACTTTACACAGTTACTGCGCGTAAAGAAAACATACAGTCAGATTTTAATGCTGACCTTACGAAATATTTTTTGAAGAAAGTTCACGTTTTGCAACGCTCTGGAAGTAAAATAAATTTGTAGTGTAAATTTTACGCATTGACAATAAATGAATAGTGCAAACTTTACACAACTACTGGGTGTAGAGAGAACTAACAATCAGATTCGTTATTCTGGCGTTACAAAGAACATTTAAAAAAAATTAGCTTCCCTAGAACTGAATTTAATCTGCAGTGTAAAATTTACATAACGCTAAGTGTAAAGAAGAATTTAGTCGGATTCGTAATTCTGATATTACTCTAATATTTCGATCATTATTTATGAAAAATTAAGTCTCCACAATGGCCTGGAGACAAATAAAGATTATATCTAAACCACTGTACACTACTGTTGAGTATAAACAAATGCGCCCTACTGGCGTATCACGTTTAATTCCTGGTAATTATCAGACTTGAGATTATGTACAGACTCATAACCAGAGAAGCTGGCAGAAAAAACAGGACAGAAAAACAATTATTACCAGGCACGTAGCTGGCCGTCCTATTTTGGGGGGACCAACACCAATTTTGGGTGGTCCGGGGTCCAAAAAGGCCAAAAATAGCACAAAATAACGTTTAAAAAGTCATATTTTCCCGGTTTTTTCTGAATTTGGGGGGTCCGAACCCCCCCCATTCCCCCGGAGCTACGTGTCTGCTTATTACCCCCCTGTTTTTGACTTTACACCTCCCAAAAAAGCTAAATATTGATGTGAATAAATGCAATTTTCTGTGATTGTAACCCTAAAAAGGTACTTTATTTTTATTCTATTTGACTTATCCCAAATTCTAAACGGAGAAAGCGGCGAACAGAAGAAGGGACAACAACGTATTTTTCCACCATCCACCACATTGTGAACTTTAAAAATCTGAACCTAACTCTTCGTTGAGTGTGAAGAAATTCGGTTTAGGCCAGTTTGTAGCCTTTAAATCGTACTAAGTTTGTGTATGGAAAACTTCTGTTCCGCAAAATATTTGAGATATTGACCAATCAAAAAAGGGAAGAAAACATGTTTTTGCCCTATTTTACACCCCCGATCTCAAACTTTACACTTCCATAAGTAATTCAATTTTGAGTTTTTTTACGCGGTTCACTGCGACGTATAGCCCTCAAAACGTACTTTATTTTTATTCTATTCAATTTATCACGACTTATAAGCGGAGAAGCTGGCGAAGAAATCTTAGACAAAATTTGTTTTTTTGCACTATCCACTCGTGTCTAAAGTTCAAACCCCTAGATCTAACTCCGCATTGAGTGTAAAAATGTTTGCTGGTAAGCATTTAGTTGCCTTTAAGCCGTAGATACACTTCTATCTTGAAAATTTCTTGCGACTCATAACCGGAGTTGTTGGCAGTCATCAAGAAGGCAAAAAAGCAAGCAAAATCTGTCTCTACACCCGCTGATTTTCAGACTATTTACACTCCCTCTTGAGAACTAATGCGAAATTTATTCCCCTAGAGAATTCAATCTACCACAATTGTATACTATTGAATTGTATGAGTCATTTACACAGAGTTATGTCTGTGCTGAAGAAAAAAAGCAACAAAATTTGCTATATATTATAACGTTACGCCAAAACTTTACATGCTCATTACAAACTCAGTATTGAGTGTTAACAAAAAAACCGCGTCGAATTTTTTTATTGTCTGTCTTTTAAAAAGCCGCACTTCTCAGATGTGTCCTAAGGCTGTAAAGTACTTGAAAATAGATAAAATATCAAAGTTCTTTATCGATAAATTTTCGTATTTTTTATCGTCAGAGACTTAGGCCTGAATGACAGAACGTGGATTAGTTTAACCTAAGTTTAACGGGAATTCTCGGGTTGACTAATTTAACCCGTTCGTTAGGCGAAGGCTTAAACTCGGGTAAGCTAATCTAGGCACACAACAGAACGCGTTGCTGCACTATTATATTCTAGTACGAGTAGGCTAAAATTTGCTATATAAGACCGTCTTTGTAGATGTAAAAACAGATTTTATATTTAAAATGTGGAAAAAGCAGTGTTTCCAGTCACAGGATGCATCACTATATGTGATCATCACACTTGGGGTCTGAGCTTCACCCAGAATCCGGCGGACTCTCCTTGAAATCGAGAGACCCCGAGCATTGAATTTTTGTTGCTTTTTCGACAATTTGCTCGAATCATAGGATGCATCCTTTAATATGTGATCATCACACAAGGGGGGTCTTGGATCCCCAGAATCCGGCGGACTCCTCCAAAATCGACCTCCAGAATTGAATTTCCGGCAATTTTGCTCCAATCATAGCATAAATCATTTAATGTGATCATCACACTGGGAATCCTGGGCTCCCCCAGAATCCGGCGGACTCTACCGAAATCGGTAGACCTCTGGATTTGAATTTTCGGTGCTATTTTTGGCAATTTCGTCCCATTGGACCACCCGCTCCCTCAATTCGGCTGCCGCCTATGTACGTTGATCATTGCCCGAGTGCGTGCGTTAGTAAGAATTTCTCTGACACAGGTCGTCTCGCCCCGTTCCTTCGACGCCTACTACTGCATCGGACGCTGCTTGTCGTTCGGGAGCGGACAAAGCGATCGACGCGAACCCGTCGGCAAGGCGTTGCATCAAATGCCGCTGGCCGACGATCCGCCGCGTCGCGCGACCACAGACGCGCCGCGGCCGATCGACGGTTCGGCGCTCTACGCCGAAATGATGAACGGGCGACGCGAAGGCGGCGCTTTATCGCTGGCGCCGTGCTGCACGCCAATCAAATATGCGCCGATCTCAATACGCGTGCTGACGGGCGTCAACGAAGAAGTAACGCAAGTGCTCGACAATCTGATCGTCAGAAAATGCGGCTGCATGTAAAAATGTACAATATTTCCTTTCTCAATTGATGACTCAGAATGGTAAATCGATTTCGAAAAATTTGGAGCCGCAAATTTACGAACTCAGGTATCTCGGGAGCATACGTGGGCAGCAAGAAAATTCTGGGGGTGCAAGATTTTTCAAAGGTCAAAAAATGGCCTTAAAATGGTAGTATGGCGTAAAGCACCATTTTTCGACGTTTCTCATCAAGCACTATCCATCGAAAAATTGAGAAAAAAAAGAAAAAAATTTTCAAAAATTGAATTCCGGGGTATTTTGATTTCTGGGGGGGTATTTTGGTTTCTCGGAGGGTGCATACCCCCCTCCAAACCTCCCACGCCCAGGTGTGCTCGGGAGTCTTCGGGGGTTGGGCGAAGATGATAGAATATTTCTCAGTTTCTCAACAGATCGTGTGAAATATGGTTATAGCTAAGGAACCAATCCTTTCTGAATTAATTTGTTTCTGACCATGCTGAACTCCGAAAAAATTTTTAACCTTCATCTCACACTCAATTTCGGAATATATACAACGCAAAGTGTTGAAAAATGTTTGCTTAACTGACTCGAAAATGCCAATTAAAGCTGTTTTGGTGAATTTTTCGATGCAGTTGACAAATTTCTAATTTTTTTCTCGGATAGACCGCTTCGGAAAATTATGTTTTAATTTCAGAGTGGTCGGCTCCTCACTTCTACTTTGGATACAGGCATACACAGGCAGCGCCTGAATTCTAGTGGGGTATGGGGGTACAAAATTTTTGAGGGTCGAGCGGATGCCGAAAAATTGAGCGAAAAAACACTATCCATTAGCATCAAAATCGCGAAAATTGGAAAATTTTCAAAATATTATTCTGGGATGTTCGGGATTCGTGGTCCTTGGCATTTTGGGAAACAAACTCCCAAACCCCATGCCCACGTGAGGATTTAAGCCACACGTATGTATGCCTATAAATAATCGCGTCGTCTGTGTAGATGTGTATACATGCGACGATACTCCTTAGTCAAGGTACCTATAGAGATTTTTGTGATTTTTGTGATATTATTTTTCAGAAGTGTCTAACGTGCGTAAATGAGACTTAACGAGTTTTGATTGCTAGAAAGTTTTTTCATGTTGAAGACCGTAGAAAGCTAAAAAGTTATTCTTTGACGAAGAGGTAACTGAGAATATCGTTTTCTCATTCTTTTTATAATTTGCTTCTGTTTGATACTGGCTGTTCGGGGTAGGTTTTAAAAACGCACACCCGGATCCGCTATCTTCTCATTTTCGTGCATTGTAAATTTGAAAGTATGAGCAATCAAAAAGTAGAGCTCGCACCACAAAATTTGCTCACAACAACTTGTGTTTATCAGAGGTTTTTTTACATAATTTCTGATCTATCAATTAACGAAAAAATGCTTTTGAAAAGATATAAAAGATATGAATTACATATAACAAAAATGCACTTTTTTAGACTTTTTATGTTCTTTGCACTTGTTCCTAGCCTGCCACATCCGCTTACCGTCACTTGCAAATTTGTGCGTATACCTTACGACCAAGTATAGAATAGTTTCTGCAAAGCGCGTCTTAATATGTATTTGTCTTTTAGCGAATTCACCTGTCTCGTCAATACTTATTAAGTACCTTTATACTCATCTCATTCTTGATGGATCGCAAATCTACTGGTCTAACGAGACCTCATTTTAGAAAATGTAAATCGCGTAATATTTTCTTTTCTTACATTGTACGTACATCTTGACGTTTTGCTTTGCAGTATGTATCGCAAATTTGAATGCTAGCGGTGTTTTACGGGTATTTGATGGCCAGAGAGTACATATTTTTCAGGTTCTGATACAGAGGACGTAAATAATACTCCTCTTTTCATTTAAAAATTTGCTTTCGAATTTGTTGCTTCGTCAAGAAAGAAGAAAAAATCCGTGTAGCATTCCTCAATATCAATTTCAGAAAATTGTGTGATTTTTCTAGTTTTTTCAAACAAATTCTAAGTTAAATCGCAAAAACTGCAATAATGATTGAAGGGAAAGTTTTGCAAGCAGTCTTTTAATGATTTTGTTGAATCGTGCTTTCACCCTCGCCCAATCGTTTGAAATTCCCGAAATTGGATGAAATCACTTTAGCGTTATCGTCTGCTTTAATTGTATGATTAATGTTTAGTTGTTTTAGGAGACGTTCTTTTTCTGTTCTTAACTTGTCGATGTACAATTTCGTTTATTCTTTCACTTTCCTCGTTGTTTTGCGTTTTCATACAAGTTGGTTTAGTATATATAAAATCGTATAAGACTTATTTTGCAGTGTATCAATCCACTAAAATGAATAATAGGATAACTGCATAATGCTTTCATTTCTGATCACAAAGCATTTGGGAAATATGTTGCTGAAAATTGTTTTCTTAGTCATTAGCCATCTATTGTGTACGAGATTTTTTGTACGAGTTATAAATGCGGCACAAATTTTTCCTTTTTTCCTTGAAGTTTTATTCTTCATACTATAAAGCTCGCCAAGATATGTTCAAATGTTCTAATGGCCATCATGACATCGGACTTCAACATTTTTGTCCCCTTAAAGGCCAGGCCTTGCCTGACTTTAGTCGAAGAAATACATGAAACGATGATTATAAATTCAAAATGAAACTAGGAATTAATGACGGGTTTTTATCAATAAGGAATTTTAATTAAAAATTAATTTGATTGGAAGTTCAATACATGTTGATGATTTATTTCATGATCGGATATGGTAATTACCTCTGCGATCGAAATTCACCAATAACTTCAACTATGTATGTACCTAAGTGGTGAATATAAAAAATCGTATTAGTAAATTTTCAATTTACGAGATTATAGTCTGTTTCGCATGTAAGTTTGGGCATAAATTTTAAGAATTTTCTCGACAATATGCCGATAGATTACGATAATTAATTATATATCGAACCAATGCTATAATCGCAATCTGTCCGTTTATTGTCGGACGTAGTTTTTAAAATTTATACCCAAACATGTGCGAGATAGACTATAGATAGATCTATATGCATTTTGTAGCAATCAAAAAATTATCAATCTTTAGTCCGTTTCATTTAACTTTAGGTTTTTGAGAAAATTTAAAACGTCTACAAAAATCGTTTAAATAGTATAGTTATGATATTCTACAGTATAACGAGTTATAGTGAGACGCCTGCTATTGTCGAAGTGCTTTACTGCATCAAAGTTTAAACCACTTTTGTAGCCTGATTCATGCCGATTAAATTCAAAAGGAAACTGCAAAGGTAAATGAAACTGACTATAGGTACATATAGTCACCCCGACGTTGCAAGTAAATGCGAGTTCGAACATAGCTTTTCCCAAGACGTCTGATGCTGACATGCGTTCTTATTGCTATAGATTCACGAACGCTACTTACCTATTTAATTCTTTATTGAAGACCTCTCTGGGTTTCTAGAATGTCTGAAAGTGCACGATTAGATAGAGCATGGCCGAAAATAAAATAGTTTACTATCCCTGATTCTTAGTTTTTCATGGAAAACGCTTTATTAGCGAGAAAAGCTTGCAAAAATTGATCAGCCCAGACCTATAGTCTGATTCACATGACTTCGGTCATAAATTTTAAAACTCTCCAACAACAAGCTCACAGATTGCGATTATAGCATTGATCTGATAATAATTCTCTCCCCAACTCCGTTTCCATCAAAATTTTTCACACTGAAGGAGGGTTCAGGGGCTCAGAACCGGGGTACCCCATTATTCATATGTAAAGTTGACCCCGATTCCGTCGTGGGTTTCTCCGCCCTGGAGTAATTCAAAGTGCCGGAACCGAGGTTCGCCAAGTAGGCTCTCTCAGAGTACCCCTAACCCCGTTTCCGACAAAAAATTTCTCCCAATGAAGGGGTAGGCTCGGAAACGGGGTACCACATTATTCATATGTGAAGCCGACCACGATTCCGTCGAGGGTTTCTCCGCCCTTGGGGCAATCCAAAGTATCCGAACCGGAGTTCTTAAGTAGAGCCCATCAGGGTCAACACCCCAACCCCGTTTCCGAGCCCCTAAACCCCCTTCAGTAGAACAAATTTAGCCGGAAACGGGGTTGGGGTGTTCATCTTGATCGGTCCTACGTGGGGAACCCCGGTTCCGGCACATTGGACCACCCTTAGGGCGGAGAAACCCCCGACGGAACCGAAGTCAGCTTCACATATGAATAATGGATACCCCGTTTCTGAGCCCCTGAACCCCCTCCAGTGGGAGAAATTTTGTCGGAAATGGGGTTGCGGTATTCATCCTGATGTGCCTTTTTGAGGAACCCCGGTACCGGCACTTTGGACCACCCCTAGGGCGGAGAAACCCCGACGGAACCGGGGTCACCTTCTCATATGAATAATGGCGCACCCCTTTTCCGAGCCCCTAAACTCCCTTTTAGTGGGGAAAAGTTCTGTCGGAAACGCGGTTGAGGGTGTTCATCTCGATCGACCCTACTTGGGGAACCCCGTTTTCGGCACTTTGGACCACCCACAGGGCGCAGAAATTCCCGACGGAATCGGGATCAGCTTCACATATGAATTATGAGGTACTCTGTTTCCGAGCCCCTAAACCCCCTTCAATTGGAGAAATTTTGCCGGAAAAGCGGTTGGGGGTGTTCACCCTGAGAGGCCGTACTTGGGAAATCCCGGTTCCAGCACTTTGGACTGCCCTCAGGGCGGAGAAACCCCCGACGGAATGAATCGGAGTCACCTTCTCATATGAATAATGGCATACGCCGTTTCCGAGCCCTAAATCCCCCGTCAGTGGGAGAAATTTTGCCAGAAATGCGATTGGGGTGTTCACTGTTCACCCTAAGAAGTCGTACTGGGAAAATTCTGGTTCCAGCACTTTGGAGTGCCCTCAGGGCGGAGAAACCCCCGACGGAACCGGGGTCACCATCTCAAATGAAAAATGGCATAGGCCGTTTCCGAGCCCCTAAACCTCAGTTAGAGAAAGAGAGTCAGTGGGAGAAATTTTGCCGGAGATGCGGTTGGGGGTCTTCACCCTGAGAGGTCCTACTTGGGTTATCCCGGTTCCAGCACTTTGGACTGCCTCAGGGCGGAGAAACCCCCGACGGAACCGGGGTCACCTTCTCATATGAATAATGGCGTACCCCGTTCCCGGACCCCTTAACCCCTTCAGTAGAAGAAATTTTGCCGGAAACGGGGTTGGGGGTAGTAGTATGTAGGAGGGGGTCGCAAGCGTATTTCGGGGGTTCGCCACACACTAAACATAGGCGAAGCCCGTTCAAGCCAAGTCAGCTCGGGGGTCCGCGGTCTGCCCGGGGCTACCCCGCTAGAAGGGGAATTTGGAATATGATTAGTCTTTGTGGGGATAAATAACTGAATTGAGCGAGAAGAAAAAGAAATGCTCTCTTGAGGGATCGAACCGCCGATCCCTCGCACCTCAGCTAAGGAGCGGAACCACTGCGCTGGGTCAATCCTGTCTGGGCGTTGCGGTTAAACCCGTAAAGTTATGTTTCAAGTAGAGCATATAATAAGGTTACGGCAAGTTTATTAAAAATTCAACTAAGGTTAAGCATAGTTTCCGGCGGCTTTTTCAATAATATTAAAATTTCTTCTTAGGCTATAAATATCAACGAACTTTATAAATATCGAGCGATTAGTTCGCACGAAGCCTATAAATATCACTGACGTTTCATCAAGCTTATTTCGGTCTTTGTGACTAGCGAGATAAAGTCTATAAATATCAGTGACGTTTCATCAAGCTTACTCGGTCTTTGTGACTAGTGAGGTAAAGTCTATAGATATCAGTGACGTTTATAAAAATCATCAAGCTTTCCATGGTCTATGTGACTATTACGAAGCACAAAATGGAGAAGCAATACGTCTGTAACGTATGTAATAAAGCGTTCTCAAGGCCAAACAGGCTCGAAGAACATAATAATTCTGTTCATTTAGGCTCACGTTTCAGATGTCCCCAGTGTAATGTATTGTTTAAACTTCCAAGAAAACTGGTAAATCACTTTGAATTGGTTCATCAAACTTCATTTGAATGTATTTATTGTAATATGACTTTCGATTCCAAAAAAAATTTATTTTTCAAAAGAACATCTAAATAATTGTCTTTCAATAAAACCTATATCTGGGACTATACTGGAGCCTAAGGAACAGCTTAAGAAAGACAATATTATACCCGAAGATGGACTCCTACCTAATTTGGACGATTACCCCGATCAAATGACTGATACTGTACGAACTTATTGGCCGCTGATTCGTACTCAAAAGAACATAAAAGATCTTTTAGATCACGCATATAATTATCGATGGGGAGTTGGCGATTACATGGCAATGTTAACCGATGTTTTTAATAATGAGCAAGAAGCATTCAGAATAAATGGCGCCTTTGGCTTCACATTGAAAAATCGAGAAACGGGCGCTAGTAAATATTGGTACCCATCGCAAAATAATTTTAATCTTCTAGACAAACCCGTACTAATTAAAGATGGAGAGGACATAAAACAATTATCTGAGCAATTAAACGAAATTGATATTGAGAATAAAATAAGCCGCCCAGATACTAAGTGGGCAATAGAAGCTATAACAAATATTGAATTCTATGTAACACCACAAAAGAATTTCATAGCCGGTTGTACTGACGTCAATCTTCCAACATCAATTTCATATCAGAGGCATACTTTACATATGACCCAAGATAGACAGCGTAATAAATTTAAGGACAATCTATGTTTCTTTAGATGTTTAGCCCAATGTTTAGTTGATGATTACGAAAATAAGGATTTTGTATATAAATCTTTTCTTAAATATTGTAATTTAAAGAACAATTCCGACTAATGTAAATACTTTTCAGGGTGTAGCATATACGGATTTAGAAATTTTAGAAGATTTATTCAAGGTAGATATTCAATGTTTTCATATTGATGAAGATAATCAAACGGCGGTTTGTTGGAAAAAGACAGAGCGATATAAAAAAGTTTTGAATGTTGATATTTCGATCACTGAATCTGGAAAGGCGCATTTTAGTTATATTTTAAACCTAGATCAGTACGCAAAACGTTACAGTTGTTTAATGTGTGGCAGACTTTTCAAAGACGCAGAAAAATTAAGCAAACATATATCGAAGCATTGTAATCATGGGGAGACTCGGCATAAATTCCCAGGTGGTGTCTTCCAGTTAAAGAAGACAGTGTTCGAAGAGCTCAATGAATTTGACATAGAAATTTCACATGATGATAAATTTTGTCCTTATTTCACTGTGTTCGATTTTGAAGCACTTTTAATTAAGACACCCATTGAAAATTCAGGAAAAATTGAATTCATAGCACAGCACCAACCCGTTTCGTGTGCAATTCACACGAATGTCCCCGGATTTGAGCCCATATGTTTTGTGAATAATGACCCGGATCAGCTAGTAGTTCAGCTATTGCGGTATCTAGAAAAAATCCAGCAGGCGCAAAGCGCTCTTCTTCTCAAAACTTTTGGCTCAGTTTTGGTAGAGCTCGATTAAAAAATTCAGGCCAGTGAGCTATATTTAGCTGAAACGACTAACAAAGATACAACACGCGAAAATGGAAGATTGAATAAACTTAATTGCGCTAAGACAAAATTAGGAAAGTATTGTAATCAGTTGATTTGTCTAGGATTCAATTCCGGTAAATATGATATCGATTTAATAAAACGAAATTTGTTCCCGGCTCTTATTCAACAGATTAGGAAGGACCCAAACAGCAATATGTGGCCCACAGCTATTCTTAGGAATGACACTACCCTTTGTATGACAACTAGTCTTTTCAAGTTTTTAGACATTAGCACATATGTAGCTCCGGGTTTTAGTTTAGACGCATTTACAAAATCATACAAAGCAAGTTTAACAAAAGCTAAATTTCCTTACGAATATTTAGACTCATTCGATAAATTGTATGAAACTCAGTTACCGCCAGCCGAAGCATTTTACAGTAAGCTAAGAGAAGAGTGCATAAGTTCACAGGATTATGAGCAATGTCAAAAATATTGGGCGGATAACAAAATGGAGACATTTATGGACTATCTCGTATTTTATAACATCAGAGATGTTGTAGGTACCATTCTTAGAGGCATGTATGACTATGGCTCAACTTTACTGGGCCCAATTTGATATTGATATTTTCAGAGAAGCTATGTCATTACCCGGGGTTACAGAACGCTATCTTTTCAAAAGTGTCCCAGACACAAGATTTGCTCTCTTCAGTGAGAAAACAAAAAATCTGTATTATTCTCTTAAATCGAGCATGAGAGGTGGACTTTCTATGGTGATGACACGACTAGCGATTAAGGACCAGACTTTTATCAGAAATAATCCATCTAAGCCAGTAAAATCTATAATTGGACTCGACTTTAATGCACTTTATTTGTGGGCACAATCTATGGACACTCCAAGCGGATATTTTGATCACTGGATAGTGGAAAATGGAAAATTTCAAAAAATTAGCGCATCTAAACCTATTTCAATAGAATGGCTCGAATATGAAAGCAAGAAAATTGTTCATTTTATTCAACATTTAGGAAACGGGAAGGAAAAGGTGGTGGGACCTAAGGCACTTCCAGTCGATGGATTCTGTAGTGACGCAACTACAGTTTATGAGTTCTACGGCTGCTTCTGGCATTGTCATGAATGTCTGGCAGGCAGCCGTAATAAGAACTGTGATCCAGATGAGGAGTATGAGCGTATTAAAGAGAAAGAAGCCTATATAAAATCACTAGGCTTCAATCTCATTACTATTTGGGAATGTAAGTGGCATAATGAGAGAATCGACTACCTTAAAACTCAAGAAACACGAAAATTTTATATGAAAAGATGGGTATGTCAACAAGAAATGATAAAATCTCTATTATGGCTCAGTTTTTGGTTTCGCAAAAGTAGATATTTCAACGCCGGACCATTTAAAAGAACAATATTCTGATTTTCCGCCCATAATTAAGCACGCAGAAATAAGTCGGAACGATATTGGAGACTTCATGAAATAGTATGCTGAGAAGACTGGTCAGTTTAAAAGGCCTCGTATAAATTTGATAAGCAGTTTTTTGGAAAAGAAATTATAATATCAAGTGAAATGATTCGATTTTTAGTCTCTCATGGTCTCATTTTAGAAAAAGTTCACGAAATCGTTCAATATGATAGAACTAGACCATTTGAAAATTTCAGGGATATTGTCACAAAACATAGGCAAGAAGGGGACATTGACCCAAATCTAGTTATGATCGCTGACACATTTAAACTTCTCGGGAACACAGGATATGGCAAAACACTAACAAATAAAGAACAACATATCAACGTATCTTACGTAGACTATAAAAAAGCGGCGGAATGTAGCCTAAGTCCTTACATTAAGAAAATCAAATGTATAACAAATAATTGTTATGAAGCACACATGAGAAAGAAGGAAATTTCATTAGATCTACCTATAGTTGTAGGATTATCAGTGTATAATTGGGCCAAAATCCGAATGTTGGAATTTTTCTATGATGTTTTATTAAAATATTTTGATGTTTCCGATTATCAATGTATGCAAACAGACACAGACAGCATTTACCCAGCATTATCGGCAGAAAATGTACAAGATATAGTACGACCAGAGCTGAAAGCTGAGTTTGAGCAAATATACCCAAGCTGGTTTGTCACTTCACAAGCTAGCAAACGGACACCAGGTCTTCTGAAGGAAGAATTTTGAGGAACAGCCATGTTGTTTATCCGCCAAAACTTATATAGCTGTAGATGAAGTTACGAATAAAACTAAATTGAGCAGTAAAGGCTTAATGAAAAACGTAAATAACCTAAACTTCCAACAATATAGCAGGAGTGGGTTTCTCATTAGAACGTCTACGTTAGACGCGTCGAACTTAGACGCCATTTCGACGAAGTTTAGACGCGTCGAAGTTAGACGGAAGTTAGACGCGTGCGTCTAAAAGTCTTAACTGTGTTTCTCATAGGACGTCTAAATTACGTCTAAGTTGTAAGTTAGGTGTAACTTGCTCAATACAAACAAATATTAGTGTAAGTTTGTTTCTTTGATTCAAATTACAAATTCGTAAAAGAACACTGCAGTGGCGATAAATTGTCAGTAATTGCAAATATTTTTCAAGTGTGTGTTTGTATTATTGAATGCGGAAAAAATTTTCAATGGAGTCACCACGGTTCGAATCAGAGTCTGAATCAAAAACATCCGAAACCAATAGTAAAGGTCAAAGATCAGCTAAACGCCCACGATGTTCGAATTTTTCTGCTGCGGACACTGCGATTTCAGTTCAAGAATACGAAAAGCATCAAAAACTTTTGGATGCCCCCTTTTCGGCTGCATGTACGGCCAATAAGAAAAAGGAAGCCTGGCAAGGTTTATTGAATTAATATAACGCGATAGCCAGCCGAAAAAGGTCGATTGATCAATTAAAAACGAAATGACGTCTATGTTGGCGGGACATCAACAAAACGGAAACCATGAAAAAGCATCACGTTACTGGTGGCGGTCCGGCGCCTACCGAATTGCCGGATTATTTGGCTAAATTATCGAGTTGTAGAGAAGGATCAGCAAGGTTAATGGGACTAAACACGGGTGTCGAAACAGGGATAATGTTTCAAGAAACTCTAAATGAAGTAAGCTAATTTGAACAAATAACTACAAGTGCCACAAAAAAGAAAGTTATGTAATATTCTTGTTAGTACAAAATAAGACTTACAAGACACTTGAAAAATCAATCGCAACTTTTTTGGCTTAAAAATTGCACAAACTGTATAATTCCAAATTGAGCAAAGATACATTAATTTGCTCGAAAAAATGAGTTAATATGGAACCATGGCAAATACCCAAAATTTTGCCAATTTGTTATTTTTCCACGAATCTTGCATGTATTCACAAAAAGTTTTGTTCTGTACACGAAACTAAATTCCCATTTGTTTTAAAATATGTATGTTACAGAGTGTTCAATAATATTCGAGACTAACCTTTCCGACTGCAATTTAACATCGAAAGAACATAAGATTCTGAAAGAGTAGCAGTCAAAGCCGATCTGCACAAAATTAAAGCCTTTTTTATCATAAATCGGCAGGAAAAAAATTATAGGGGAAGTACACCAAAAAGTTTTTTGTGAAAAACGGGCAAAAATCGATGAGAAATATATTATTATAGGATTGTTTGGGGCAAAATTTTTACTTATCAAAAAGTCAACAGACTAATCAGTTTTTGCACTTATCTGACCATCTTTCATTTTCTTTCTTTTTCTTCATCTACCTCTCAAAAATTTCATGTCCCGACTATACATCGGCAGCAAAAAAGTTATGGGGTCCATCAATTTTTTCCGAAAAAACCAAACAAAATTATTGAAAAATACAAAGCAAGCATTAAAAACGTATTATTCAGCATTGTCTGTCATATAGCATCATTTCCTATGGAAAAATGACAAAAATTCTTGAAAATTGTTTGGAAAATTTTTTGGGTAATATGTGGATCTAGTGGCATCAGAAATCATGAATGTAGTCACTATTTGCGAGGCTGTATTTAGTAGGTGGGGGCAACGTCCCCTCCCCCATTGTAAAAAATCAATTTGCTTGAGTTAATGGCAGAAAAAATGTTGAAAAGAAGAAATGAGTTGAAAATGCTGATTTTCAATGAAAAAATGCGTTTTTCTCGGTGCTTCGAGCCATAAAGTAATTTCTTCTCTTCTGCTTCAACGTAAACACACGATTTTCCTAATCGTTTTCACGCTATTGAAAGACAATTGCAATTGGAGAATACAAATTAAGCATAGAACATATAAAAATCCATCCCAACAAAAGGCTACAGTTTGAACTTTCAACCCTAAGTTTGTCCAGAAGAAAATGTGGTCCCGACCTACCCCCTTCCCCGCCCATGTCGATGTGTGCCTATTTGTGCGCGTTTACAATTTTCGGCAGCAAAACAATGCAAAAAATTGGGCCAAAAAACGCCCGATTTTTTCCGTTCCAAAAATCGTTTTACTGCATTCATGCTACAAAAAAAGAAATAATCTGGCTAAGTCGAATAGCATTCGTTTGCATTGTAGGACTCGGATTTGCAATCTACATATGTGGAAAAAAGAGACACCATTTGCTTTCGAAAAGACGTTTCAAAAAACGAATTACTTCCTTCAATTTGGAAGAGCAGCAGCGTGAATTCTTCTGGAACAATTTTTCGTAAATCCAAAATGAACGTAAAAATCTTTATCCGGAATGTCATAAATATTACAAGTCTTAAATGATTGTCGTTTTGATTGAAAACGAGTTAAAACCATCGAAAATGTCATATTTTTACGAAAACAACTTTCATGTGCAAGAGAATTAGCTTTTAATCAAAAGTTAACCCAGCTTCCTGCCTCGTCTAGTGATTCGTCTAAATCACGTCTAACTTCGACGAAATTTCGACGCGTCTAACTTAGACGTCTTATGAGAAACACTTAGAATCGACGCGTCTAACTTCGACGAAATTTCGACGTGTCTAACTTGACCGTCTTATGAGAAACACAGTTAAGAATCGACGCGTCTAAATCTAAAGATTTAGACGCGTCTAAACTTAGACGTCTTATGAGAAACCCACACCTGCGTATTAAAGCAGCAAGAAGCCAAAGGTGGCAAAAATATAGGCTTCGAGGAATGCAACCAGATAATTATATGTGGACGTATATTCAAGAAGCAGGGATTACCTTATTTATATGTGAAACGGAAAGTTTTACCAGGTGGAATTTCGACTATCCCATTAGACATTTAAACAAAGTTCAACTAAAAAGGATTCCTATCTAAGAAATGCATATTTTTTCGGCATCATTTAAGTCAAAATCACCCTAAAATTCAAAAACAATAAAATTCCTGCTATAAGACCCTGGCGCTTGAGTGGTGTGATAGCTACACATAGGGATGGGGAGGCCCCTAGAATCTGGTGCTATTTTGCCTCAGTAGAGCTCTCGTTGTAGAGATTTATTGCAGAAGTCCTACAATTTAGCTGTATTGCCGCAAATTTTTTGTAAAATCTTATGAAAAGTTTGTAAAGTTTCGGGGAAATCTTGTAAAGTTTCAACATGTTTTGTAAAGTTTCGAAATAATTTTGTAAAATTTCGAGCAACTTTGACATGCTTTAGGATAGAAGTCTTGTAAAGTTTCAAAATTTGGTTGTTGGGCTTCAAAATTTTCTGTAAAATCTTGTGGAAAGTTTGTAAAGTTTCAGATTAGTCTTGTAAAGTTTCGAAATAGGCTTGTAAAGTTTCAAAATGTGGCATATTGCCACAAAATTATTTGTAAAATCTTGCGAAAAAAATTTGTAAAATTTCAAAATATTTTGCAAAGTTTCGAAATAATTTTGCTAAATTAAATACGACTTTCACATACTTTAGGATATAAGTTTTGTAAAGTTTCGAAATTTTGTTGTTAGGCTGCAAATTTTTTTTGTAAAATCTTATGCAAAGTTTGTAAAGTTTAGAAATGTTCTTGCGCTTTAGGTTATAAATATTAATAATTATTCGGTTTTAGAAAGCATGGAGATCATAAAACAGTATTGGACGGAGGTGGGCAGGACAGCCTCCTTTACAGGTATCAACAAATTGCAGAAGGTTCTTAAAAATAGGGAAGAAATGTCGGCTGATAAAGTTAGAAAATTCTTGAAAAATCAACTTTCTTATCAGCTACATAAACCTGTTTTGAAACGTTTTGCAAGACGTTCTATAATTGTTTCTGGGCCAAATATCCTATGGGATGTTGATCTTAGATTTAAAGGAATTTAAAGGCAAAAACTATAGAAATCGTTATATCTTAATGGCGGTTGATGTCTTTTCACGAAAAGCATATGGTGAGGCCATAACTAATAAGAGTGCTGATGCAACTACTAGGGTGTTTGATAAGATATTAAATGAGGCGAAACCGCAATCCATCAGGACTGATCACGGCAATGAATTCAAAGGTGCCTTCAATAAATTATTAAAAGCTCATTCTATCACGCATATATTGACAAGCAACCCAGAAGTAAAAGCTAATTTTGTTGAACGGTTTCACAGGACATTTCGTGATAAGCTTATGCGGTATATGACTTATTATTCTTATGAAAACTGGATTAAAGTATATAAAAGTATTCTCAATAGTTATAATAACACTCCTCATCTAAGTTTAAACGACCTGGCCCCTAATGATGTTGATTCAGAGAACACTGGTAAATTATTAGAATTTATGTTGAAAAGACAGAAAAAATACAAAAATGAACGAATGTTCAATGTTGGAGAAATTGTTAGAATAACTTCTTTGAAAGGAAATTTCGCAAAAGCTAGTAAGCATACATTCACAGATGAATTGTTCAAAATCAATAGCGTATCTCAATGTACACCGAAAACATATAAGCTGGAAAATATGTTAGGCGAACTTATAACTGGTGCTTTTTAAGCAAAAGAACTACAATTGGCCGAGCCAGAAGCTGAAAAGCACAAGAGAGTCAAAAAAGCTATAAATATCAATAAATCACATTATAAAGTAAGATTTAAAGATTGGCCAGCAAAATTTGATAGGATTTTATCAAGAAAAGAATTGAGATCTTACGAACAGCCTAAATAAAAATGGCTCCAATAAGGCTGAAACGAAATTTGGCTTTTCTACATTTATTAAGCACCGCGAGACAGCCACAAAGAGATGCACTGATAAACACGGCAACTAAGGACCAAATATTATGCATATGCGATTGTGCAAACAATTTTTTGAGCGGCAATTTTCCATTCTCTGACAATGAGGTAGACAAACTTAGGCGATATCAGAATCAAATAAGATGTTTAGCTAAGAACAAAAAGGCCGCAACTAAAGAAAGGAAAGACTTTATCATACAGAATGGTGGATTCTTACCTATTTTACTGGCTCCGATTCTTTCTATAGCCGGCAGTTTACTAGCAGATGCAATTATGGGTAAAAAGGATGCAGAGAATATTTAAATTCAATAAGTAAGACAAAAAATCAGGGTTGGGTACCAGGCCACAAAAATTTTTTTTGCACAAGTTCGGGCCTGCACACGAACCCCAAATTTAGCGATCGAAATTTGCCCAAAAAATCTGTCCATTGTGATTAAAACCCGGCGCAAAAGCGCCCAGTAACATTTTTCTCTATCCAATATTTTTGACTATAGGGTTGGGCCGCCATGACCCTTTGAGACTTCCCCCTTCCTGCGACTACCTTCCCTTTCTAGCGGGGGTAGCCCCGGGAGGACCCCCGAGCTGACTTGGCTTGAACGGGCTTCGCCTATGTTTTGTGTGTGGCGGACCCCCGAAATACGCTTGCGTCCCCCCTACATACTACTGGGGTGTTGGTTGACCCTGAGAGGCCGTACTTGGAAAACCCCGCGTCCGGCACTTCGGACCACCCCCAGGGCAGAGGAACCCCCGACGGAACCGGGGTCAACTTCACATATGAATTTTGAGGTACCCCGTTTCCAAGCCCCTAAAACCCCTTTAGTGAGAGAAATTTTGCCGGAAACGGGGTTGGATGAGTATATTGTAGAATATCACGTTTATCGCATTAGTTTAAAGCACTTTTGTAGCCACTTTAAATTTTTTCAAAAAGCTCAGTTAGATGAAACAGACTATAGCACATATGTACCATGGCACGTGTAATCAAATGACGCTTGACCACTAGTTGATTTGGCGAGGTTCACACTCCCAGAAGTTGAAAAACCCCAGCAGATTATTGCAGACCCAAGATTTATATTTTTAGTAACACTTTTTGGCGATTTCACGCAACCAGATCCCTCAAAATTTTCTTGCTTATCATGCATGCACTTGGCCACTTTACTGAGTTTTACTAACTCAAACCTACCAAAAGTGCTCGAGAAGATTATCTGGAATCAAACACGTTTAGCTAGCCTCCTAAATAGAAGGGGAGCGAAAAGTGTAGTCAGATATCACGACAACTACAAGGAGGGGTAAAAATAATGGTGTTTTTTAGCGTTTCTTGATCCGCTCTATCTATTTACATAAACGTACATACACTGGAGAAGAAATTTATAAAATGAAAGACATTTAGCCTTATTTTATTTCTACAGGTATAAAAAATGTTCAAAAAAGCCACAAAATGATTTGTCAACATTCCATTTAAGAACTCTGCTGAAAAATTATAAAATTTCTTCTACACTTAGTTCTGATGCATTGCACAGAAAAGCAATAGGTGCAGAAAATAAATAATTCTAAGAGAAACGCCAGAAAATTTTGGGCAACTCAGGGGCACTTCAAGAACTTTCAATGTGGAGGACCCGTGCAAAGAATATAAGGGGACTGGTCCCCCTCCAGCTACGTGCCTGCTCAGAATAGTTGACAGACCCACAGAAGTTTTGTTTTTTTTTCGAAAAATTGTAGAAAATGTATTGTTATAAGCCTTTTTTGACTCGAAAGTGACATTCATTTTTGGCTATATTTTTTTATTTAAACGGTTTTTTGAAATTTTTTCATGTCCTTATGTTCTTAAAAGAGTGCGCACCGAGAAAATGTTAAAAACAGTTTCTGACGCTTATTCATCATTTTAAGCTCAAACGATCATAATTTCTCTCCAGAATTCTGATGCTGTAAATGTATAGCCAACTGTCGTCACATCCAGTATGCAGTTGAAGAAATGAAAAAGTATAAGAATCGGGATGGTAGGCATACATAAAACCGCTTGGCAATTCTGGGGGAGGGAGCCAGCCTAAAATTTTTTCTAATGTGCATTTTTGGGGCTTAAAGACTATAGGAATACTTCAAAAACACTATGTTTTAAGTTTCTGATGGTCTACATTTACTAAAATTTTTCGGTCGACGTCATTAGTGTATCATAACATACACTTATCCGGTACTACATATCAGAACAAACACGATAGCATTGCGCTGTTCGAAGTCGATAAAAAATTAAACACGAAAATACGTGAAATACATGCACAAAAAATGTGTGCGGCAGGTAATAAATACACATCCTTGTACAAACAAGCATATAAAAACATAACAATCTTATAAATGCTTGCGGACCAGTTCAATTAATTTATATCAGAAGCTGCAGCATCCGATTCCTCTAGAGAACATCGCAGCATTTCATTCTTTTTGCACTCCTAAAAGCATGGAAACTCGTACACCGCACACTCAAATATGCAATTAAAGTGAAAAACCAACTTCTCTAAAATCGGAAACTACTTTGTAGTAAAATCTTTGCCGATCTAGCAATTCCTGATAAGCCTCTTTCATAGAATCCCGTTTGAGAGTTTCATCGGTACACCTCTTTTGCACCCTCAGCTTCATCTGCTTTATTGTATCAAAGGTTTGCTCCAACTGACGCACAAACTGAAGCTTTATTTGGTCGGTGAATAGACCGCTTTAAAAGAGCGGAAATTGAAAGTTGTGACAAATTTAAAATTAGAATGAATTGTTCCTTAATCGTAAACCCCAAAGCAAGCAAGCTCTTGAATTTGAAAAGGTAAGAAGAAACAGCTGTTTTACAATGAAAATGAGTTAGCAGTTTCATTACGATCCTCAATTTTTTCTAACGTACTAAAATTTTATGTTTCATAGAAACGTTTTTTAGCAATCACTTGGAAAGTCCAAAGGCTATTTTTTAAACAAAGATTTAGTTATTTTAACATTTTTACGCTATTTTTATTAAAATTTATAAGAATGGCCAAATATAAGTTATACCTATTGCCAATTTAGCACCAGGTGTGCCGTTTTAATTACCGACTTTTAGTGCTTCGTGTCGAACGCCTACCACTGTCAAATGGGCGAGGGGGTCTGAGGGGTCTACACGCCAGAATCCACAAGGCCCCAAACCTACATAATTCGACAGGCTCCAGAAACAGGTTTTTGAATATTTTCTCTCGTTTTTTTCGCGATATTTTATGCCAAAGGAGAAAAAATGTCGACCATTTTTGGCCTTCAAAAATTTTAGAACCCAGCTCTGACCCTCTAGACTTTGGGTCTTGCCCGTGTATGGTTCCAATCACAACCGTTTAAACGAAATATAAATGTATTAAAATTAGGCAAATAGATTACCGTTCGTATGCGTCATATACGGAATCAAGCAACCCATTTTCTTTTTCCATATATAATTTTACGTCGCACAGCGTGTTGTAGAGAATATAAAACTTTTTAGCTTCTTTCTGCAGACTGGCAACTAGAGAGAATAAAAAAGTGAAATTTTTTATGTATAAACGATAATGTGTATGATGTCATTAGCTGGATCGCCCACTCGAACAAAATTTTGTGATTCGACGGCTCTTCTCAGACCAAACGACGGGTTTCGCTCAAATTAACTCGATAAATTTTTGATCAGAATTATCTCGTTTTTTCTTAGCATAAATTTTTTTATAGTACGCTACGCTTTCTTGCATTTCCACTTTCAGTCAAAAATGAAAGTTAGTTTCCCCTCTAAGAAATAGCCAGCATTTGTGAAAAGAGCCAGTTACTAGTGCATTAAAAAATAAGACAAAAAAGAGTAACTCAAACTTGGGCTGTAAAGAAGGACAAACAATATACAAACACAATAAATCGAAAATTTATGGATCACTAGCTGAAATGTACGGTAGGAAACTGTTTTTGGCAGTCTTTTAAAAGCTTTTCGATAATGCTGAATTTTTTCCTTCGGACCCATGGCGGAAAAAATGTTTGTGGCACAAAAAGTATCGTTTAGTACCATTTTCTGTCGGAAATTAGAAGATATTGTCATCTGCTACGATTAATATCAATGCACCACAATCATTAAAACAGTTTAAAATAAGACATTACAAAAAGAGGATAAAAAATATGTGCTGGTTGACGTGTGTTTTAAACGTACTTTCATTATAAAGCTCAACAAAACGACGCTGGTATTGATTTAGTTCTAATCTGGATGGTATATCGTCGATTTTTCGTCGTACGTTGGCGATTTGAACATTGACATTGGTTACCTTTCGCCTTGACTCGACCAGATTCTTCGATAATTCACCGAGCTTCTTCATTAAATGTGATACATATTCCTTGAATTGAATTCATATGCAAATATACAGCAATAACACTGTCAATGGAGGCAACCGATACCAGTATATGTAAAAAATAAGATAAAATTGAATAATTAGCAAGACATAATGGAAACTAGGTACACTATCTAGTCCATTGCTTACTTAATTTACTTTGTGGTTTTTGAAAAAACTTGCAATACATGTAAGTAGTTCTTATTGCAACACATAACAATAGAAAAACCGAGGTAATAGTAGCTACAGATGTTCGACATCGTACAGCAGTCGATTGTAGAATCCTTAAACAGTGTATTTGGAAGTACATAAATAGACAATGATTGTTATAATTTTCATAAAATTTTAAAAATTGACAAGAAATGTTAAAATTACTAGTAAAAACGTTAAAATTGCTATACATTAGTTCCAGGCTTTTGGATACTCAATTAAGTATCCTTATCTTAATTTTATCATAACTCGCTTGATTTAGTCATTGTTACCTAATATTTTTAGGGTGAATACGTGGCCAATCAGAATATTTTGTACATATGCAAGTCTAAGTACAAACCATCAAATATTTTGATAAAATAAGTAATTGTCCGAAACTTGGGTAGTATTATTCAATTTGCGCAAAATTATTTTATTAGTAATTAAATTTTTTATGTATATTTAAGGAAACTATATTTTACCTATATGATTCTAATCTTTAAAACGGTATCTAAATTTAAATTTGAAAATATTTAGTTTAATATGATTTGCGCGTAATGGGCCGAATGAGGAACTCCCAGTAAGGCGGATTGGCCGTGGTCCAACCGCTATACCCTAGTCGGACATCTCGTTCCCCCAAATTCGACCCCATGTGACTTCTCCCTTTAACGGCCGTATGACAGAACGCGAAATAGTTCTATTCCAGGATAAAACAGTGGGATAAGAGGGCGGAATAAAATATTTCGGTATTACATAAAGCGGAACAAACATTGATATTCCAGGAATAAAGTTAGTATGACAGAACGCGGAATAGCGCCGTTCCAGGTGCTAACCTCGAAATGAAACGGCGGAATAAAAATAAGCGGTATGACAGAAGGCGGAATAAGTTATCTCGGGAATAAAAACGGTTGCTTTTATTCCACCATTTTATACCTGGTCATAGCAGGTATAAGACAGCGGATTAGAAGTAAAAATCGTTTCAAATGCGATATTAAAAGAAGTAAATGTGTTAAAAAATTCTAATTGGATAGGTAATTGATTCCTCTTTATCTAGAAATTTAATATGGTTGGTTGCTCTAGTTTGTAATACGATCAAAACTCATACAGAAAATTTTCTAGTTGCGCGTTTGCCCCATGAGTGCGGCTCGTCTTGTTGAGCTTTTGACAAAAATATTTTTTTAATGATTTTTTGAACATGCAATGCAATACATAACACCTCCAGTGAAGTGATTTAAAAAATTAATGCAGTAGTTAGTGTATAATCAACAAGTTGACAGCAAGATTCGCAAATGAGCACCTACTTACACAAAAAAGTAGCTTTTCATGCGCAAGATAAGGTTTTTGATTTCAATGTCAATGTTTCATTTTCGTTCTCCGTAGAAGCAAGCAAGCCGCATTTATTGAACCGAATTATAAAAAGTGTATTTGGTAATATTCGGCAGTCCCATTAACTGAATCCATCAATGCGTACTTTACCCGTGCGCACGCATGTACATGAATACTACACGTTTATATTTACGTCATATATTTTCAAACAATTCGTACGTGACTACAGTATGCAGCATGCGTTGGACATCCAATTTATACACTAAAACCTATGGAATGCGTAACTTAATCCTGGGATAAATACAGTTATCCCAGGAACTGCTATTTCTCGCGTATTTCGCATTCTGTCATACCAAATTTTCTTATTCCTAGGATAGCTTATTCCGTCCCTTAATCCAGGAATAGCTATCACGAGAATAAGTTTGATTACGAGAATAGCTATTCCCGGAATAGGGCTTATCTCAAGAATAACTTGTTCCGCGTTCTATCAAACGGCCCTAAGGCTATATCATAGGTCTTAATAACACAGGCACATAGCTGGCCCTCTGAATTTTAGTGGACGAAAATTTTGAAGTCGCTTATTTCGACAAATAGATGAAAAAATAAATGGTACATATCTTCAGTACTTATAAGCGAGCTCTATGAACTGGAAAAGAAGAAATTTAAAACAATTCTGGGACATCACTTTATTTCATTCGTATACAAAAAACATGCTCAAATCATTTCTCAACATTCCATCAAAGCCCGACTCAGCTGAAAATTTTTTTAACGTGTTTTGTACTTAATTCTGGTGCACTGCAAGGAAATACAATGCAGAGAATAAATAAATCTGCTCGATGCGCATGAAATTTTGTTATATTTACAACGCCTTACTCACATTTAGGCAGTTTGGAAGACACAAATTATACTAAAGGTACTGAAAACCGGCGCAAAGCGCCTGAAAATTCCGGGCTTATCAGCTTAAAAGTATGATAAACTCTATTCCGACGGTAACCGATCAGAAGTGACAAAAGAATGTACTGAAAAATGAGTAATTATGAACGATGAATATACATAAGGAATTAAGAAGGTAACCCAATTGGGACAAAAAGTAATATTCTTGCGAAGAGAAAACATAACGCACAAAATTGCGTGAAATTGTGAAGTGGATCCAGCAAAGCAAGCGAAATCAAGCTATTGAAGCGAAAATAGCTCAAACTCTTGTAAATTTGTACATTTTATCAGCGACTCATTGCAAGTGTATTAAGATTGCTTTCCACCGATTAATAATTTCGTTTCTTTCAATTGAAATACTTAGGTATCCGCTGATGAACCCAACCTCCCCCTCCTCCATCTAAAAGCATGCACACAGCGAGCGTTCCAGCACATTGGTTGCTCTTATTTTGCTTCTTACTTCGTCACTGCCATTAACGACAGGCTTGTTAGACAATTTCTCCTTCTCCAATTCCAGTATTGCAGCTTCATCCTGATAAAAATCAAAATTAGGGAAAGATTGGTAGTAAAGATGGAATGTCTTAAAAACAATCAACAAGATAACTAAGCCGTCACATCAAAACTTAAAGCTATAGCCACAAAATTAGAGCAACATCCATCCTTGAACTTCGTTGATTTTTTGCTTTTATATTACTAAAATATAGGAAGTCGTCGTACAACGATCTCACTAGCGATGTCAGCAAAACTGAAGAATGGATGAGACAGCTCAAACTTCGAGGCAAAAATACATACTTATGAAAATAGAAAACTTAAATTAAAAATTAACCAACACCGCAACTTGGTCTTAAGAAATGACACATTGTTTTGCATCGAAATTCTTCCAATATAGCAAAACTGAGAAGTTAACTGATGCCTGCTCGTATGCACCTATCTTTTGTTCGTGTAAGAAGAAGGTTAATGCAGAAGCCCTTGTAAATTTTGTATGAGTCCAGTTCAGACATGCAAAGCATGACAAATTTGGAGGGGTGAAGTGAAATTTTAAAGTGCCTTTTCTAGGCCTAAAAATCAAGGGTACACATCAAAAAGTCGTTTTTAGCGTCTATGACGATGTTCTATCTTTCTAATCTATAAAAACAAAAAATTTTCGAGAAAAATCAAAAAAGTTAAATAAATTGAATAAAATATAGTAAAAACATGGATATATAGCCGAAAATTTGACTTTTAAGCAAATAGATAGCTAAAAACGCATAAAAAATCACCTTTTCTGCAAATTTCTAGAATTTTTTGGAAACTTTTGAAAAATCGCGAATGCTGGGGGAGGGCGAGTGAAAAAATTTTGGGAGAGCGAGTGATAATCAACAACAATCAAGATCATGTGGTCCAGTTGGTTAGTACAGCAGTGCCGAATGATGCGTCCTTCTGATTTTTTCAGCATTTGTTGCCTCATTTTTTGAACTTTTCATGGATTAAGGCGTAAAAATTCCTTAGAAACGTTAGAAAATGTTGACATTCTAATAATTTTCATTTCGATTCCGGGATTTTTCTAATTTTCTAGGCACAGCACACGTGTAATTAATTAACAGCATGAAATATGTTATTGACTATATTGACTATAAAAAAGGGCACAAGTAGAGCGATTTGAATCAAAAAGAGCTTACTTTGCAGCGGTCTTTAAAGTACGACTCCATTTTTTTAACTTCATCTCGGTTTTCCAGTAAATCCTTCAGATATTCTAGCTTTCTAGAATAACGCAGGAATATTATATTTATTATTTTTTGTTTATATATAAATTCAAATCTTGCACGATATTTGAAAAAAAAGTTTTCAATAATTTCTTATTCCTACGAGTAATTCTGCAGAATGTTGAATGAATACTTTTCCATCGCATCTGAGTCAAAATCATGAAATTTCAATTCATGCGCGTCGCAAAGCAATGGAAATTTAGGGGGTTTCCTATTGAAATGAGTCCTTAATTACAATGTTACCATACATAAATTCACCTTATAAAAATTTAATTTTTTAAACTTTTTCTTTCAAGAAGAGACCCCCGCCCTTTTAAATCTGTAATGCGGAAGAATAAAGTGCTTCATTATTTTAAAATTATTTATTGAACCTAATTTATTTTTTATTTATTTATTTATTTAATTATTTTATAAGTTATCTTTAATTATTTTGTTTTAATAATTTATTTAAAATTATTCATTTCAAAATGAATTTTAATTTATCACATTCAGCTAAATGCACTTAAAATGAAAAGCACGACTAGCTTGTCTTATTATGGGCGTGAAATTACTTAGGCTCAACGGACCGCTCGGCGGTATCAAAGGCTTGTTGCTGATCTACGATTTCGATTTCGCGATCTTTCAATCTATTCAAATGCGCGATTTGCACTGACAAGTGGTGACGCTTATCAGAAAGTTCCGCCTCAAGCTAAACATTCGCAAAATCATCTTTTAAAATTTGAACATGGCTATAGCGCTTTCAAAGCATATTACCTACGTCTTCTGCACGTACAACCATACATGGACAAACCGTACAACTCCATTCAACCCGGTATCAATGGGAGCATATATGGGCATGGGGAGGGGTGAGAGGGAGGTATTACCCCCTTAGCTTTGGAAAACTGTTAGCCATATAGCCATTTCGGCCGAAAAAACAGTGCTAATAGCCCTTTTAGGACTCAACGTTGAGTTTCAAAAGGCTATATAGTTGTTTTTCTGAGTTTCAGAGGCATTTATAGCTGTTTTTTCAAACTTCAAAAAGCGCTAAATAAAGCTATTTTTGGTCCAAAAAGGCCATATATTTGTCACAAATGCTAAAAAATGGTTTTAAAGCTACATTGTCGTTTTTTGCCTTGAAATCGTTTTTTAAAAACACTTAGCTATCTTCAAGTATTCGATTTTCACCCCTCCCTGAAAGTTTGACGTTGCGCACCTAAGAATTGGAGCCAGGTGGGTATCAATGGGAAGACCTGTCGGTATCAATGGAAAATTGAGAAATTCTGTACAAATAGAAGAAAAATGATGAGAATAGACAAAAATGGCTCTAAAATCAGTCAATCAACAAGAAAATGAAACACGAATCCAGGAAAATATGTACGTTAAAACAATTTGAAAACCAACTAATCGACCAATCAACCAATGACTAACCAATCAATAGTTGACCAATCAACCACTAAGCAACCAATCAACCAACCACAAATATTTTAGCTTGGAACGATTTTCAATGAAGCTAGAAATCTACGCATAGCGAAGGTTCAGATCCGCTCCCAAATCATAGTTTCCCAAGGTCGAAAGTTCAGAGGGGGGGGGGGTGAAATCCTAAAATTTAGGACCACTAAATTTGGAGTCTAGCATTTTTTGCAGGTCAAATATGAAAAATGGCTGAAACATCCTATATAGCATGTTTTAATGTGAAAAACTCCATTTTTAACTACTTTATGTCCCATTCTGACTAGTTTCGTCACTCTTGTAAGTAAAAAATATGAGTATTTATCGAAAATTTTGACTTTTCAGATCATTTTAACTTCATTCTAGGTATTTTATGGGTAGAAAAAACAGAAATATATTAGTCGGCGCGAAGCGCCGAAAAAATTTTAGCATCTTCGCTGCTTTTGTACCCAAAAATCATGCAGAAAATGTTTGATAGCTCAAAATCGTCCGACAGTGAATCAAGTCTCGGACCCTGAGGTGGGAGTAATACCCCCCTCACCCCTATGGGAATGTGTGTCCCAAATGTATAGTTATTATATAGTTGCCGGTAGGAGCTAGAAGCCAAATAAATTTCATCCTGCGCGGTTATGAATTTCCGTAAGAAGCCATTTCATTCGATACAGCATCAGCTTACCCATTATAGAATACAGTCTCATTTACTGACCATAGCTTTGACTTCCGTCAAGCTTTTTAGAATGTCGTCGCTTTGGGTCTCGTCTTGCCTCGCTTTACTGGCAACACACGTAGATAGGCTAGTCGTAGGTTTCACTATGGCTGCCTATCACGATCAAAACGAATAAATGTACCTTGGAACCTAAAAACTATGTAGGCATACTAGTAGGGATGCGTGCAGTAGATTCTGCTTTATTCGCGTTTGGATAGCTCACATCACACATGGGCGTGGGGAGTCTGGGGTATACATTATACATCTCTCGCAGAAGTTGAAAAACCCCCCGCAGATTACTGTAGACACCTAGAATTCTATTTTTTAACATTTTTGGCGATTTCACCCCCTACAATTTTCACATACATTTATCCGAGTTAGAGGAGTCCATTTCGGGTTATTCGGATCTGCGTCCCGGTTATTTCGCTATACATAGACGGATAACAAACTAATGTAGCTTTAATAGAATATCGCATTTCTTTGATGTTAAAACACCACCATGTCACATTAGGTTAAAGGTTAAAGGGCGGGCTTTACACCCAAACAGGGTTTTACCCATGCATCCATGCATCCGAAGATGCTTTCAGCTAGATACCGCAACGAGGCGCAAGTCCCAAGGGTTTTAACCTCCGCCACACAAGTGCAGTTTCCCATTTATCGACCCCGGAGGGATGAGAGGATGGGTTGGCCTGCCGAAGATAATTGCATCGAGGCGGAATCGAACCCGGGACATTCAGATCCGTAGGTTAAAGTGTTTACCACTCCGCCGACTATGTTACAATATCAATATCAAGTTTGCATAGGTGCCCAGTGCCTTACCCGACACGCATGCACCTAGGGCTTGTGCATCTTACTTGACCAACAGCATGAGAAAAATATAAGAATATATAATTTTATGTGGTAAAGAATCCAAATTAGAGCTAAAATAAGCAAAATAAAGAAAGTATCCATGAGCAGTGAATTAAGATATATATCTTTCGTGCTATTTTTACGTTTGCATCACTTTTTCAAATCATTGAAGATGGATAAAGTCGATTATCGTACATATTTCATTTTCTTCTGACCCCAAGACTGGATTGACCTCCCGTGACCGCGCTGTGCAACTACGAGTATGGTGCCAAAAAAATACAGGCCTTTTTGACGACAAATAGTCCGGAAAGCTGAATTGGCCGGATAGCAAAAAGATTTGTCATCCTTATCGACTGAAACAGAGTTTCAAGCTTTGCAAAGACAACAAATTAGAAATTGTCGAACCGGTCGATAACAATTTTCATATATTTTATGAGCTAAACGTCCTATATGAGTTAAATGTTCTGTGCTATCAGTGAAAAAAGCGTTTATTGTTCACGTGCACTTATCATCAAGGGTTTCTCGTATTCAGAGTTATATTTTACAAGAATAGAATTTTATTTTTCTGACAATATTTGTTTAATTTGTTACTAGCTGCTTAAGTCAAGCATTGTGTTTACATAAGCCAAAATACTGCTAACTAAAGCAGTGCCTTGGATCGTTTTGAGCATAACCTGAAGGAATTAAAAGGAGTAAAAAAGTTTGAGACATTAAAATGCAACAAGTCGCCCTTTTATATCTCCGCTGACCCCGGATCAACCATACAGGGCACTAATGGAAAAGACTTTTCATTCTTAAATATATACTTGTAATCTCATTAGCTGTTTTGCGCTTACAACGGCAATTCAGCGGTCGCATTTCTTACTGTGTCACTGGAATAGTCAGCCGACGCTTTAAGGTGTTCGTCACCAACTGCAACTGCTATAACACTTTCAATAGATGTGGGTGAAGTAGCTTCGGCTTTCACTAAAGCGGTGGGCAAAGTGACCTCCGGTTCTTCACACTAGAACAAACAAACAGTTTTTCTCTTGTATTAAATGATTTTTGTGAGTCCACACGATTAGATATTAGCATCGAGGTTCAGCATATTCGAACTTCCATACTCCGAGTTTCTATTAAAAATGCTTAAACTCATTTAATCGCTTTCCTCAAATTTTTAATACTAGCATTAGCTTTTCGTCGGCTTTCAATTCGTTAAAAAAATCACATAAAATTTCGAATGCTGCCGGTCAACAATTTAGTATCTAATTTTATTAGCCCACACTTCAACTTGAAATACAAGTTTAACAATCAATATTTAAGCTTTCAGATGGACAACTGCTCAAAAAGTTGGTTGCAAGTGGCGCTACGCACGCTTCATGCTATGTACCTATGTTACAATATAGGAGCGTTATCAACACAAAAGTATGTAAGATTATTTGAAAAAAAACAGAAATGCATTTGTGGGATATGCAGAGATAACTGACACTTTATATCACACAAGTGATGGCTCGATATTTTGTGAGAGTCCTCTGCCATTTTAGGGGGATAATGACATTCAACTTTTGGCCAAAAACGGCCAAAAGGACGCCTAAACGGCCAAAAAATTCGATTTTTTTTCCAAAAATCAGGGGGTTGGTCAAAACTTTTCTAGCTTTTAATTGATATGGGAGGGCCGACTTTAGGTGAGGGATCCGTCCTATCCCCGCTCTTACATGTATGCTTTATAAGCAAGCGCAAAAAATTAGTAAGCTGAAATTTGCCATAATATGGATGATCTAATTAATTAATTAGTTAAAGCAATTGCAAGTGAATAAGATGATTTCACATTCGGATGAATTGCCATAAAAAGAATGATTTAATTGATTAATTAGTTAATGCAATTGCAAGTGAATAAGGTCATTCCACATTCAGATGAAATAAATATTTCTACGTGAAAACTAAAATGAACACGCCTCTTTTAAAAATGTGAAAAAAGTAATCTCGCAATAGCTATTAGACTGAGATAAACACAATAAATCGACTGACATGTTGCCTGCTTTTGAAAAGCGCCGTTTTTGCAGAGGCATTCTGAGTCGAAGAAGTTGAAGACGACGGATCCGCAAGTTTGATCGGTGGACTAGAATAGGCGTTCAATAAATGTAGAATGCAAAGAAACTGGCAAAACTTAATAAGAAGTTAAAAAAGAAGTAAAAAAGAGAAACATTGTTTAGTTTGGAAATGACAAAATCGTTCGGATCAAGCATCTAAAGAAGTGAATTTGGAAAACTTCGCAAAAATCGAGTAAAACAAAGCGAGCAATTCATTGACGATGCTGAAGCGAATAAAGCGAACTATAATTTTTATTGTCAGGAATCAAATAAAAAAATGACTACCTCGATAAAGTTAAAAATTTTATATAAGCGCTCAAAACAAGATGTCACTAGAAAGCCAATTAATAATCTCTTTAATATCGCTTCATTATCGTAGTGTTATACAGCATACAACTTTTTCTTAAGAGATAAAAAGGACATAACGCAATCTCTTAATCGAATTAAATAATTATTTAAATGAGCTATTATTAGCATTCAACCCTTTCCAAATTTAAAATTTAAGAATACCCCGAAGTCGCAATTTCGACATATTAATTACTTTTCAAAATTAAGCAAAAAAATCGCATTCCAACTTCGCAAAATGAAACTGACATTGCGGAGGATATCAGAACGCAAAGTCAAGTAAGCCTAACTCTAATTCACCTTTTCCAGCCAATTCCGTTGAATTTTCTGAAAAAGTCGATTCAACAATCTTTTCAGCATCTGGTCAAATATTCGATCAAACGTCATTTTAAGTCTCAAATTAGAAATTCGAATTTTCCAGTATGCATATATCGGAAAAAGCTGATTTCAGGAGTTCAAAGACTAATGAAAATTCGTCTAAAAATAGTTTTCGAAATATAGGGCTGCTTCGCACGTTCCGCGAGAGTTGATGAAAAGGACAGATGTAATGGTCACAAAAAAAGGAAGTTACTCTAGCTAAAGCTAATCAATCTTTAAACGAAGCACATACCTCATTTGATCGAATTTCGAATTAGTCTATTTTCGAAGCAGCTAAAATATCATTAGAATGAATAAACAATTTGTTTACCCTTCATATTCTAGCAAGGTACTGCGGGTTCTCTCAACTTCGGAAAGTACACGCTCTTCATTACTTCGCTTATAAATTCTTTCAGGATCAAAAAGAGCCTGAAGCATATGCAATCGATAAACAAGCAGCGCAGACCGTTTGCACGCGGAGCTTCTTAGTTGCGCACCAAAAAATATAATCATTAGGAGGTAGTCGAAAATAATGGCATTTTTAGCATTTCTTAGCGAGCTATGACGAAGAAAATTCGTAAAAAAATTCAAAATTTTTTACTTTGTTTCAAGTCATATATACAAAATCTGATGATCACAAATCGGTTCACGCTCAAGTCTGAACGACTCAATTTATAAGTACTGCAAAGAAAACTAATGTAAAAGTCTAGCTCGAGATTGGGCTATTTAGAAGACAAATATAATACAAAAACCATTAATCTGGCGCAAAGTGCTAAAAAGCTCTGGGTTCCATAGCCGAAAGTCGCTAAAACATGTATGTTTCGGCGGTCTTTTAGACACACTTTGAAAATTTTTAATTTTTTTAATCCTAAAATATTCATTTAGAGGCTTCTAGATTTTTCTAGAAATCTTAAATGACCTGATGCAAAACTCCGATGTTGCTATTCATTTTGATCAAAAGTGTTTGTGTAAGCAATGAGGAGTCATTCCTTACGCAGAATAAAGCCATATGTACTTGCAGATGCAAATATATATAATCAGATAGTAAGTGCTAAACTGAAATGAAAGCTAGAAAGCAAAACCGATCTAAAATTATGGGAAAGAAAGATAAGGTTTATAGGAATGCCTAACCACTTCAACATTTCAGCAAAGCTAAACAGGAGTTTGCTGAAGAAGAAACAAAAGACCAAAGATGAGAAAACAAACACATATATATATTCTGCAAAATTTTAATAAAACTTTCATAAATAACGCTATAAAATTGCTCAAACATACAAAAAAACCTTTGTACATGGCCCCAATGCCCAACATTTTTTGTTAGCACAGGATCGACTTACGTTACACCGCGCTAAAAAACAGTAGTTATTATGTTAGCAAAAATGTTAAAACAACTTATGTTGAATAATCGCATATTGCTAACTCACTGTTATGGAAAAGCCTATTCGAGACGTTGAAGCGACCTAGATCGAGGAAAATAACGATAAACCTAACAAACAAATATCGGACTTAGATAGCGCAACCAACCTTTTCAGATCGCGAAAACTGTTGCTCAAACTGATAATTCGCATATGACTGCACTGCGTCGCCTGTTGCCTTCCTTGCTTCGACCGATTTTCTGACTAACCACTAAAAGCACATAACAGATGCATTCATACATGTAAGACCACCCAAAGTTGGTTGTCTCATACCCCTAAAGCCAGAAAAATTTTTGACCCTCCACCGATTTTTATACAAAAGATTGCATTTTTGGCCGTTTTTAGGTGTTCTATGGCCGTTTTTGGTCAAAAACTGGAGGCCCTTACCCCCCACCACCCTAGAAATGGCCGAGAACCACCCACCTGAAATTTCGATCCGTTACATGAACAGATACATCTGAAGTAAATATATGCATACAAGGTATGAATTGTACTGTTTTGGCTGTCAAACGTTTTTCATTAATGCATTGCACAACTCTATTTTATATGGAATAAACTTTTGAAATCAGAATGTCAATGGAAAGGCTGAGGAAGACTTGTCAAAAAAATCGAAAAACTTTAGAATCTAACTTAACAACGAACTTCATCGAGCGTTTCAACGAAGCAACGAGGATAGTATGTAGCAGGCGCACAAAGAAAATACGCGTATATTTATAAGCGCGCAAGCTCGGTTTGAGAAGTCAGCTAGGAATATAGAGCGACTGACCCTAAGTACTTCCGTCAAAATTTCGACTTAAGTCGTGATTCTCCAAAAAATCGTAAAAAACGTGCTCTTTTGAAACGTTTCGGCGCTTCGCGCCATATACTCATCCTTAATTATATTTTGTTCATTTTATTTATGGTTTTTTATGTTCTTTCGAATTTTTTTTTAATGTTTTTACGTTCTAGAAAGTGGTCATAAACGCCAAAAATGATGTTTTGACGCGTATTCACCGTCTTTGAGCTCAAAAGTGTACTTAAGAAGCATTTTTTGGTTTTACCATTCCCCAGAATTCCCATACTGTGCATATCTGAACTTGACATTGCTTTGTTTTCCGTGTAAAATTTTTTTCAGTATGTGAATTGTGATGACGCCCAGAAGCAACCACACACGTAAAATCTTGGAACTTTTGGTTGAAGAAGTCGTATATTTTTAGGGGTGCCCGATTTTCAAATTTCTGTTTAAAAATAAACTAAAATACTCAGAGAAACATTTCTCCTTGAAATTTGCGAGATATAAGGAATCTACTTTTATGAATAGGCGACTGACTTCGGGCGGCTGACCCGACCGAAGGCCAAAGAAACATAGCATGGCTGATGCGATGGTCAGCCCGGTCTCAGAGATCAGCCAGGAAGTTTTTGAAATAAAAAATTACAAAGGTGAAAACGCAAAAAGACAGTAAAAATAAAAAATAAAAGTAAAAAGAAATGAAAAAGTTGATGTAGGTAAAAAAGGTAGAAAATAAAGGTAAATAAAATATAAACGATTATTAAAAACGAAAAAGTATGTAGGCAAAAAAGGTAGGTATGTTTATGCAGGTATACATAATTTTTTGATAACAAACGACAAACGGTACAAATGTTGAAAAAGCAAAAAAAACTTTATTTTCCAGCTTCTGGTCAATTTCAAGTATGTAGATACCTACTGCACTTTTCAACTTAGGTTTTTCGTTTCTATCTCCAGTTCCAATTTGTCATATTTTTCTCAGAAAATTTGTGATTAAAACGAAAAAAATGGCTGAAAGAGGAAAAAGTGATCGACAGTTCCTTCTAGTGCCTGACTGAAATATCGTTGCAAAGCTTGACAGGTTCAGGGTTCAACTGAAGAGTTTTTTTACTAAAATGACATAAAAATAGGCACCAATAAATGTAAAAATAGCGTCAAAATTAACTTAGTCCAGTCCTCGGTCAATTTTACTTGTGCAAAAAATAATAATTTTCATTTTTTTGTCTCGATTTTGCTATACTCCCCCAGAAAAGCTTCCCTTCTGAGGGACTAGACTACACCCACTAGGTGCATGTCTAATCTCAATTGGACACGCACCTGAGGGGGTTTAAGGGCCTAGACCCCCATAATGACAAAAATAAGAAATTTTCTCAGGAAAAGGGCAAAACAATGACCGAAAATTGATGAAATCAAAAATTTGCTTCAAAAAAGCTAGTTTTTACGTTATTCAAGCATTAACAGCAATTTTTGAGGCCATTCCGGCAAGAAAAAAATTCTTTGGCCAGGCTGCGGCGTCACATATTAAAACACTTTATAGCCACATAAAATGCTTTAAATCGCAATCCACTAAATCAAACAGAGGGGTATAAAAACTACTATCTGTCCAATACAAAAGGTATTTTCTTACAAATCTTCGAGGGATATGAACTAGCTCTGCATATCAACATAGATGCACAACACAAGGTCAAAACTTCTGGGGGAGGGGGTGAAAATCAGAAATTCAGGAACACTTAAGTTTTTGTAAAACACGCTTTAACAGTGAAAAACGATGATATTCACGGACGTGTTTCAATCTTAGCCAGAAAATAGAACACCATATACTTGGAATAAATCTGGTTTAATTATGGAAAACTCGGCAATTACTTGCACAACCGGAAAAATATGAATGAAATCCAAGCCTTGTATCTGATGCGGTTCCAGAACAAAAGGGCATTGCATTTCTGCTATTACTGCTACGACTTTCTCCGTCAAAGCTCTGTAAAGCGAAATACGCAACGTGCATTAACCCGATAAAAAAATATGAATTTCAAAAGCACACATTTTTTGACCGATGCTTGAATTTTCTTGAAACAGCAAATCAATGCTAACGTCGTAGTCGCAGAACGAAACACACCATACCATGCCACCAACTACCTGAAAATGATTCATTATTCGATAATCAATCGAGGTTATGAAGATATGATTTCTTAATAAGACAGCAAGTTAATTACAATCTTATGAAAAGATTAGGGCATAGGAAAGGTGAAGGGCAGGACCGTATTTGAGGGAGGAGCAGGGGACGCCCCCTTGGCCGAATTTTTTTGAAAAAGATGGAAAAATCGCATTTCGTTGTCGCAAAATCATCAAATTTTTGGCGCTTCGCGCCGAATATGAAGTATTTGCATTATTTTGGCCCGAACACGACCAAAAAATAACGTTTTTTGCAGCCTTTTAGGTTAGAAAAAACATTTTCAGAAAAGTTCGCATTTTTATGAACTGAATGGTTAGGGCATGTCGAGAAACGTCAAAAAATGCGATTTTTGCGAGCTATCCCGACGAATTCCCCGATATATATATATATATATATATATATATATATATATATATATATATATATATATATATATATATATATATATATATATATATATATATATATATATATATATATATATAGACATATATAGACATATATAGCCCAACTTATGTTGGGTCCGCCACCCCCCCCTCTTAAGCCAAATCCTGGATACGGGTCTGATAGAAGGGGACACCGCTCCGTGTAATTTTGAAAAACAAAACCGGGTGCTGTCGTCACGCGATTAAGGGAAAACATAAGCTACTGCCAAAAAAGTTTTTAGCTCATAATGAAAAAATCCAACTCGATTAAACCAATTGTTATTCAAGCTGTTTAGTTTATTGTGATTGAATTGATTTTTGCTTTTTCGAATGAAATTATTAAAAACAGGTATTTCTTTCGATAAAATTCGCTTTGTAATTTTCTGACACCAAGAAAGTGATTTTAAGAAACAGGAGCAAGGCTACACATATATTTTAACCGGGAAAAACACATGATATAATGACTGTTTACTGTATGACCATTTTTAAATATCATCCCACACCTCTGCTAACTCAGTCTGTTAAAAATGAATCTTCAACGACGGGCTTAGCTTTCGTCAGAAAATATTTTTCCGCATATGTACAAACAGGAGCTCAAAAAAAGTCAAGAATTCTTCGATCAATGCGATAGAATACCGTGCTCAATGAAAACCTTGCTTCCAAATAAAAAACGAACAGATGCTGAAAATTTCGTGATGAAGAACTGGACGCGCAACGACCTTATTTTTCTACTTACTGCTACGGATGCTTTTATTCCTAATTCTAAAATGCTCATATGAACCCTAAATGAAATGATTTTGAATTCTTTTCTATTTGGGCTCTAATGTATATACCTGTACGGTAAACAAATTACTTTAAAAAGCACACAACACGACTATTGAAATCGTCAACTGATAGTCAATACTAGTACGCAATGTTCACGCAAAAAGCATGATCAATATAAGCACAGTTTTCATTCGATATTGTGCTCATTTTGCTTCTGAGCTTACTTTAAAAAATGGCTCCAAATAAAGACGCAGCAAATAACGTAAGTAACTTAGTCTGTTAAATTATGTATGTGACCACAGCGTACGCAGGGGCGAGAGGGACCGCCCCCTCCTTAGCCCGAATATAATTTTTAAAAAATTTTAAACCTGCCTTATTCTAACATACGATTTGTAATATTAAATAAGCCGTTGTAGTTTTTAATATTATTTTCATTAAAACTCGGCCACAAACATTTACGTCATTCACTAACAAGTTTTTTAATAAACAATAATAAACTAAGTTTTTGCATGTACATATGATTAATCACTGACCAAAACCCGGATTGCGCTTTAATTTTATGACGAGCCTGTATGTTCGTTCTCAATTATATAAGGCGATTGAATTAAAAGTCGTAACGCAGCTTAGATGCAGAAGGTTTGGAGGGGGTTCCGCATCCAAAATCGGTCGTCCTCATACCCCAAATTGAGATTTTTCCGTCCCTTCCATTTTGGCAAATACCTGCGTTTTAGGCGATTTTTAGGTGCTTTTTGGCCATTTAGAGCCACATTTTGAAGGTCATTCCCCTCTCAAAATTTTGAGCTGTTATATGTACACATCACTGCTATATGTACGTAACATAAAACCCAATAACCTACAAATGATCAAGCATGCACACAGGGGGTGAGGGGAGGGGGCATATACCCCTTGAGAAGCCAGACAGAGCCTACATCTACTGTAATAAGACTGGTCTTAGTCTTAAGTTTGGCCTTAACTCGTTAAGATCGATCTTGATTACGACCGATCTTAAGCCCGTATTACTAAGAAATTAAGACCGATCATAAAGAAGACAAGTCTTAAGATTGATCTTAAGATATATCTTTACCATTTTAACACTTAGTCATTATAACTCCTACTTAGCCAAATAAAACAGCATAGAAATTAGAAAAGTCAGTCTCATACTTATTTTCCAATGCGCTTTATTGGAGGGGCTTGAGAATAAGGAAAAAGTTAAATTTTAAAATTTTGAAAATTATGAAATGATAAGACAAGCGTAAAAGAAAATAAGTAAAATGTAAAATGAAATTATGATTCGACGCTTTTACTTATGCTCTTCTTTCTAAATTAGAACGTAATAGATATACCAAAAATTAATGAGAAAAATTGCAACAAATATATAACAAAATTTAATAGAGGATTTTTGGAAAATTGAAAATCCTGCGGAGGGCTAGCGTTGATGCACAGCATGGCTGATTTGGGGAGGTCATTCAGTCTAGGGGTCAAATATTGAGCTTTTTGGACTGAATGGCGTCGAAAAAACAGTATAAACCCTAAATTAGCGTGAAAAACTATGTTAATTTACAGTTTCTAGCTAATTTTGGGCAATTTTGAAAAATTTTTTGTTTTTACACGTTTAATCTTTATTTTGCCTCATTTTTCTCAAAAACTTTCCTATTCTACCGTTCTGAAAGAAAGAAAATTTTATTACTAATACCAACTGCTAAAATACAAAATGACAAGATATATAATATGCGAGTCAATGGAATGACAAGTTTTACTAAAAAATTTTTTTCCTAAAATCCTCAGAAATCATCTTACTCCGCACGCCGCAGGTGCGCGTCTGGTCAGCTCAGCAGCACGCTAAGGTAACCACCAGCAGCTACTCTGGAACGTTCAACCTCCAACCCTACGAACACACTGAGATGAGAGCAAAATAGAGCGAAGGATTTTTTTAACTTTCAACTATACAGATCATGGTTATCTTGAACATTTAGAAATTTTGAAAAACTTTGTCTTTTAGTCAAGCAACATTTTTTCATCTATTTTTTACGTTTTCGCAAGTTAGGTTCCCTATTCAGGAAAACTGTGCTATGTTCGCACGACTGTGAGCTGAATCCAAATTGCATTCTGCTTCAGTATCAGTTTGCCGAAATGGCGTCAATAACTAAGGTTTGCATGGGTAAGACTGGACTTATGACTGCTGTCCTCCAGTCTTAAATTTTGCCCCATTTAAGACTTGTCTCATTCTTAGTAGAACAACTTAAGACCGATCATAAAGTTAGATCGGTCGGTCTTGAGACAAAAAAATCTCAAGTGACCTTTGTAGAACCGGCCCTGGTCTTGTCAGGCGAAATTAAGCACATGGAACAATTTCTGGACAACTTTTGAAAACAAAACAGTAATGTCAAAAATATTCTGGCCTTTCGTGACGAATTGATTATTTTTGATATCGTTATCTGTACCCAAAATTAAGTCAAAATGATATAAAAAAAGTTAAGTACTTTTGTCGGATTAATGCCAAAATGGACTAAATGAATGCTTAAAAAACGGTAAGCAAGAAAAGCGTACACGCTTGATTTATTGGTGATTTCTAAGATTTCACACCTGCGGGCCCTGACCCTGGACATTCATGTAAATGAAGCATGTTAATATCTGTTCAAGTTATTCTTAAGGCTCGCCAGGTGAATCACACCGATTTTCAGACTGCAGGCGCATACAGTCGAACCTCGTTAATAAACACTCGGATAGTAGACACTCCTGCTTAATGAACACCCTTTCCTTCGGTCCCTGCCTAACTGCTATGCACGGCTCAATCAGACCATGGCTATATGACGATGTGCAAATGACCCCGATTAGTAAACACTTTCCTGGAGGAACACATGACTAAACAACACTGTAAAGTTATTTTTCTGTCAAGTAAACATGGTTAGTAAAGACACCTTTTTGGATATTAAACAAGTTATGCGCATAGTGAAGGATAAAATCACAAATATTCAGAGAAGTACAATGATTTTCAGCCATATTATAGTATTTTTGGATAAAACAGTGCTATGTAACGTGCAGAAGTAAATAATGGTCAACTCGGTCAGTAAGCACCTCGATAGTAAACAAGGAGCCCCTCGGTCCTCTCAGAATGTTTATGAACGGGTATCGACTGCATATATAATGGCTCAAATTATAAGAGGGCTGAAGTGGGCCAAAACACCTAAAAGTAGCCTAAAATCACAAGTTCTTGCCAAAACTCGGGTGAGTTAACCATCTGTCTTTGAGGGGATGAGGACGACCTGACACATAACAGCTAGAAATCTTGCGAGGGGGCTAGCCGATCATTTTTAAAGGGAGCGGTAAAAACCGATGTCCAATTTTTGACCAAAAATTCGGAAAAGAAGCTAGAAATGGCCTAAAAACCCAAGTTTTTACCAAAAGTCGGGGAGAGGTAAAAAAATCTTGGCCTTTCGCGGGATGGAGAGAACGACCAACTTTGACTGAGGAATCCCCATCCTCCTGCTACTTATATGTATGAAGACGACCGACTTTCGATGGGATCACTATCCTTCCATTGCACATATAATTGCTAGTAAATTACTGTTCCCATTAAACACATTAATATTCGAAAAACTAGCACATTCTGCAGAAAGGACAAGGAATGCAAAGCGTCCCACCTAACTATTCAACATATTTTTTCGTAATGACTTTGTTAATTCCTATTATTTTTCAATGAATTTCGGGCATAGTTGGAAAATACAACACGAAATTAGCTGACGAGGTTTGATAAATTTATCTTGTTTCATGGTGTAAACTGCTGAACTTTGTGGTAAATCTCAGATTTTTAATAGTCTTTCCATGAGAAAAATATTTAATTCGGAATAAATGCTTAGCCCATGATTTAGGCTACTCAAGCGATAAAAAATGATGAATTTTGAGCGATCGAATGCTTGTGATTCAATAAATGAATTTGTCAAATACCGAAATTCTCCTTTCAGTTCCAAATATAAATTTGTACGACGCTGAGCTTTGCTGACTAGACGAAATTTGGTGTTTCATATGTATGTTGGAGTGCACGTTTGAATTTGCAATGTAGTACCAGCTACAGTTACAGTACGACAATGAACTCTTAGCACAGGGTTGACACGATATACCACATCATTCCAGGAAAGTTTTGTCAACTTTACTTCAGTTGTAAAAAACTTATTGAAAAAATAAATGTTTTTTCCGAAGACCCTGCATGTATACGAGTGAAACTGAAATACTTATGCACAAAATACACTCGCGGTATATTGTGAAATCCAACAGAATCTTAGTTTTTCAATTATCGCTAATTATGGACACTAACCTTATCGAAAGCTGACACGCCCTTAATTCTCGCTCTGAAATAGCCAGCGGCAATGAGCAGTTCAATCACTTCTTCTAATTTTTCGTTTTGCAAATCATCCTCTCGTATATCAAACTAGTAGTATGTAAACAAAAAGTGACCGAATCACTTCTTCTGGTTTAAGAAATAAACAAAAATGGAAAAATATGAAGGCAAAAAATGGAAACGCATAAATTACAACGAAAAACTTATTTTTAACGATGCGCTAAATGCTAATTAAAGTACGTAATGATCAAAGCATCACAACTGACATAATAATAATAGGTATTAATAATAGTAATAATAAATGTAATAATAATAAATAATAATAATAACAATAATAATAATAACTGATGCTCAGCAGTCATATACGTACTTTTACAACCTTTTCAGTACACAAAACCAGCATTATATATATATATATATATATATATATATATATATATATATATATATATATATATATATATATATATATATATATATATATATATATATATATATATATATATATATATATATATATATATATATATATATATATATATATATATATATATATATATATATATATATATATATATATATATATATATATATATATATATATATCATAGGTAGCGCGTTAGCGCGTACCTATAATATACTTGGGTACCCCTAACACCTGTGCACCCCCCTACAGCTATAACAGGACACATCTAGAAGGTGCGGTTTTTTTAAAAGATAGATAATTAAAAAATTCGCTGCCCGTGTTTTTTTGTTTTTCTTGAAACTCAAAACTGGCTGTGTAAAGAAGGTGTAAAGTTTTTGTGTAACGTTATAACATAGGATGAATTTTGGGAGGTTTTTTAGACGGCATGTGGACAACTCAGTATTGACTCCTCAAATAAATTAATGGCACAGATTTGTAGAGGAAGGGATGCTCCAAATTGACTTTTTTTGTTTGTTGAAATTCGCATTAGTTCTCGAATGGGAGTGTAAAGAGTGCGAAAATCTGGGGGTGAAAAAGCACATTTTGGTCGAGTTTTCAACCTGCTTATGTCTGATACTAACTCCGGTTATGAGTTTTTCAAAATGTTCTCTGACAGAAATGTAGAGCGGATCAAGGGCTACATTCTGCATATAAGCAAAGTCTTTTACGCTCTATGGTGAGTTAGATCCTGGGGTTTAAAGTTTACACTCTAGTTGATGGTGTAAAAAACGGATTTTAACTAAGATTTCTCTGCCAAATTTTTCCGCTTTTGAGTCAGGGTAAATTGAATACAGCAGTAATAAAGTGCCTCTCAGGGGCTACACATCGCAGCAAACCGCATTTAAAAAAGGCAATATTGAGTTATTTATAGGGGTGTAAAGTTCGAAATCAGAGGTAAAAAATGGGCGAAAAAACACGTTTTTTTCCGAATTTTGATTAATAAATCATACCAAATAATTTTTGCAAGAGAATTTTGGCACACAGGAATGTACTACGATTTAAAAGCTACAAATTGTACCAAACCGAATTTCTTTAAACTCAATGGGGAGTTCGGTACGGAATTTTAAAGTTTACAGTGTTCTAAATGATGGAAAATACGTTTTTGTTGCGTTTTTTGTTCGCCACTTTCTCCGTCCAGAAGTCGGGATAAGTCCAATAGAATAAAAATAAAGTGCTTTATACCGGGTGCATGTAAAAGCAAATTGTCTATACATTAATATTTAGCGAGTGTAAAGTCAAAAATTTGGTGTTTAAAATGCGTTTCTGTCTTGTTTTTTCTGCCTGCTTCTCCGGTTATGAGTCAGGGACACGATTATCAAGTCTAGAAATGGACCAGGAACCAAATTTGATATGCCAGTCTGGCGCATATGTTTACACTCTACAGTGTTGTAAAGTGGTTTACACCTATTGTTTAGTTTGCCCATAGAACATTATGGAGACTTAATTTTTTCATAAATATTAATCGTAATATCGGAACAATATCAAAATTACGAATCTGACCAAAATCTTCTTTACGCTAGGTGTTTACATGAAGTTTACACTACATATGTATTTATCTTCGTTTTTGAGCATTCCAGAAACCTAATTTTTTCTTGGAGTCTAGAAATTTTCAAAGAATCAAATGTGAGACGTCACGTAGGCGCGTTTGTTTACATCCAACAGTGATGTAAAGTAGTTTGCACTCATTGTTTATTTGTCCTCAGACCATTGTAGACATGCAATTTTTTCATAAATGTTGATAATAATATCCGAGTAATATCAGATTTACAAATCGGAATAAAATCCTCTTTACACTAGGCGGTTGTGTAAAGTTTACACTGCTAATTAATCTTCGTTCTAGAGCTTTGCGAAAACCTGAATTTTTTGCCGAAATCTGAAAATTTACATGTAATCAAATAAGGGACGTCAGCTGGGCGCGTTTGTTTACACTCAACAGTGATGTAAAGTGGTTTATCTTCGTTCTAGAGCTTTGCAAAATCCTAAATTTTTTGCCGAAATCTGAAAATTTACATGAAATTAAATAAGGGACGTCAGCTGGGCGCGCTTGTTTACACTCAACAGTGATGTAAAGTGGTTTACATCTGTGTCTATTTGTCATTAAACCGTTATGGAGACGTAATTCTTTCATGAATGTTGATCGTAATATCCGAGTAATATCGAATTTACAAATCCGACTAAAATCTTCTTTACACTCGTTGCTAGTGTAAAGTTTACACTATATAATAAGCTTCATTCTAGAGCCTCACAGTAACTTATTTTTTCCCTAAAGTCGTAAAATATATATGGAAACAGATGTGATACGTCTGCTAGGGGCGCATGAAGAGTAGTGTAAAGTGATTAACACCTAATGTTAATTTGTTCTTAGAACATTATAGAGGTTTCATTTCTTAATAAATGCTGATCGTTATATCAGAGCAATATCGAAATTATTAATCCCACTAAAATTCTTTACACTCTTGTGTAAAGTTTAAAATGTAAATTAAGTTTAGCTCTAGAAAGTTTTGGAAGCATATTTCTTTACAGGATGTTCTACGTAACATAAGAATTACTAATCAGAATGTTTGTTTCTTCTACAACTAGTAGCTTTGTAAAGTTTAAACCATTCAATTATTAGAAGAACCGCACAGTAAATGAAATCTAGTATTGTATTTCCAAATCTTGCTAATTAAAAGTAGAGAACTAGCAGAGAAAAATGCTCCGATGGAACAAAAAAGGGGAATATACTTGGGATTGTGAATTATCGAGGATGTAAAAGGAGGGGACTAGGAAAAATCTCCCTATGTTATATGCCAAAAATCGCAAAATATGTTAAAAATCAGACTTTCTCTAAACAATGCAAAAAATCGAAGTATATTCTGCGGCCTTTGAAAAATGTAAAAGTTTAGTAAACAATTGTTGTAGACATGTGTAAAAGAGTATCTACATAAGGTCTGTTGCACGTCAGCTTCCGTGTTTCCTACTGCTTTGAACCAACAATATCATCGATTGTCTTGAATGCATCGATATGTACTATTTCATTCAATTCGCTTAGCTACTGCATTGCTAATTCGCTGCTTTTTTCAATCAATTTTTTGGTATTTGAATATTGCTTGCACTTTGACACTTAGAATGGCTGTATCTGCTAAGTGACATGCTCAGTAATAATGAAATACGAACAACTTAATTATGATTTGTTAACAGCATTTCACTTTCAGTCACATTATTAAGCAACTCAAAGTTGAATGAAGTCTGCAAAAAGTTGCATTACGTAATATGCTTTTAAGATATTATGTCAATCAGAAAAAATTATTTTAAAATAATACGTTTTTTCAGAGACCGCAGAATATAGGTACTTCGACTTTTTGCATTGTTTAGAGAAAGTCTGATTTTTAACATATTTTGCGATTTTTGGCATATAACATATTGAGATTTTTCCTAGTCCCCTCCTTTTACATCCTCGATAATTCACAATCCCAAGTATATTCCCCTTTTTTGTTACATCGGAGCATTTTTCCTTGCTATATATCCTAATGCAAAAATCACATTTCCCGCTACTTCGACACGGCGTTTTCCTTACTGACGAACCTGCTATAAAAAGCAGTCTAAAATTAAATGTAGGACAGTCCAACCTACTATTCTTTTCGAAATAAAAATCGAGATATAAATATTATCCACAAGACTCGTCCATGTAATTCTGGGGGTTGGATTCCCCAGAAGACAACTGACCCCCCAAAATGGCTGCGACCCCCACCCAGAATTATCGATTTTTTGTAAAAGTTGTAAAAAGTGTGCCTTTTTAAGCGTTTTTAGCCCATTTTTTGGCTCAAAAATCTCATATTTTCGGCGCTTCGCGCCATACACACATTTTTTGACCCTATTTTGTTCAATTTACTCAATTTTTCCGAATTTTTTTCTCGAAATTTTATTTTTGTTGCGGTTTTAAGTTCTAGAACGACTAGCTTTGCCTGAAACGTCAAAACAACAGTATTTCTGACGTGCACTTATCGTTTTTAGCCCAAAAAGGCACTTTTTAAGAAATTTTTGGGCCTGATCCCCAGAATTCTGATGCTGTACATGTATGATTGCAACCGTTTCATAAATAATGCTATGCGCACTGAAAAGGTATAAGGGGTATTCCCCTACCACGACTTTTGAAAGGCATATTCCCCTCCCTCCTTCAGGCCGTTTTGGGACCAAACCTGTTGCTCGAACCATGAGAAAGCATTAAACGACGTCTACTAGTGTAAATTCAAGCTAAAAGATTTATTATTTCGAGCAGCAGAATGTTCAATGCATTCATTCAGGCACTTTTCTTCTAAAGATATAGGTCATTCCATCTCCATAATTGTAATTTATTTTTATGCAAATTTGACCACAAAAATTCATTGAGAGTAAAATACAAGGCATTACCCAAGAAAACTCGGTTTACCCATCCAAGTTTTGACCGTATACTTGCAAATTCTAAGTAAGCATTTCAATACCGTTTTCACGAGTCTTTACCTCTAACTTGCGACCGTCTGCATCGTATATTGTAGCCAACGATGAATCCAAAAGCCCCCGTTCTTCGATGACATTGCCAAACATTGCGAGATGCGAAAAATGCAGAACGCATCCGGAGATCAATGCGCTTTAATATCGCCAAAACAAATTATGAAAAGCGCTTAAATTTCAAATTGCAACTTTATAACTGAAAGCATACAAGATCTGGGGGTTTCATTCCCTGCAAAGAATTCTTCACCTTCCGCAAAAACATTTTCACTCTACCCAGAATTCGCGATTCTCTAAAAAATCTTGAAAAACGCACTGGTTCAAACGTTTTTGACAATCATCTAGTCGGCGCTCCGCGCTGAAAGCAATTTTTTACTATACTCCGTTAGAGTTTATTCAATTTTTCTCAATTTTTTCCATTTTTTTGTCGCCTAGAAGGAAGGAGCATCGTCAGAAACCTCAAAGGTTTTTGAAGCGTGCCCACCGTTTTTTAAGCCAAAAGAGATGCGTTAGACAAATATTTTGATTTCACTATCACCCAAAATTCGTATGCTATGCACGTATGATTTTAAGTCATGCATAAATTCAGCATTGATAAATCGCCAATAGCGACAAAGAGTAGGTGAATTTTTTTAAATGAAAAAAGTCAAAAAATTTTTTTAATTAAAAGTCAACACATTAATGAAATTAATGTTGCATAAAAATGAAAACTAATTTAAGCTACAAAAATAAGGCAGTGTTGAATTGAAAAAAACTTTATTACCTGTATTTAGATCTTTGTGATGAAGTAAATGAACTGTATTAACAAAATTTAGTGCTAAGCACAGAAAATTTTCAGGATTTCGACGGATAATGCGTTAGATAGAAGCAGGGCCATATTTAAGGACGGCGGGAGGGGGCGGCCGCCCTTCCCCCTCGGCCGGAAAAAATTTTGAAAGGCAAGATGATGCACGGAAAGATGAAAAAATCGAATGTGTATGTCGTAAAATCTTCAAATTTTCGGCGCTTCGCGCCTGATGTGACGTATTTGCTATCATTATGGCCCAAGCGCGACCAAAAATAACTTTTTTATAGCCTTCTGATTGAAAGAATTTTTCAGAGAAAAGTTTGAATTTTATGGTCTTAACGGGTAGAGCATGTCGAAAAAACGTCGAAAAATTCGGTTTGTGCGCGAGCTATACTGACGATGCTCAGAATGGGAATTTGGGGGGAAGTGAAATTTTAAAGTGCTTTTTTTGGGCCCAAAAATTTTAAGCACGCGTCAAAAACATCGTTTTTCGACGTTTCTGACGATGCTCATCTTTCTAGAGCATAACAACAAAAAATTTCGCAAAAAATCAAAAAATTTGGAAAAAAATTAAAAATTTCGAACAAATTTAACAAAATATAGTCAAAACATGAGTATATGGCGCGAAGCGCCGAAAATTTGACACTTTTGAGCAAGAAGGTAGCTAAAAACGCTTAAAAAGCACCTTTTCTACGAATTTTTGGGAACTTTCGAAAAATAGCGAATTCTGAGGGGTGAAAATTTTTCTGGGGGTGTAACCCTCCCCCCATCCATGATAATGGATGGATATAGCCTAATGTATGGATATAGCCCAATTTATGATGGTTCGCCCTCTCCTTGGCCGAATCCTGGATACGGGTCTTGGTAGAAGTATTAAAAATTATTATATTTCCGCCCGAAAAACCTTTTGAAACGGGTAAAAATTTGCGAACATTGTTGTATCGTCCAAAAGAAACTATACTATGAATTAAAATGAGAATAATACAAAATATAAAAAAGCAATGTGACAAAGTTTATTATGAATCAATATGAGGATATATGAAAATGTTCGTATGACGTGAGAAAAAGTATGTTAAATGGCAAGTCAACGTTCAAAATACGACGTGACAATATACGAAAACGAACGTCTGATATGTCCGATCCGAATAATGATGATAGCGTCTTTTCCTTCTCGTACAACGAAATAGATTTCTTCAAGAGTGGCTTGGTCATCTTTATTATGACAATGATTTTAAACTCAATGGATAGATAAAACTCTTAAAGCAGATCTTAATTGCTCTACAAAGATAGTTATGACAAAGGTAGCAAAATTCTTTATTGTACAATGTGTCTATCACAGTTAATTGTTTCCCAAATTATGATACGATTTCTAGGCTCTTTAAACTTTAGGCCAATAGTGCTAAACCATATTCGCCTGGCGCCAAAGCACACAAGTCAAAACAGGGCATATCAATGTTCAATAACTTTCACTTGAGATCTAAATAGAGCTATAAATACAGAGCAAAGGCATAGTCTTTACTATAATTTTTGTGAATTCACATGAAATTTCTGAAATTCGTAAACGGAGCGTATAACTGGTAATGCACATAAGCAGTGGAGACGATATTTCAATTAAAATATAATATTAATTAAAATATAATATTAATAAATAATCACTTTCAATCGTAATGAATTTACACGCAATGGCAAAAATTCGTCGTTAATAAAAAATGAAGAATGAATAAAATTACGGAGTAAAATGCATGAATAACCGAAAACAACCCGCAAAGAACGATATTCATGGCATGCAGAAAATTTGAGCAATGCGCAAGACAATCTAGTATCGATATCAAATGAAATCACAAGTAACAGTGATTAGTTGGTCGGTATGCGTGTAAAAACGCAAAAGACATGTCACGTTTATAAGAACGACGACGATAATAAATTTATAAAGGCGAAGTCAGGAGCGTAAATTGGGCGAAAGTCAATTCTAAAACCTACATAATATTAAATAGCTAATCAAAAAGCTTAATCGCCTCAGATTCATGGACACCAGTATTGAATGAAGGACGGAGGATGCAGTTTTCAATCAACTAACTCGTGTTATTCAAAATTGCATGCAGTAATGAAAACAAATAATAGCAAAACTCTACTTTTCGTGCATCTGCATATTGTTTTTTTATTTATTCAAGAGCCTGCTGAAAGATTACAACACAAAAGATTAGCGCATAAAGGACAATAACCAGAAATGTACCACTTGTTTGACAAGTAACCTCTTACACAACTATCGATCCAAATTTAAATTTAAAATTTAAGTTTAAATTTAAAAATTTATCTGAATTTACGAAGAAACAACATAATCGTGCACGTCAATTAACCTCATCGCAATGGTGCGTGAAACACAAGTAAAGCCTACTACTGAACAATATCATGAAACTTACATACTTTTTGACAGCAATCAAGCGCAATTCTCATCAACATTCATTTTTCGCAAGCAGCGATGCAGGATTTTCGTAAAGGAAGCGGCATTCCCACTTTTCTCAAAACACTCGGAAATAGGTCCTAAAATTCACTCTACACGAGTGAAATGGCGCTTTTCGCTGTTTTAACTTTTCTACTTTTGTTTAAAATCATTTTGGTGCAATATTTCTTCAGAAAATTTTCAAAATGTTTGACAATGTTGTGCGAAAAACTGATTGAGTTTCTTAACCTTGGCGAAAATCCGGCGCAAAGCGCAGGAAAATTCAAAATTTGTTTAATACTCGAAGAAGACTATGCTGAAATAGCTGTTTCAAAGCTGTAGAAATTGTTCTAAGAGTTATTGAAATGTTTGTTACTACAAAAACATGTTCTTGGCGCAAAAATATAGAGCCGTAATTGAGAAATTATGAACAACGATAGCCGAAAATCATTAAAAATTACATGTCCATTTTTTTATCTCGCCAACTATTTGGGGCCGATAAAGAGGGGTGGCGGCTGCCCCATCTCCCCTTAAATCCGTTCCTAAGGATAATCTAAATTTTTGCAGCGTTCCTGATTTAACAAAGCTCTCTGATATAATAAAGTGTGGAACATTGATAATCATTCAACTTAATTAGCTTAATTAACGAGGAAATACGGATTACAAGGATGAAATCCTACAGGCGAAATTAAAAAATTTAATGCCTTCGAATACAATTTTTTATCCAAATGCATTTATGCTTTCATTATAATTTATCATTAAAGAAATAATGATAAATTTGTTTAAAAAACTACCAGCGCCTTGAAATCAATCTGTATGTTTTTAACAAGTTGTAAGCGTGAGTTGCACCTGATTGCATTTTTGGTTGCAAGGTTTAGTGTTTGCCATGTGAACGGCTACAATCACTGAAACCTGCAACCAAATTACAGGTTTCAGGTTGCAGATGGTTGCACTCAAGTGAAAACTATTCATTTCAGACAACGGCGGATCCGTAATTTTCTGATAGGGAACTGAATCCAAAATTTTCCTAAAAGTGTCAAACATTGTCCAAAAACTCGTATGTTATGCTCAAAGTACCGGTTTTTTTGCTGTCTTTTGAAAGGCAGAATTATTTTTGATGCAAAAAGGTGAAAAAATTTCAAAATTTTCATAAGTTTTTTATAAAAAAAACTCACAAAATTAATGAAGAAATCGACACAAGTCGCCAAAAAGCACTTGAGAAATCATTTCAGGAGCTACAAAATCTTTATTCAGTACAAAAACTACTCTTCTGATGTAAATTTGAGTTTTTGAGCGTCAAGATTCAGTAACAATGTCATTAATTAGTACTATCCCGGCGCAAAGCAATAGAAAAATTTGAAAAATCATGATAAAAATGGCTAAAATCATCAAATAATAAATATTTATTCTTCATTGCACCCTGATATCTTTTGACGACGGGGGCGCCCCCCCCCGCCCCCTCTAAATCCACCGGTGATTTCAGAAACTTTTCAGGTACACTTTTTCGCTTTTCTGGCTATGGCCGGGACAAAAAATATCTCGCTAGATCTTTTCAAGTAGGCTTCTTTCGCTGGTCCTATGAAACGTCGAAAAAGTCAAATAAATCTAGTCTAAAGATTTTGTTTGGAATCAAGATAGTTTTATTCACCTATCGTACTGGAATTCACAGTCGTTACACATTTTATGTATTTTCTACGTCACAGAATATAAAATCTACCTTAACAGCTCCCTGGTCTTAAAATCATAAGACACAAAGGTAACTTTGTGCCTATGACAAAATAGTAGAAGTAAAATAACAGGCTACTTAGCTATTCAGCTAAAAACTTCAAAATATAACGAAAAATTTATCATATAAGCATTCCTCTTTACTCGTGCGACTTGCTTGCATTCAGGCAGACTAATAAAAACTGTGAGCAATCAAGCAGCATTTTTCAGTCATTATCGGAGTCAAAGTTTTCAACAAATATAGAATAGTATGACAAAATAAAAGATCACCCGTGCCATCTTGAAACGCAGCATATTTCCAGTATTAATTAACTCTGAAGACGAGAAATGCATAACACGTTACATAACATGTATTTACATGCACTTCGTCTTCGATTAATTTTCTTTTGATTTTTAGGAATTCCGATTGCTTTATAATTTCAGGGATACTTACTACTTTTAAAGTCACTTTAATTTATATTCGGTCCATATTATGCGCAACTTCTAATCGCAAAACAGTTGACATACAGTAATAACGGGTTCAAAAATTTAACAATGAAATTTATAAACAAATTTATTCCAGCATACTCGATAAATGCAAATGCTGGCGCTCAACAATTAAATTTACCAAACGTACATAAGAACAAGTGCAAATGAACGCACGGTATATATGTAACAAGTGAAAAGTGAGAAAAGAACTCGTATGCATTGTATAGTGAACATCAATATTCGTCTCCTTCCTCCTATGTCGGCCACCCTTTCGTTCTTTTTTTAACATTCTAAGCCCCTTTTCATTGAAAATCCATATTTTTATTCAGTTCCTATTTTCATTTTTCATTTTTGTTTCAACATTTTCACTTAAACATTTTCAAAAACCTGCAATATTTTCCATTTTTCTGATTTTCATTTTTCACATTCATATTTTTAGAAAACTGCTCAGTCACTCTAACAGGGCCCATATTTTTGAATTGTCAAGCACGTGTAAATAAATGCACAACAAATTACAATGTAGGATTTCGTGGAGAGCAAAGCAAGACTACCAATCCAGTTGAACAGGATAAATTCCATCCAAGCAAGCAGTGCAATGACCGGGCTTGAGGCCGTTTTCGATATTTTTGCTAACTGCATTCTTAAGACCATCCAACGACAGATATACTACCGAATCCGCGCCCAAATATTCGCTTAATTTATCGGCCGATACGATATTAGCCAGCAGCTCCTCTCGCGTTGGAATATTGATTCCCATGTAGCATGGGTGTTTTATGGGTGGTGATGCGATCCGTATGTGAACCTACAGTAATCCAGCCACCATACATGTGTTAAATATTACAGATGCACATTCAAAAGGTAATTACTACCCTAATATATTAGGCAAGTGACATGCACAGCACGAGAATTCTGGGGGGGGTAAATTTTGAAAGTGATTTTTGCTCACAAACGGTGGATGCGTCAAAAACATCGTTTTCGGCGTTTCTAACGATACACAATCTTTCCAAGGAATGAAAACATTAAAAAAATTCCTAACAAAACATGAGCAAAATTCGATTAAATTGAACAAAATATAGTCAAAAAATGAGTACGTGGCATGAAGCGCAGAAAATTTAAACACTTTCGAGCAAGCAGATAGCGAAAAAGGCTTAAAACAGCGCCTTTTACAAGACTTTTTTCGAAATTTTGGAAAATCGCGAATTTTGGAGGAGTAATTAAATTTCTGGGTGAGGGAGTGAAAGAAAACCCCCGAGCCCCCCAAGATCACGTATGCCTACCAACCAGTGTGTTTTTTGTACAAGGTCCGTTTGTACATGTACAAAGATGGTCCCTAAAATTCTTTGTACATTTTGTACACACAAATTTTTGGGTACTATAATATGGTACAATAGCGATTTTAGTGTCGCAAAAACAGAGTTGTTCGACCTTTGGTAGTGTATTTTAGCTAATTTCTGGGTTTCTGAGGGCAAGAATCACTAATAATCGTCTCAAAACGGCGCGAAGCGCCGAAAAATTTGACATTTTTCCTTTCAAAATGCAATTTCTGACATTATAAAGATTTATAGAGCACACAATTACTCATTTCGGCGCGAAGCGCCGAAAATTTTGCAAATTTCAAACCTTTTTTGCAGTTTTTGTCTTCGCAAAAATCTTTGTACATGTACAAAGACGGTCCCCAAAAGTCTTTGTACATCGGAAAAAATCTTTGCCGAATACAAAAAAACACTGATGCCTACTAAGCAATTTGAATTTTAATTGAAAATCCTAAATTACAATTAAAGAATATGATAAATGCAACAGATGTAAGGAAAGGAAGGAAAGGAAGCAAACAACCCGTCCGCCACATTCAAGAAGCTTTCGTGGACTTACAGAACCGCCCATATTATAATGAACCAACCATAGATGCACAATTTTGGGGATAAAACCCAAAAATTTTTGCTAAAGTGCCTTCTTGAGCTCAAAAACGATCGATAGGCGTCGAATACAGAATAAGTCGACGTTTCTGATGATGCACCGCCTTCCTAGACCATAAAAAATTGAAAAATTTCAAAAAATCTTACAAAATATAGTAAAAAAATGGCTGTTGGGTGTGAAGTGTCGAAAAAAATCGGCACTTGTTATCTGAAAAGATTGCTAAAACGCTTAAAAGAGGGCGGTTTCTACGTTTATTCTAGAAAATCGAAAAGTATAGGTCTAGAGGCGGAGGTGAAAGCCCCTCAACACAAGCGCCACCCCAAAAACCATTCTTAGAACCAACTCACCCTATTATAACTAATCACTACAGTAATCAAATCGGAAAAAATATTTTCTAAATACAAAAAACCGTGCTTTAAAATAACATCTCGTACAAAGACTTTTCAGGACTGTCAAGTGGAAAGATTTTCGGGAGGATAAAAATTGCAAAACAGACTGAAATTTCCAAAAATCAAAAAAATCAATTTTCTGCCACTTTTATGCACCCTTACGGAAGCATTCATTTTGAACTAAGATCTAAAAATTATTCATTAAAAACATGTATTACAAGGGAGAGGCTAACAGACCAACTTTCCGAAAAATAAAGCACGTGAATTATAGGTTTACTACGATGCATATTTGCTAACCTCTTTTGCACCGTATTCGCGCAAGAGCCTGATCAACTGGTGCATTGTATTTCCGCGCACAATCGAGTCATCCACTAGGACGATGCGCTTACCCCGAAAATTTTGGAACATAGGCGAAAATTTCTTATTCACACTTTGCTGCCTCATCCTCGTGTTCGGCTGAATGAATGTCCGACCGACGTAGTTGTTTTTCGAAAAGACTTCCATGTACGGGATGCCCGTCTGTATTTTAAAAAAATTCCTGCCTTATGTGTTTTTAAGTTACCAAATGTATCAGGCACGGATTCGGAGGGGCGGGGGCGGTCACCCCCTCCGAATCCGTGCCTTTAATTTCTAACTTTTTTCGGATCACAAATGATTTTGTCTATCTAAATACAGCGAAAAAAACGCTACTTCAAGCATAATAGACGGGTTATTTCGACAATTTTTGACACTTTTAGGAAAATTTGGGGTTCCAGCCCCCGTCAGAAATTCCTGGATCCGCCACTGAACTGTACTCTTCTGGTTACTCTTCATACTGACTTAACCATACAGTAGGTAGGTGCTTTACCACATTTACCACATTGTTTACTCAAAAAGTGTCCAAAATAAGGTTAAAATAGTCTAAAAATCGAAATATTGCTGAATTGATCAATTTCTATATTTTTAGTGTTAAAACCGATATAATGCAATCAAAATGGACTAAAAGTGCCTTAAAATGCGGTATTACTACGCAAACGCGTTTTATACGGGCTATTTTGAGCATTTTAGTCATTTTCTGATCCACTTCAGCTATGTTGATTCTAGTTACGGATTTCCTCAGGCTAATATATTGTAGTTTCTGCCTAACTCTTCATAGCATAAAGGCTAGCCTATTGCAGGGTTTTTTATGTAAATGGCAAAGATTTTTTCCGATGTACAAACACTTTTTGGAACCGTCCTTGCACACGTAGAAAGATTTTTAGGAGGCGCGCCGGAAAAGATAAGTGCTTGTGTTTCTCTTAATGGCAAAACTGCGTTTAAAAAGGCTAAAGCGTCAAATTTTTTTTCGTTTAACGCCTTATTAACATATTTTTAGTATTTTTCATCGTCAGACACCCGGAAATTGGCTAAATTGCATCAACAAATTAAAAAGTCAGTTTAACACACATAAAACGACTCTATCATATTGTAGTGCCCTAAAATTTGCATTCATAAAATCTTTTATTTGTATTAAAATTTATTACTTGAAATTTATTATTTTACCGTTCTTGTATACATGTACAAAGCAGCCTAGTATAAAAACCACCAGCTTACTGTAAAATAAACATTTTACTCAAAAGGAATCGATGTTTAAAAACATTCGCAGGATGATAGTATACGTACAATTTTTAATTTATCAGGCTGTAGTAAGCAAAGTGTCATGATCCTTGACTTAGACATGATCTAAAGTACTTGTGTCAATTACTCTTGTTTTTTCTTCAAAAATGCTTTGGCACTGTCCAAATAATTTTAAAAAATTCAAAATTGTAAAAATGCGATGATAATGGCAACTTTTTGTCATTTTTGTCGTTTCACTTGCAAAAATAAAGGGTCTTATGTTCTCTGGCTATGCCTTGCCTGCTGACCGATCTTGTGCACCTAAAGTCTTGACTTATCTAATAATGACGGATTAATTTTAAAATTTTTTTTTGAATAAATACAACCGAAAATCATCGAAAAACGGTCGAAAAGGTCAAATTGCCTCACAAAAAAACTGACTCTCTCTGACTCATTAGAGATAATAGAATACCACCTCACTCCTTTACATGCACATCTGAAGAGTCGTCCAGCCGCAAGATTAATCGATTCTAAATACGTCAGAGTGAGGAATGTCATAATAGCCTTAGCTCGAAATCGACGGTTTGGGATCTTTGAAACTTAAGAATGCAACAGAGCGATAGTACCTCCTATTTTTGGAAACAATTCGAATATGTGGGCAGATATACCTACTTACTTGCATACATGTAACGGCTCGAAATTTGGGGGTCCCGGCAAATTTCAGAGGAGGGGGAGGTAAATGACCTCCAATTTTTGGCCAAAAGCGGCCTAAAAATGCCCTAAAACGGCCAAAAATGCAACGTTTTCCAAAAATCGGGGCGAGGAGGGGTCAAAAATTTTCTGACTCCGGGGCATGGGGGACGTCCGACTTTGGGTATGGAACCCCCATCCTCCCCTCTTACATGTATGCCTTCTTGCATAGTATGATTAAGCAAAAGATGGAACTATAATTGCCAAAAATAGGCCATAGTATCGCATAATGAGATAAAAAAGTGCCCATAAAAATGAATATGAAAAAGACGATACGATTAGAAAAGCTTACTGCTTCAGCGTATCCTAAGCCAGCTGGCGTTGCACTGTCGGGAACAGCACTAATCAAGTCTGCTTCAACGCTAGCCTCACGACCTAACTGGCGACCACAATTGAAACGAACTTGATAAACTTGCTGACCTGAAAATGCAAACGTGTTTCCTTCATAAATAAGGAAAACAAGGTAAAATTAAGACCGAAATGAATAAAAATCAAAACTTTTTTGGAAAAAAGATTGAAATTGATAGTAAATGGTGGATTCATATTGCTTTATTCTATTTTAGCATTTACGCCTGTTTCTGAGGTCTTTTTTGGTTTGAAAATCTCTTTTGTTGGCCGATGGCCGATTTACACGGACTGGATGAATTCCCAGATCAAGCATGATGTGCGTCTTTGGTTAAAATTACTCATAAACAAACCTGGACAATAGGTGCAACCGTATCAGCTAGAGCAGGTGCAGTACCAGCTAGAGGGTCCACCAGTTGCACCTGATGATATGATTAAGAAAATTTCATGTGCAATGCACGATAATGCTGGAGTAAGTGGTTGGTAATAAAACTAACTCAGATAATATGAAAACACTGTCAAATGGTTAAACGAGCTATTTATGTACGCTAATGCACTCCCATAGAACCATCACTCAAATTCTAGTGTACAATTTTTAAGAAGCTTTATGAACAACCATTTTTACGACTGAGCAACCAACCAAAAAAATTGGGCTTGGGTACCACCTGGGGCAATGGGTATTGCCCAGCTATGCTCATAAATACAAAATACGTTTTATTCACTTACCCTCGAAGATAGAGTCAGCTTTGGCGAAATAAACGTATTCGAATATGCAGAAAGCAGTTGAATTGTCTGAGCTGCAAACTCTACGTCCGCGACTGATGCCAGTGGCAGTAATTTCGACTATTTCGCCAGGTTTTACTTCACGGACGTACCTAGCGCCGGACGAGTAGAAAGCAGTTGATTCTGATGCAACAACCCAGCCAAAAATTTCTGACTGTGCTCCTAAATTAAAACTTCGCTTCGTACATGTAACAGCTTGAAGTTTTGGGAGGGGGTCCCGGGCCAATTTAAGGGAGGGGAGGGGGGTAAATAACCTCCAATTTTTAGCTAAAAACACCTAAAAGAGGCCAAAAATCGCAAGTTTTCCCAAAAATGGGGGTCAGAAATTTCTGACTTGGGGGGAGGGTGGGAGTGACGGCCAACTTTGGGTTGAGGGATCTCTCCCATCCCCGTTAAATGTCTGCTTCGCAATATATATTGTTAACTTCTTAATTTAGTCCAGATCGGAATATCAGCATTTCGACGTTTTTTGCACACTGGCGTAATTGGAGACGATATTTCTCAATTTATATAAATCTTGCAAAGCAGCGCAAACAAATGGAAAATAAATTAAGTTGATTTCCGGCGCGTACCATAAATTTTCACTAGCACTGGTGATCTCAACTTTCAGACCATACACGCACACGGTCAAAAGCTCTGAGAAGGAGTGAATCGCTTTGGGGGGGGGTAAATGAGTGCCTAATTTTATTATCTAATATTATCAAATTCGTCATATTTTATTCTTCATGAATTAAACAATAAGAGCGATGAAATGACCTGTAACATCAAACATATACAAAATAATGGAAGAAAAGCGTCTAAATGATTAAATTGAACAGTCTAATGGTTCAAAAATGAAAGATATATTTACTTAAATGATACTCAAACGTCGTTTGACGCTTTTTCATAGTTTGAGCACTTTTGGTCCGAAATACATGATTTGAGGAAAGTATGCTTTCGAAAGTCCTGGTAGGTGGATGGATACCCCATACCCCAGTGTGCATGCGTGTTTCAGACGTTTATAATGCCACTGGCACATGCGTAAATTTTGCAAAGGGAATCTTGCTGCTTTCTCATTTTTTTCTAACGATTAGTAGAGACGCTTTATTTAAATTGATTAAAACGATTTCATCGTAGAAAATACTTAAAAGTGACAAAAGGCGACAAAATTCAATGTTCAACCGGAATACAATAAAAATTGTCAATTCTTTGATAGTTCTGGACATTGACAGAATTAAAAACCAGATTTAAAAAATCAAGTGTAAAATCTACAAATACACGAGGAAACGCAAGCTTTGCAGTAAAATAGAAAAACAGGATTGATGTTGAGACGAACAATCCATTCGTGGGAATTCTGTGAGCCTTTGCCACAGACTAATTACTCGAGCTAAACTTAGTCAAATATTTGCATCAGGCTAATATTCTATTCAGCACATGAATTTTAAAAGCATGCAAAAATTCTTTAAAAAGAATAAACACTGCTCTGTTTCGATTTTACTTCCTATGATATGAAACCAGTTGAAAATAATTCGTATTTATGCTTGCTATCTTTACTAGAGCTCGGTTCATGCAAAAAATTTGAATAAGAGCGCAGAAAGATCTACGTTCAAACGCTAGCGAGCTGTGCCGAATTCACTTATAAACGTACAGACAGATTTGTGTATATGAAAAGTTGTAATAAATATCAGAAGTTCAGCGAGAATTGCTGAATTAACAAAAATTATCATTAATCAATAAATTGTCTGTTCATTAAGTAAAAATTTTAATCATTACTTAGTTCTCCAATGCATAATGGCCGATTGCCCCATGGATCTCTGACGGCAAAAATTCTGTCTTTCACCATAATAGCCAGAGAAAAACTAGTCGTATTCAATTCCTTGACCATAAGTTCAACCCAATCCAACCAGCCACCGCCCTTTTTCTCATAATGGGCCGCTGACCATGCAAGCATCTGAGCGATCAGCTCGCTATCTACATCCGTCGACAAGCCGACGCCTTTTTTAAGCAACTGAAGCATTGATATAAAATCACAGAAAAACGACAGCAAAAAGCGCTTAAATGTATTTAATAAAAGTGAAATGGAGTTGCATAATAGTAACGCAATTTGTAGTGGCATGCAGACTTACGTGATCTTGAAATCGTTTGAAGCTTTTTTAGCAATCTTTTGGCTCAAATATGTCAAATTTTCGGCGCTTCGCACCATATACTCATTATCTTCACTAGATTTGTTTCCAATTTAACCTTTCATATTTTTCCGAAATTTTCTCATGTTTTTTCATATTCAAGAAAGAAAGAGCATCATTGGAAACGTCGAAAAATATCGTTTTCAACACACAGTCATCATTTTTAAGCCCAGAAAAATACTTAAGAAAAATTTTTAATTAACCCCCAGAATTCCCGTGCTGTGCATGTCTGGTGGCAGGCAATCATAAAATCAAATAAATTCGCGGTCTGGGGTCAGTAAATGAGCTTTCTCCGGGGCCAAAATGACCTCAAAAGCTGGCGTAAATGTTAAAATAACGTTAAAACTACATTACTCTGCAGTTTCTAGTCAATTCCAAGCAATTTTGAGGGAAATTTTCGATTTCCATGCATTTTGGCCTTCATTCTGCCTCATTTTCGACACGAAATTTCCCACTTTTTAATTCTTGAGGGTCCCTCGCGTGCATGTTTGTTGCAAAGTGGTCAACATAAAATACATTTTTTCCCAGTTAATTATCACGACTTTGGTTCATTCGCTTAATACGCTATTCTTGACGTCAGAGGATGGATGAATATTTTAAAATGAATTTTATCGAACACAGTATATTTTTTAACCATTTGTTTGTGCGAATAATTCACTGTACTCAAGAGAAAATTCATAATGAGCACAAAATCTATGGAATAATCAATACATTTGAAAAGTGACTACTTTAACTAACAATTTCGACAATTGAGTTGAATTTTTACACAAACTTATAACTTTCTCAACCGCAGCTTGTTTCCCTAAGAAGTGTGACAGTAGCCGCTTTTTCAAAATCCTAGAATGTGTAATTCCCCCCTCTCACAGCATGTTCAAATGTGTGTATAGCCAAAAAGGTAATATAGCATCTTTTATTTACTACATCTCGTTTTGCTTTGGCGCCGACGAGTTCGCCATTATGCGCAACCGCCACGCTGCCCTCTGCGGTGTAAACCACGAAAGGTTGTATACAATTCATAGAATCTTTCAGGCCGGCCGTCGAATAACGATTATGGCCAATGCCAATCCGGGCGTCTGTACAAAACATGAGTACAAAAAGATTTAGTAAAGAAAGAAAGGTTTGATTGGTACGGTATGCGTGCAACTACACTATATCTTAAAACTAGGTATATAAATCAATATAGTTTGTATATAATTCAAAAATCGAGCAACTTATGAGAAAAACATGCGACAATCTTGTTTAAAATGCAAAAGAAAACAATAGCTACGGTACAGGGCTTTAATGAAATTTAAATAGGACAGGATTTTAAGCACCTTAGAAAATATCATCCGGTTACGTAAAACTAGCCGTAAAGATTATATACTGCGTAAGAGCAGTAAATGATTCTTTGCATCGTTCGAATATAAAAAACACTGACAACGTACCAAAGAGAAGATATACAAATGCGAATTAAATAACAGAAAAAAGAGATTTATTAGTAGAATAGAAATCAATGCAGCAGGTCATTAAAAAAGAAAACAAATATTTCCTTTTTATTTCTACTCACCGGAGCCTAATCGTGTCATTTCTTCTGCGCTAAACACATTTGAGACTAAACCTGTGTCTCTGACTAATCTGAAGTTGTCATCCCGCCCATTGGCGGTAACCATGCCCGCACTTTCTTGTCCTCTGAAATACGCGACGAATAAGTGAAGGCTAGAGTGTGCAATATTCGGGATTCGGAAGTAAGATTAAATGATTTTTGCCTCTCATTACGATTCATTTAATACATTTTATCGCATTCTATTCATTGGTCAAAATGCTGTAGCTAACTCGAAAACTGTGGCATTCAGGAGAAAAGTTGATAGTGCGGGAAGAATCAGAATGAATTTGCAATATCTTTTTATCCTTTCATGCTTAAAAATTAGCATATGATTTCCCTCGAAACGAAGCAATGAGGAATGAAAGCCTCTTCACCGAAGCAGTAAATTCTTTCAGCGCATTGAGATAATCATCACTGCCAATACATTGTTGAACAAAGGGCAGTCAAGACCAAAATTGCAGGAGTCAAAAATTTTTAAAAATTTTCGTTCTGAATAAACTATTCAATATAAAGTATGTGCATATTAATATACAGTACAGTACATATTAGACAAAGAAGAGCTTTAGCAACGGGACCTCTGAGTTGTGGTTGTAGATCGTTAGAATTCGTCCAATGTAACGAATCTATGCAAACCCAAATTTTTTGTAGAATACAAGCGCAATCAGAGTGTAACAAGATAAAAACTTACAGAACGAAACTATCGCACAAATGTAACAAAATTAACAATGCTGAATCTACTAACATTAAAGAAATGAGTAAGGACTTTTTTATAACTATTTCAAAAAACTTTAGATCTACGTTAGTAATGCTATTTATATTATGTTTAACAGCGTGAAGTACCTATTGCATGATGGAATCTCATAAATGTAAACACTGACATATAAACAATGTCTCAAATCATAAACACACCGAAATAGAAAAATCTTATTAGCTACCAAATAATGGATCAAAACAAAAACTAAAACGCATGACTTAGCACGAAACAAATGATTTTGAAAAATTTCGGCTTCAATTTTCTGCATTGCATAGCTACTTACTTTAAATGTAGCATTCTGGGTCAACAGCAAATATTCATTTCATGTTGCTTATAAACATAGGCGCACAAGGTCAGGGTCGGCAGGGGGAGTGAAATCCAAGAAATCCAAAACATTAAATTTAACATGTACGATTTTTTTGCTGTTTAAAGGATCAAAACGTTCAAAATAGCCTACAAAACGTTTTTTCGTGGTAAATTGCATTTTAAAGCATTTTTAGTGCAATTTGACTGCATTACATATATCACTTTCAAGACTGAAAAAATGCACAAATTTATCAATTATGAGGATGCAAAAAACGTTCCATCAGCTCAAAATCGCCGGAGAGTACCTGTCCGGCTGACCCCTCAGTGGAGGGTAATACCCCACCTCACCCCCAATGTGCATTTATGCTTACACAGATGTAATGGTCAGCTTTATTCAATTCGATGTTTATTCACCTTAAACACATTTACTTACCTATGTTGCAAAGCAATCAGCCCACAATACACTATATTGGCTACGTCAACGTCTTGCACATTCTCTCTGAGAATGCAGGCGAAAACGCCACATGCATCTTGCAACTCATCAGAAGCGTCGTCTTTTGTGCAACTAATTAATGAATGCATAGCTTATTTACGCATATCGTAGGTTTTGTAGATCCAAATTCTGCTGCTAATTTACATAGGACAGCGCTTAAAAATTCGGAAGGTCCAAGCAAAGAACGCTAGAATCGCTAACATTAAGCTGATAGATTCTTTTTCATCATGCACGTGGAATAAAATAAATGACTTTGCTGAGAAACGAATTGACGCAAAGCACCCAAAAATTTTTTGTAATTGCTTTGATGACAGCGGAAACCGAAGCTGCTTGTTTGCATCAAGAATACTGCTAATGACAAATGAATTTAATTATTCTTTGAGCTGCAGTCAAGGTCATGGATTGTGAAAAATGGTCGGAACTAAGCTAAGCTAACGTTAATTTTAGAAATATATACATAAATGACAAACTCCTATATTAAAGCGTTATCTTGCTATTGTGATAATATCTTGCTGTCATAACCTATCTTGAATCTTTAACTTATATTTAATTATAAATTTTGTATGTATTTTTTCTTACTATATCCGTCTAAGCTTAGTACATTATATTATTTATTGCAGGGGCGTAGGCAGGATTTTTTTAAGGGGGGCGGTCCAAAATTAGTGACCCTATATTAGAGCTGCACACTTTGCAAATTTTACTACCCAGGTACCCGGGTATACCCGGGTAGGACCTTAGATAAAAGAGAATGCAGTGAACATCGTTCATTTACGGTTGACAGTGAGGTCTAGGGCAAAGTGATATTTAAGCAGTAAAATTATTGAAAAATTAATGCAAGATTAAATAGAATCAAGGCTTTAATCTGAAGAATTCGTATGCATTCAATGAAATTTAAGTCATTTTCATAATTCTAAGCAAAAAATTGTGGAAGCAGGTTTTGTATCTTCATAGCGTCATTAAAACATTTGAAGCAGGAAAACACTGACGAAAAGCAATTTTGAAATCAACCGGAAATGAAAATTTATTCGAAAACAAGTCTAAGTCTATCTGGAGCTGACTGCAGAGACGTAATCAGAATTTTTGGTTCGGGGGGCATAAACGTTTTCACGTGTAGAATTTACGGCCTTTCTATTGACAAACAGTTCAGAATTCATAAGTGGCGCAAAGTGCTCAAGAAATTTAGTCATCTGTTCCAACCCTTAACAGTTTGTAGCTCTGTGAATACTAATAATCTGAAAGAGCAGAAAATTATCAAATTTGTACAAAACAGTTTTGGATCTAGTATACAATTTACCAACCAACGTTTTTTAGCCGATCCATAATGTATTGTAATGTGTCATGTGTAATGTATAATGTGTAATATGAACACTTTGCACGTACACATTACACACTACACATGACACATTACGCAATACACATTACACATAACACATTACATATTACACACTACACAAAAAACGTTGGTGGGTAAATTGTATACTAGATCCACAGTTTTGACAATTCAAACTTCTATAGAAAACTGCGAATTACTAACTTTGACTGAAGATGTTTTGAGTGATTCAGGCTTTTAAACGCAATGCTGGAGCTCTAAAAAAAGAAAGAACAGTAACTGGCGGCATATGCGCCGGAAAATTTTGACGTTTTTGCACATTAAACTCAATTTATACCGCTTAAATCATACAAAACAGACAAATTAATGCCGGCGCGAAGCTATGAAATTTTTAGAAATTCTCAACCCTTTTACCTGGCTTGTTCTCCTAAAATCTCTTGCACATGTACAACGAGATTTTATGGCCGCGGGACGTCTGAGGTGGCGAGCGGATCCGGGGCAGAGTCCCGGAAAATATTGTAAAAAACATTTTAATGTTAAATAGTAACGTTAAAATTTTCGCAAAATCGGCCAAATCTCAGTTCGGAAGCAAGCCCAAAAACACTTAACTCCTACATTGCACAAACTGATCTGAAATGCGCTTTTCGACCTCTGCTGGGTACATAGCACAGCAACGGGTCGCTGCCAATAAGATATAGAAAGATGTATCCATGAAAATTTTGTTCTTACCGTTTTCAGGCCCATTTGTAGCCTTCTAATTAACAAAATGCAGTTCATAGAACAAGAAATGCGCAAAAACATAAGAAAATTCAGCCATTCCTTCCAATTAAAATAGGATTATGTGTCCTTGTAAAGAAAGATGAACGAAACAAAGAATAGACAAACTGTTACACAAAAGACAAACAAAGCAGAGAATAGACAAACTGGTACTTAATCATTTTCGCACTTTTGCTATTATTATGCTCAACAAGCATGCGCAGTTTCAATCAACGAACAAATAGTGCATTAAATTACTAAAGTGATGTGAAGTGCTGGATTATTTTAGCTGATTCAAGCTTTTAAATTTGTTGGATCTATATAGCAATAAATAATAATGACTCGGCGCGGAAAAATTTTGAAGTTTTTGCTTTTTGAACTTAGTTTTCTGGACATACATTATTGCAACAAAAAAATCAACAATATTTCTGAACTGAAAAATTTCGGGGGGCAGGTACCCCCAATGCCCCCTGGCTACGCCTATGGCTGACTGCATTTGGAACATCGATAGGCTTTGAACCAGGTCTATCTAAAACACTTGCGCGCACGATGTGAATAAAAGTTGCAGTTTAAATTTATATAATGGTCACAGAAGTGAATGAATTATAAAAAAGCGTCGCTAACAGATAATTTCTTGTTTAAATTTAGTTTACAATGAAGAATAAGAAGAATTCGGTACAAATAAAATAATGTAACTAAAGAGCTGAATTATGGAATATGCCTAGACCGCATGCGCGATATATTGTGATAATAGGAAATATTAACAGACTCGCTTATTTAACATTTTACCGTTGATTATATCAAATCACATGTACATTGTGATTCAGTAGCACTTTAGAAGCAATATGTTTCTAGGTTTCTAATTCAATTCTTAGCACATATTGCATAAGTGCAGTACTAATTTTCCATTTTATATTAGGAGTTCGGGTACCCGGGCACTACCCTGGTACCCGTAGGGTATCCGGGTAATAAAATCATAAAATCATTCCGTTCGGGTACCCGCGTGCAGCTCTACCCTATATTGAGGGACATGTTCGCCGGGGCGCCAAATAAAGTGCATTTTCTGACGTTATCGAACATGCTCTATCCGTTAAGCTCATAAAATTCAATTTTTTTCGCAAAAATTTTATTTTCTCCTAATAAGCTATAAAAAATGAGCGTTTTTTTGGCCGCAGCTTGGGCCTAAATTAACGAAAATAATGATTCTACGGCTCGAAGCGCCAAAAATTTTGAGAATTTTCGATAAAATGATGCCAATTTTCATGCATTTCCTTACCTTTCCAAAATTATTTTTAGGCTAAGGGGAGGCGGCCGCCCCCGCCCCCCTGCCTATGCCCATGATTTATTGATATTTATACTAATTATACACACATGTATGCAGGCTGTACGTAAACATAATCGTAAGACCTCAATAAATACCTACTTATATTTAGTATATATCTATAAAGCATTTAAGCTCGGGCCCGGTAGCTAAGCCTGGACCCGTTTTTTAGCCCGGTCGATCACTGATTATAAGCATTTTTTCCATCAAAAACAACGTTAAAAATTTCAAAAAACATTAATTTGTTATTGCTTAAATAGTGCAGGATGATGTGAAAAGCCCAAAAAACAGGTTATTTAACGGTAATGAAAAAAAATTGAAAATCGAAAACTGGGTTAAATCCGGAAAATGGAAAATGGAAAAGTGTGTAAACACTGAAAAATGGAAAAATGGGTAAAAGCCGGAAAATGAAAAATGGAATTAGAAAATGGAAAATGTTTAAAAGCCGGAAAATGGAAAATGGAAATGGGTTAAACGCCGGAAATTGGAAAAATGGATAAAAGCCCAAAAAGTGGAAAATGGAATTAGAAAATAGAAAATCGGTAAAAGCCGGAAAATGAAAAATCGAAAATTTTCCATTTTTGGATTTATTTATGGAAATCATTGTTTTATGAAACTTTAAGTTAAAATTGTGGATGATTCGGTGTTTCTACATAACGTTTATGATGCGCGCAAAGCGCTAATATTTTTGACCTTTCCTGCAATAAAACGGTAGAAACTGCAAAAAGATAGAAGAAATTGGTGCAATGCGCCGATTTTGCTGATTTTACGTCGCAGAACAGCATCATGCAACCATATTGCACATTTCTTGAACATGTCAAATTTTCCCCAGGGAAGGGATTTCCCTCTCCTCCCCCTGATTACGCAAGTAAAGTTATTGATTATATCGGGAAAGTATGTATATGTCCTAATATCGAGAAATATAGAAAAAATTCGGGCTAAACTTTACTTTATGGTGTTAACGGGAAACTTGCAGATGTCTGTGGAAAGGAACGACATTGCTTGAAATGAGAAGGGCTTGCAAAAGAAAGTGCGGAAAAAAAGTTTCATGGAAAACGGACCAAGATTGGTGGAGTTAGAGTTACGGTATACTTTACTTTGTCATAAATGCACTCAGATGGCAGGCAATGTAAGCGAGAATATAAATGTGGATCTGAGGTGTTTCAAAAGTAGTGCATCAGGAAAAGTCTGTGGAGATGTAGGCAAAAACGATTAAACAAGTTACTCTGGATATAGTTACATTAAAGCGGGGTATTTGACAGTTTACCAAAAATGTTCCGAATTTGGGCTAAAAAGATATTTAACTGACATTTTGTTTTAAAATTTTTGAATTTGAAAAAACAATTTTTTGCATGTTTTTTTCTGTCATTTAACTTGATAAGATATGTAAAAATTCAAATGACGCTTAGGCTTAGGCTTAGTGTATCTGAGAAGGTGATTTCGGCTGCTTAGGTCGAGGTCGCTCCGCTTAGATCGAGGTATAGATGCTTAGGTCGATGTATAGATGCTTAGGTCGATGTGTAGATGCTCAGGTCGATGTATATGCTTAGGTCGACCTAAATTGGGTACATGTTACTCTGCATTTCAGTGTTTGAATCTTCTAAATGGATGGAACTTTGAGATAATCCAAAAATGCTGTTTGAATCGTATTTAAGTAGAAATCTTTAACTGTATGTAAACAATGCTAAAAATAGTGAAATTAAAAAAATTTCTTGAAACTTTGTGAAAAAGTTACAAAAAGCTTTTCTTCAATCTTGGTTTCCGCGCAGTATAACTTAATTTTTTGTAATCTGCGACCTTGAAAATGGTAGAAAAATATGGGCAGTAATTATTTGCAGTCAACTGCAGGTAATATAGCATACAATATAAAATTATATGCAGTCAAAAAGCAGCAGCCTAGACTGCAGGTAATACAGCACACAACGTAAAATTATATGCAGTCAAAAACCAGCGGCCTAGACTGCAGGCAATATAAGCACACAAATGGTAAAATTATATGCAGTCAAAAGCCAGCGGCCTAGACTGCAGGTAATATAGCACACAATGTGATATTATATGCAGACAAGTAAATGCTTATTGATATGGGAAGCTGGCGCTTAGCTCGCATTTTAACCTGTGGTAGATGGTTTTAGAAGGCACTTTATGTATGATGTACCAAATTATTAGTCGAAAATCTTGTCTTTCCATGACAGATTTTTTGTGCTTAATTAAAATACCACTCGCTGCACAAATCGTTTCAAGCTAGTTGTTCCTCTTGTCCGATCTAATTTACAAAAATTCGATTTTTTTCATGAGTATATCTCTGTTTGGAATCACCTGCTTGATTTTGTAGTTTCTTCCCCTAACTCAAATATATTCAAATCTAGATTAATTGATGTCGATTTGTCCAAATTTTATTAGAGGGCGGGCTTAAATCGTCATTCTCATGACTGTTCGCGCCTTTTGCTGTACGCTTTTATTCTATTGACCGTACGTTGTATTACTCCATTACATCCTTCGTAATTGTCGCGTTTTCAGTAATAAATTATTTCATTCATTTCATTCAGATGGTCCGGCAGATTTGCTTCATTAGGGAAAGTTTTTTAGCGCTCGCATGGGTAGCAGCTTCAATACTCTGCCCAGTCACCCGATTAGTGCATTTTGATGGGCCAGCGTACTCTGGTCCTGCATGATAAATAGTGAGTAGCTGTTGCTGTTCTTGTCCTCATTCTGGAGAATTGTTTTATTTTAGTGGAAACAAAATGCCTCAAAGTTTATTCGACAATGTGAAACAAGGATTCGAATAGCATTTGGGAATGTTTCGGATTAGTCTCCGAAGCGTCGGGGGACTGTGACTGAGCGGGGTTACCAATGTCTTAGGCTTAGTTGTATGCATTCACATTGATGCCAGCGCATGGGCTAAGCTTGAGGTAAATGGAGCAAAAATTGCGGAGCGAGCGAAGCAATTTTTGCTCCATTTATGCCTTAGGCTTAGCCCATTTCTGGCATCAATCTGAATCCAAAAGCAGTTGCTGTCGCCACACACCACTTTTTCCAGTATCATATGTATCTGCTGTATAATTCATTTCCACTAAAGTAAAACAATTCCCCAGAATGAGGACAAGAACAGCAACAGCTACACAATATCTGTCATGCAGGATAAGAGCTTACGCTGGCCCATCAAAATGCGCGAATGGGTGGATGGGCAGCTATTAAAGCTGCTACCCATGTAGCTCAAAAAACATTCCCTACTGAGGAAGCAAATCTGCTACCTCATCTCAAATAAAAGTGCCTTCTAAAACCATCTACTACAGTTTGAAATGCGAGCGAAGCGCCAGCTTCCCATATTAATGAATATTGAACTTGACTGCATATAATATCACATTGTGTGCTATATTACCTGCAAGTCTAGACCGCTGGTTCTTGACTGCATATAATTTTATATTGTGTGCTATATTGCCTGCAGTCTAGGCCGCTGGTTTTTGACTGCATATAATTTTACATTGTGTGCTATATTACATGCAGTCTAGACCGCTGGTTTTTGACTGCATATAATTTTACATTGTGTGCTATATTACCTGCAGTTGACTGCAAATAATTACTGCCAAAAATATGTTTGTAGTAAAAATTGGAAACTTTTGATGAACTGCAAAAATTCCTAAAGTGGCTCAAAATATTGAATGTCGAAGTATGATGTTTGAAGTACCGTAACTCTGTGAGTTTTGTATGGATTTGGTTTTATTTCTTTTCTCCGCGTCTTTTAGTGACACAAAGTATCGTTTTTGCGCAATTGTATTGCAGTTCTGCGGAATGGCGCAAAATCGGTTCACACCATATTCTTCAAAAACTCCAAAATTCGGTTGGTGTTGAAGTGTGTTAGTACCCAAACCCAAGACCTTTTCCACATCTCGAAATTTTGGTTCACAAAAACCCCTAAATGTGGAAAAACGATGACTGCGGTAAAACGCTCGGATCAACACAATCCCAATACAGTAATTTTAAAATGTACTGCATATTTAGCTGACAATGTAACCATGACACTCATTTTCACAAAAATAGTAAAAGAGTAGCGAAGTAAAATGCTCTGATAGAAAAGAACGAATATACTTAAAATTACGCATCACAAAAGCCATAAAAAGATTAAATTTCCGCTGAAAATGCAAAAAAAGCGAAATAAATTCTACGGCACAAGCAAAATGAATTTTCAGTGTTATATTTGCAGTCAAAATAATTCGATAGTGTAAACTTTACACAACTAATGAGTGTAGAAAAAACTAACAGCCAGAGTTGTAATCCTCACGTTACGGAGAACATTTAGAGAAAAATTCACATCTCGCAACGCTCTGGAAGTAAAATTAATTTTTAATGTGAACTTTACACTTCCACAATAACTTAATATTTGGCGCAATCAAACGTGCTTACCTGCATGCGTGATCCCCAATGTTTATGTTTTATAATTAAAGTCTATTTCATTCATCCGAGAGCTTTTTCAGCAAATCTTTTCCGAGGCTACAGTGACTCTGTAACTGCGATAGTTTACGCGTACGAACATTTTATCGAACATTACGAATTTGCTGTTTTGAATGCTAATCGATTATTAGCTTTGCAACGAAATGGAACCCCCAACGAAATCATGGAATCCCTTAACCAATCGAGCATCCGTCTTTATGACGTGTTAGCTTGGGTTACGCCTACAGTTCCCAATTTAATCCCATCTTTTTCACCTCAAAATCCTATTAGGTACTTGTCCGGTAAAAAGGGGTTTATGTATGCGTTAAGATCAGTTATATAGATATTTGAATTACCGCTGTAAAGTTTATGTCTTATGATTGTGTTTAAAAGTCATTTTAACTGTACGAAACTTTTCTTGATTTTATCGTTAATACTGTAATCAATCACGAGAGGGTGATTGATTAAGAGTGAGTGAGGCGGGTGGCGTTTTTTGGGTTGTGCCGACGTTAGATCGTGTTGTATTTTGTTTTGGCTCGTAGTCGAGCTGACGTTATTTTATTTCTTTTGTCGATTAATAAATTGGGCGTATTGTTTACCCAGTGATCTACTATATCGAGGGTAAAGTCCGGGCCCCGACGACGATATTATTTTTTTCTATCTCGACTGTTTATAGAAAAGGTAAATAACGTTGTGCCCTAACGTAGACTTATTTTTGGAAAGTTTCTTATCTATTTCTCAACCCAAAAATGGTCAAAAATATTATTTAACCTTTTAATAATGATGACTGTCCAGAATAGAGCTCGCTGTTGTTTGAATCAATGTTTAGAGTGCTACCCTTATTAGGAACCAAAACATTTCTGAAGGCAGTGATTGGTTTGAGAACAAGTTAAATTATCAACTTGTGATTTGGGGTTGAGATAGGTCAACTGACCTTGCGATCATACCGGGGTCAGGTAGGTACTCAGTGCTAGGTTGTAGGGCGTAGCTGCCGAGACTTCCGCGCAAGAAGCGGTCAGCAATATTAGGACCGAGGAAGTCAAGGTTGTAGGTTTTGACGGCCGTTGGGTTTGGAGCCGAACTTCGCGCTTATACAACCTGGCCAGCGCTGAGAGCAGCGTAGGTACCTAGTAACTCCCGAAGGTGAATAAATGTCTGTCCCTGTGTTGCTTTAGTAAAGGCAAGGAGCACAGGGAACACATCTGTATTTACAACTCTATCTTCCCTACTTACTGTAGATTATTTAGAGATCACTGTAACTACGCAGGAAGGAAGGGTTTCTTGATAAAATTTCTTACGGCATAATTAATTTTCGTCTTTCAGCAGATCATGCAACATGCGTATGGAATTCGCGCAGTCAGCTTGTCATAAATCTACTGTTAAGCGCAATAGACCAGCATTTTAAACATCACTGAAAACTTCCGCTTAGCTTAAGGGTAGAACGTCTGATTGTCGTCGAAGCAACATGGGTCCGATTCCTGCTACAAGATTTTTATTAAGCGCACTTACTGTAGGATGTCACAGCACTGTTTAGATGCTTGAACTTAGTCTCTATGGATGGTTTAGTGCAATAAAAATGGAAGAATGACGGCCGCTCGCCCCCACTCAACTTTTCTGTCGACTTACAGTAAATCACCTATAGTCTGTTTTACACAAGTTCGGTCATAATATTTAAAACCATCTCCGACAATAAGCTGATTCAGATTGCGATTATAGCTTTGATCTGATATATCATTCTCGTAACCCTCGGCTTACTGTCGATGAAAATTCTTAGAATTTATGCACGAAGTTATGTGAAACAGGCGATAGTTAGGCATACTATAGCCTTCGAAAAATTCACTGAAGAAGCTCTCGAATAAAGTTTCTCCTGGTTTACAACTCTCGCTTAGCAAGCTTGTTTTTCAAGACTATAGTATCAACTCATATCGGGATAAGGTGACATACACAAACCTATCAAAAACGTCTTTTTTCATCCTAAAGTTGAAACTTTAAACCTTCAAAAACTATTCAGCATTGAATTCAAAAAAAGCGATTAAGTACGATTTATAACTGTCGACATTTGCCTTATTTTTAGAATACTTTGCACCATCCAATTCAAAACCGGAGAAACCTTATACTAGAATTATCTCTCTAGTGCGTTTAAAGAAACGCGTCTAAGTGGGAACTGTAACCCTCGAGATGTACTTTTTTTATACTACTTCGCATGTTCCGATTTATAACTGGAGCGGTCGACAAAATAAAAAAGGTAAAAGGTTTTTTCGCCCACCGCCTGAGTGTAAACTTTAAACCGGCAGAAGTAACTCCGTATTGAGTTTACATAAACGCAGTTAAGCTCCTCGTGTAGCCTTTTAAGCGTAGCACTTTTCCATAGATAGGTGATTTCTGGGAGATACGAAGAATTTGGCAGACATAAACAAGTCGAAGTCTCGACCAAAAACTGTCTTTACACCCGCAGATTTTGTTTACTCTTTTCACTCCCACTCGACAACTAATGTGGAATTGAAAAAACATAAATAATTTCCTAGAGGATTTGATCCTCTACAAATCTATACCACTAAATTGTATGAGTCATTTATACTGAGTTATCTACAAGCCGTGGAAAAAAACCGTTTATACTTGTTCTAAGTTATAACGTTACGCTAAAACTTTACACGCTCACTACAAACTCTTTATCGAGTAAAACCACACTTCCCAGATGTGCCCTGTTATAGCTGTGAAGGGGGACATATCTTGGAAGTAACCAAGTGTATTATAGGTACGCGCTAACTCGCTACCTGTAATTTGTTCACTGAAGAATCTTGCCAACAAAACCCAAGATTCTGAGAAAAATAAGAGGCTTATGATTTTTTAACCAAAAACGTCGACGAATTAAGCTTTTGTCTTCGTCCTACGCACATCTTATTGCCCACCTTTACATATTTCGAATCTCCTGATAGTGTCTTTATTTGAAAAGTCAATAAAAAGAGGAAGGTTATCTATAGTTTATTCACATAAGCTTGTGGTTTCCTTTGTTAAATTTTTGCTGCCGTTAACCGACAGCTTATAGTAAATAGGAATCATCTTAATGCTACATAAGTGGACCATTTTACAAAGGGAAATTAAGCAATAGAAGATTCCGCTGCTGCACTCCACCACACAAATACTACAGCTACCAACAACTTTCAGAAATAAGGCTTTTCCAATTGCGAAAGTCAGATCAAACCAGTTACAAAGGTGAGGTGAATCAATCGATGGAAATTTCCGTTTCTGCGCTTTACACCGCATCACTATGATTGATTTGCCGTTGCAACCCCGCTTTATTTGACTAAAACAATTGAAAAAGTCTTATCTCTGAAATGTAGCTCAAATAACTGCAACAATCACAATGATAGATGCACAGCATGACCAATCTGGGGGTCAGCCGATCTGGGGGGTCAAGAACTGAGCTTTTCCAGGCCAAAACGGCCTCAAAAACTGGTACATATGAGTGCTAAAATAGCGTTAAAACTACATTATGACAAGCACTTTTGTAGAAAATTTTCAAGTTTCATTATGTTTTGGCCTTCATTTTGCCTCATTTTCCAGATAAAATTTAGAATCTTTCCATTCTGGTGGTTCTAGACCCACCTAAATCCCCCACGTGCATGTCTAATCACATTACTAAGCACGCAAAGTGTAAGTACGCACATATGTATTAATGCGAAATCGTATTATACGATTTTGATGATGCAATCGTACATGTGCTCATTAATTGAGTTCAAGAAGGCAAAAACGTAATGATTTTAAGTCGCCTTGCGCCGCATCATTGTTACTTTTCATTATAAAGTTTCAATAATGATTTTAACCCTCGGATGCACACCTGGGCGTGAGTACGTTTGCGGGGGTGTGCACCCCCGAGAAACCAAAATACCCCCCCCCCCAAATCAAAATACCCCCCAGAATTCAATTTTTGAATTTTTTCCGTTTTTTTGCAATTTCTTAGTGCCAATGGATAGTGCTTGATGAGAAACGTCGAAAAATGGTGTTTTTTCGCCATACCATCATTTTTAAGGCCATTTTTTACCTTTGAAAAATCTTGCACCCCCTAGAATTTTCTTGCTGCCCACGTATGCTCGGATGGCCATGGGTCCAGCCGGACCCAACTTCAAAAACCTTGTAGTTCAATGAGTTTTGAAGATACATTATAACGGATTGCAGCATTGAGATTGCCATCACAGAAATGACCAAGAAAATGAGTTTTTATTAAATGAAATTCATTTGTTTTGTGAAGAAAAATTTAAAGAATAAGACAAAGAAAGTTGAATAAACCCAGATTATTCTAAATTTTTTCTCTACATTCTGAACTATGGCATGTTATAGAAAGTTCAAATTTCGGCAAAGAACTATGAAAAACAAAAAGTTTCGAAAGTGTACGAGCGGTGTCTCCGCACGCGCACATTTCCGTAAAATTTAGCTTTTATTATTCGTTCTTCTTCAGTGGAAATCAATGTTTCTCAGACATTTTTTATTGCAAAATATAGAGAAATGATCGTAGAACACTGTAGGATTGTTTAATACCCTAATTTCAGCCCCTAAAATTTTTTTAACTGGACAAAATGCAAAAAAAGAATTTTAACAAAGCACTCTTTCCAAAGTCACAAGAAAGCACTTTCTACAGTAATTATGCTTAGGATTAGCTCAATTTTTTCAATTTTGTATGTTTTCGCACGACCATCCGAGGGTTAAAAGCTCGAATCAGCATTTCAGCGCTTCATACTAATTTAATGATGTAATTTACTTACTATTTGTCCTTTGAATGAAACTTTAAATACTTGTTTAACAGTTGTTGCGTACTGCGCATTTTTGCACATATTCCGTTTTTTGAACTAAATTAATTGTTAAAAAAGCTACGCATTCGACCTTAAAATGATGAAAACTATTTTTTAATTGATAATTTTTGTATATTGACAACGACCCGTTGCTGCATCACGAGGTCAAAAAACACATTTCATCTCGAAACTCGAAGCGCATTTTTCCTTTCCGACAAGCATTTTACAGGTTATATGCATATGTAAGAGTCGATAAACTAACGGTTTTTAAGTCAAGTTCAGAACCAAGATTCATCCAATTTAATAAAAATTTTTGCTTTATGATTCAATTTTAAAGCGCTCTTTTCCAGAAATTTTAGAAAATAGGGAAAAATAATAAAATTAAAAAAATCAAAACATTTAAACATTAAAAAAAATAAAAATAAACACGCTCGAGCGCGCCATTCCAGACACCCCTGAGGAGGGAGGGATCCTTTCGCATTCTCACCTTATCTAAGGTTCCACCGGATATAAGTAGTACTGCATGCCCCTTGAGAGTCTCCGTGCTTAAGCATATAGCACATGCTTAAGCATAGAGACTCTGAAATTGTAGGCGCAAAAGTGCCTACAATGGGGCCGTACTACACAATAAAGCACGAAAGTATAGGCGTTAACCGCCGAATTTCGGACGTGCTATTTTAAGCATAGCGTGAACCGCCGAACTCGAGCGTTCTATTTAAAACATGGCACAAAGCGCCGAATTTCGGACCATACTACTACGCTTTAAAGCATGAAAGTATAGGCCCGAATTGCCGAACTCGAGCGTTCTATTTAAAGCTTGGTACCAAGCGCCGAATTTCGAACCATACTACTACACTTTAAAGCACGAAAGTATAGGCCCGAATTGCCGAACTCGGGCGTTCTATTTAAAGCTTGGTACGAAGCGCCGAATTTCGAACCATGGGCGTTCTATTTTAAACTTGGCAGGAAGCGCCGAATTTCGGGCCATACTACACGTTAAAGAATTTGTGATAATGTAGGTGCAGTATAATAAATCAACATCAAAAGGCGCCGAACTTAACTTTACATGTACTGAGTGATAGAAGTACAGATGTTCAAGACCTTGATAAATCAACATCGAAAGAGAAGCGCTAAAGTTGGACGGTATCTATGTATATAATTCAGCGAGAATCCGTTTATTTCAATTCATATCACCAGGTGTGTTGTTCAGACAACAGGTGTGTCTGCATTCTCTCATTTATGTATGTTATTCATTCTCTTGGAGCAGAATCATTTCATTTATACTTCATGGGTGCTTAGCAATTATATCTTTGTGCCTGTCTACATTCTCTCATTTATGTGTGTTATTCATTCTCTTGGAGCAGAATCATTTTATCTTATGTGTCTACCTTCTCTCATTTATGTGTGTTATTCATTTTAACTTGGAGCAGAATCATTTGATTTCTTGTCCATCTGTTATTTTTAATTCATCTGTCAAAGAAAATGCGCGCCCATTTTCTAATTTAAACTACTTTTGCGAATATAAAAGCATGCAAATTTGAGGACTGTACCATTCTTTTATCATTTCAACTCCCTTCGCCCTGTCCCCTTCAGCGTTACAATGCTTAAGCAAAGTACATGCTTAAGCAAAGAGACTCCATGAGGCACAAAGCGCCTACAATGGGGCCATACTACTAGGAAGATGCCGAAGAAGCTCCAACGATAACGACCAACACAGGAACGATCATCAGCAAGGGTGAGTATTTTTCAATTTTATTTTATATTTCATAAATTTTGCTGTATTCTTTCTATTTTGTATAAATCACTTACATCATTCGATTCAACAGTAATTAGGGCTCTGAATATTGGGTCGCCATTTTCGACTTAATAAGACTCCACGACAGAACATAGAGTCCAAGCAAAAACTTATTGCTCAGGTTGATAAGCAGTGGTATCTACATGTTTCATTTGCTTCTTTTATTTCTTTTTAGAACATGGTTGGGCGGGTTAAAATCCGTATGTGCTGCCAACTTTTTTCTCAATATAGAATCACATAACATAGCCGCATGGGTTGAAATGCTACAGTGTTGACCTCTGTATGCATACAATCCTGCGTACAGTCCAGCGTTACCAAACTTTTTTTGCACAACGTTTCGAATAAACATGCGACTTTAGCCTATGTTATGCGCGTATTTTGAATGCATCAGTCAAACAGGTTACGCGTTTTTGAAATCGTTTCAGTTGTGCTTCATTTCTTGCGCCTGTTATAACAATTTTTCCGGTCGTAAAAATAAGGGCAGAGGGTGGGCCATCCGGAAATCGTATTTTCAAACCGGGGAATAATTCTTGCTCGTATTCAACAAATTTTCTGTATGTTTGTGCTAAAGCTCGTAAATTTATATTTGCGCCTAAATTTCCTGATCCGACAATATTGTGAATTTTATGTTCAATTAGTTTTAGCTCGTATTCACTTTGCTTTAACATTTCACAAATTTTTTCGTTCGCAATTTTATTTTGTTCAACGCTTTTAGCACCAATGCATACTAATTTTCCCGAACTGAACAATAGACCCGTTGCTTTTGGTTCGTTTATTCGAATTATTGCCGCATTGAATCTTTTGTGGTCAAATTGCACTCCATCGCAAGTTCTCTTAATTTTATACAAATTTAAAAGCTTTGAAGAGACTCGAACTGTAGAAACAACATTTCGAATCGTAACCATGATTGAGAATGATGAATTTTTAATAGACACGACTATTTATATCTAAAAATATGAAGGTTTAATCTTTCGAAAATGCAACTTGACAATTACTTTTCCGGAAATAAACGGTATTAATAAATCCAAATCGTCTTTTATGTTTATTTCTATGCTAGAAATATCTTTCACGAGAACGGGTATGTAGTGAGGAAAATCATAGATTCTGTCAATGATGTTAGGGTATGTTCCTTCCACGTTTATGATGCGCAAAAGAGGGGCTGAAACGTCTCCTACGATCTGGGGTTCTAAAATATTTGCATAAACGTACAAGGTTTCAAGACCACCCCCACCAAGTCCGGCTCCTTATCCGACCATCCTGTATCGTTTAGTACTGTTTCTTTAAATCCTAAAATATGTGCTATTCTTTCGGACAGTTTCACTGATTTCACAAAGCGTTCGAGTATCATTACAGAAACCCGTTTTATTGAAGTGTAATAATTAAATTCTACTCCTTCTACTTTTTCTATACAAAATTTCAAAGCCTCTATAAATTCCTGGATGGAGTCGTAGCATCCTTCCTGCATTTGAAGTTTATATTCAATACCATATGCATCTATAACTTTAATTTCCGTTTCGTGTTTTCTTATTGTTTGCCAATTATGGGGGTAAATAAATTCCGAGAGACCACACTCCCAATCACCGATTAATTTTAATTTTTGCGGTAAATGTACAATAAACTTTGAAGGCGTATCTTGCCTATCGCTTATCGTGTTGCTAGGCAAAGTTATGTAAAATTGATCCATTTTTGACAAATTTGGTTTATGATAAAATCTTCATCTATGACTGAGGTGTTTATCTTAAATAGACTATTTACAAAACCCGTTACAAATTCGTCCGCATAACTTTTATCTAAACTTTTTAAAATTAGTTTCATGGGCACCCCTCTGCACCTCCAAATTAAAAAATAAACACACATTTGGCCGCACGTAGACGTTAGTGGCTGCTGCACGCATTTTTTATTATGCTTAATTTTTGTAGCATACTGTAGAATATAATTTTGTGTATGATTATCAGGCGCTAAGCCGTAGCTGTCGAAATAGTCGCATGAGTCATGCGCGTCAAAATACATGCACGTCCAATGCGAACCAGGTTGGGTACTAGGGTCCATATTCATTACCAATGCAGCAGGCTTGCTAAAAATGGGTGGTAATTTATCGCTCGGGAAAACACCAAGGAAATTTTGACCGACCGCTTGGTCGCCTTTTAATACACTATTTAGTTGAAAGGTATTCATGTTTAAGCATTATAATCATACATAACATTTCTGTTCTTATCTAACATTACTAAATTATCAAACTCGGCATAAACAATCACTTCAAGGCCCGTATCGGGAATTTTTTCGGAAAATGATATTTCAATGCTAGTTGTACCTTCCCTAATTAAATCCCAATGTCCGCCGTCATCTTCGTCTGGAGTCAAATCAAATGCAAACAGACACTGACCGTTTTTGAACCCTTCTCTTGTCACACCGTTCCCTTTATTGTCCCGACTAATATCAAGTGTTTCGAATAATTGATCAAAAGCTCTAAGGTACTTGTTATTTTTAAAGTCTAGCCTGAATGGGTGGGAGGGGAAGGTAACGCCCCCACAAATTACTTTTGCATCGTTTATACTGTATGATTTAAAATTGAAAGGAGATTTTTTTATATTTCCCCTATACGCATCTGCATCCACACATCCAAAAATAATGCGTCTAGGAAGCTGCCCTGAAAATAAGGTGTTAAGGGGGGTAGATTGACAAGTGCTAGGTATATGTATATTCATCATCGTAACTCTGCGCACGGGGTATTTAATAGTGTTTGATGCAAGTACTCTTTCGATAGCTAGCCCTGTGCTTTCTAAAATTTCTGCCTTTCGTATGCAAAACTTCATTTGTTGAATACTTAAATGCGCATTTTCGGCACCCTTAAAACTTTGCAAAACAAACGCGTCAGGATTTCTGTTTAATTCAAGCCTGACGTCAGTATAATTTAGTAAAAACCTGTCTTGTAAAAATAAATCAATGTGTAGTGGCGCACTTAATTCAACTATAGTCTTATCCGCAAAAAATTCTATGCGTTTTCTCAATCCATAATTGTTTTCTGTGTCATTATAACCCGGACTATCTACTATGTACAAAGCAGATTGCAAGTGCGAATTTTTAGCATCCCACCCATAATTCAGTTCAGTCTCTAAAAATGCTCGGTATCACTGTTTTTTTTTGTACGAGCCTCTTTTGTACATGTACAAAGATCTCCGGAAAAGTCTTTGTAAGAGCGAAAATTTTTTGTACATATAACATATAGATATGCAATTGAATGTACATATTTTTACATACTACTAGATTGTTATCCTTGACCCGCACGCTTCGCAAAAGGTGTAACTTTGTCCTAAGTTCAGCTGGTTATATTAGTTCGGCCCAAAACGCCAAAATTTTCATGAGTCTTAGTTTGAAATTACACATAAAATTCTACTCAGGAAGTTGAAATGACTTGTGTTACACAATTATAAATAATAAGCGGTTGCAATGTGCTGACTGAATCTCATAATAGACACCAATTTGCTTATGAATCTGATGCAACGCAAAGATAAAAGAGTCAATTTTATCTTCAAACGGCAAAAAACAGTGCAAAGTTGTTTAATAGTTCTTTTTTTCTGCATAAAATCTTTATAAAACAGTGGAAATAGATGTAAAAGATACTTCAATCTGTACAAAGATGCTTACAGATAGATTTTGGAGTGTTAAATGCCCGCGCTTGGAGCTAAATAGAATGTAATTATGATACTCGGCGCGAAGCGCCGAAAATTTTTAGAAATTTTGCTAAACAATACTCCAAAAAACGTTAAAATTACTATTACTTTGCCTCAAAAAGTCTTTGTACATTGTACAAAGATGGCTCCAAAAATCTTTGTACGAGCCTCAAAATCTTTGTCTCGAACAAAAAAAAACCGTGCTCGGTATGCATATTTATCTCCGCTGTCATGTACGAGCTTATTATTTAAAAAAAGTTTGACCTGACGGAATAGAGTTTTGGCGATCAGATTGATAGGGCCTACATCGGGCGCTGTACCATCAGCCTGAGGCGTTCCTTTAGATATAGAAATTTGCATGTAAATATAATTTTTATTTAACTGTAAAAAATGGGGATCTGAAGGAATATGAAATTCGTACGGGCCCTCATCAGTAACAGGGTTGGTCAGATTTATCTCATCCCAATACCCTCGTTTTATTGCTACCTGGGTAGGCGGTACGGTGAAAAAATCAAGTTCGCTTTTTGTACTAGCGACTGAGAATGAATCGATTAAAGACATTATTTCTTTTTACTTCGTTTTTTAGTTGAAAATACATCAACACGAAGTTCTTTTATAGGCTTGGGTCGGGTGCCCAAACCTCGCCCCGTTTGCCGTTGTAATTTGTCACTAGCTTGTTTTAGCAAATTAGCTGCGCCAGTGCCTGCATCGATTGAACAATATTATGGCCGTCGAGTACATCTGCGGCAATATGTGCACCCGTAGATAGAGCTTGTTTTCCCACACTAGATGCTGCTGATTTAGAAATAGGGTATAGCCATCCGAAAAAGTGAACGGAAAAAGCTACCAAGTCCAGCCCCTCTTTGGTACGGCATTCCCTTGAACCCCACCATACCATATCCGACCTGGGAAGCCTGGTCGGTATAGTAGTCTAACCAAGCGTTAAAATTATCTGGATTGAATTGTTGTCTCATTTTTTGTAAAATTCTTTTTAGTGTTTAATTATGCTTTAAATTTCTTTTATAGATTTATCCAGTATTTCAGTGGCTTTTTCTCTTCTGACGATGGCGTAGAAAATGACTGAGATGGCAATGCATAAACTTGGTTTTGCAATAAATTCAATCGACTTTTATTTACAATAGATTCTTTTGGAATATTTTCATCGATTAATTTTTGAGAAAAATTTCAGCACCGATAGGTGGTTCAGATTTTCGAATACGCGAAAAATCGGAAACTAAATCAACAATGTTCGATCCTGCAATTTTATTACCGTCAATAATCATTTCATTGCTTTGAGGCAAACGGGCTTTGAGGCCTTTCTTCCCAGAAGCAGCAATGTGAAGCTTTGTTTCTGCATTTCAAGTCACCTTGCTAAAGCTTACTTTTCTGTGTCCCATGTAAGATGCTGTTTGTACCTTCTAGAATTCTCCAAGAACTTCATCTGCTTCCTATGTTTCTTAGCACTAGCACTCTATACTATTGTAATACTATAGTAGTATATTTGCAAACTAACATCCATGGCTTATGGTAGTATAACTTCATTTCATGTTTCAAGACAGAAACTAGTTTTCAGAAACTGCTTTGTGCCCTCTCAAGTCACAGTGTTGAACTTTCAATCGTTTGGAGCAGCTGAAACACTCTTTCTGTTGTGCAAGCTGCTTTGGAATCTCCTATTGTAGTAGGAAGCGGGAAGGCCTATGGCATTTCATCATCTACTAAACACACACACTCTCAGAAACTCATTGGGTTTTTCCCATTCAGACAGCCATTCTCACTCAGATGGTTTGAAGGACATTCACATTTCTTCATGATATGAATGGCCGACTAAAAAGCAGAAACCCAGAAACAAACTTCCTTTGTGTGTGCCTTTTGAAGTTTAAGCCTTTCATGTTGTAAACACTCTTTATAGTATATTTGGACTGCTTTTAGGGCTTCGCTTATGTCTTCGTTGGAAATATAACTTCCCATAAAAGCAGCAGAAGCACTAGAAACTTCTTTGTGAGGGGATGTGTTCACAGTGTGGTACATTAGATAGGCCGGAGGCACTAGCACTCTAAAGACTCTTCCGGCACTTCAGAAAGAGATTTGAGTTTGAGGCCTTTGAAGCAATCTTCCCCTTGCATTCAATTGAACGATTCGCTTCCCTTTGAAGCAGCATGTTTCGTTTCAAAGAATGGCCTCAGAATACTTTAAAGCATCAACCAGTTATCTGCAAAGCTATCCCAAATGGCTCTCCCTTTGTACCTGGAGCCGATCAGACGGATTCTTCATTAAAACTAAATATTCAGTGTTTATGCGACATGTTTTTAAACCTTTAAAAAATATGTTTTGAACGATATTTATTACAGAAATATCCCAATGATGACAACCGCGTGTAAATAATAAATCATTTTTTGCTTCTTGCATAAGATCGTCTATTATAATTAATTGTGGTTCACTGCTATGCTGCCTAACTAGACTTAAATCAGGGGGTCCTTTCATGAAAATTACGCTAGTTTCCAACTCTTTATGTAAACTTTGATCTTCTGCGAAAAACCACCATATAAATTTCGGAGGTGGATGAATAAAATTATTTGCATTTTTTACAAGCTGTTTTACAAAAGTTGATTTTCCAGCCTTTGTGGGGCCGGCTACAATACAAGTAAAGGGGTGTTTAAATCGGAGATCCATTTTCATAACGTGTATGAATTGTGCTTTTTCCTAATATATATGAAGCTCTCTCTGCCAGCTGCTTATGCAGATGCCCAGCCTGCGGGACGAGGACCCGGAGCTACAGCGCAGGCCGAAAAATTTTTTTTGTTCTTTTTTGTTTTATCATTTTTTTCAGGCGAACGTACATTTTTCACAAATTTAGGTTTTCTATATTGCTCATGATACGCTCAATTTGCGTATCAACAGTATTTTCAGTTGACAGTGTCCAAACAACGCGACGTTCTGGCCGAATATGTTGCCACATTTCGACAAAGAAAGATGTTTCGAAACGGGCCATTTGCCGCTCTAAGGCAATAGCAAAATGCCAGAAGCCGCGCCGTTTGTTTTTTCCTGTCAACTCACGCTGCGTGTTGTATTGCGCAGCAGCCGCTTTCCACTGATCCTTGTAGGCATCAGAGAAGCGGTTCCAAAAATACGTAGCGACCCGAGCAAGTTGGTAATCATTGTATGGAAATTGAGAAAAAATCCGAGCCAGCTCGGAACAAAAGGTAACAAAGATTTGCTGACCAGAAGACATTTTCGACCGCACAGTAAGTGAAAATTTTTAAGAATGATGCTTTTTTAAATTTTCAATCCCTTATATAGACTCCAGCTCTATTCCGATGCTATTTTTAGCAAGCTTTCTTCCCGTCGTGAAGCCATATTTTTTCTTTCTTCCAAGTGTCTCTCAAGAAGTGCGATCCCAGCCTCTTGTCTCGCCTTATTGTATTCCAAACATTTTGGACACATCGGTATCGAAAAAAATAAGTTACCCGAATCTGTTCTAAAACAGTCTCGTTCTTCGCAAATTTTTTGGCAAAAATAACAAAGTTCGATCGTTAGTGCATACATTGGCCGAGGCAAGTTGCGGGAGCACAACTGAATTGGAGATTTAATCTTCTTTGAACGTAATTCAGGAGCAGAAGAGTCCATTTTTCGACCGCTCAGTTAAGCAATAATTTTAAAAATGATGATTTTTAAATTTTCAATCCCTTTTATACTTTCTGAGCTGAGTCTTTTTTAGCACCAGAAAAACCGGATTTATCCAAATCTGTTTTAAAGCAGTATCTCTCTCTGAACAAATTTTTAACGATGCATACTTTTATCTGAAGTTTCTTATATAGATTCATAATTTGATTAGTTGACTAACCCAACTATTAAATTTTTCAGGAAAACCGCGCCATTTAACTAAATATTCCGTTTTTCTTCCTTTTTTGCAAGTGTTTAAAACTTTTTCTACTACGTAAACTTCATCGACAATGTCAACTTTTTGTAGTTCTGGCTCATAGAACACGCCTTCTAATTTTTCACCCATCTGATCCATTAGTGTGTAAACGGGTGGATTACGTTTAAGTTTTTTATCTATTACGAACGTTTCTTCACTCCAGTTAGGCTCATAACCCTTCTCAAAAGTTCTCTTAACCTTACTTATGCGAACTTTATCTCCTACGTTAAATTTGAAAATTACGTTTTTATTGTCAATTTTGAATACTTTTCGTAAAATTTGAGACTCGTTGTTAATATTAACGTTGGCCGGTTCAATACCTATCGTACGATGTTTTGTATTATTGTAACCTTCAATCAGATCATCTAAAATATTAATGTACCTATATGTGTTATGTTTCGTATAATAGCGCCACATGCGTTCTTTCAAAGTGCGGTTAAAGCGCTCGACTACGCATGCCTTGAGCTCACTGTTTGTTGTGAAGAAATCAATATCATTTTCTTTCAAAAAGGCTTGAAATTGTTTATTTAAAAATTCTGTGCCTGCGTCACTTTGCACCTTTTCTGGTTTTCGACCTTTATCTAAAATGAGCTTGAAAGCATTGAGAATCGAAGCCGCGCTTTTATTTTTTACGGGTAAACTCCATGCATACTTGCTAAACACGTCTATACAGTTTAAGAGAAAAACAGAACCGTCATTATACTTTTTCAGTGATTGCAAGTCTACTAAATCTATAGCCCATTGCTCATCTATCCTGGAAACTATAACTTTATTGCGCACATATTTTCTTCTCGCCGGTTTATGTAAAGTGTAGGTTGGTTGGGTTTCGAGCCAATTAATCACCTCCTTTTTAGGCAATTTCACGCGTGCCCTCAGAGGTTCGACCCCCGTGTACCCCGTCTGAGGATCGTAATAATTTTTTTCCATGATTCAATAGAAATATAATGCGTTTTTGCCTTTAGTTACAGTGCAAAAAATATTAGTACACTTTTTGCAAAATTTGACTACAATTTTTAATTTTTTGTTTCTAGAAATTTTTAAAATACAATCATCACATTTAACAGCAAAGCTTATATCGTCACGTTTTGGCTGAGGTCTTTCCGAATAAAAGTACAACATGTACTTATCTTTCTTGATAACGTTAATTTCACTTGAGCATTTCTCACAGAGTAAAAATGAAAAACTTGGAGACTTTTTACCTATCTTTAAAACGCACTGTTTACAACCAGGTTCGAAAAATCTACACCATCTCCGTTGAAAACATGGTTTCTTATGCAGAAAATTACAAATCTCGTAGTGGTATTTCGATTTGGGCTTCATCGAACACTGCAGACAATCGACGAGATCCATTTCTACTTGATCCTAAGCTACTTAAACCTCTATGCAACTTTTTAATTTGTTTCTTCAAAAGCTTGCACAAAACTAAAATTGATAGAACTATTATGAGAACAATACAGCCCAACATTTCATTATGAATAGGTTGTAGGTGGTATCTAGTGATGCAAGTACCATTTAACATTTTTATCATTTTTGAACAAGAAAATCTTATATAACTTTGCATGCTTCTCCGCCATTGCAAATGCAGTGCCCGGTGCCAGGACGGGGACCTGAGCATGCGGCGGCACCATTTTTTTTAATTTTTGGATTTTTTTTTATTTTTACTTTTCTATTTTTTTTGAACGTATGAAAACTTTCTTAACACAACAAGACACATGATATTGGGACAAAAGACGTCTAGAACATTCACAAAACAACCCGATTTTGCCCATATGTACAAGACTGCTACCTCCTGCCACAAACTTGCTTCCGCAAGGTACAGGCGGCATCAGCAAAATAAAAAAGACTCAAACACTGGGTACACTGCACCACGTACCTGCTCCTCACAGGGTATGAAGTGCACCCAGAAAGAACAAACACACAATTGAGTTGACTGCTACCTCCTGCCACGAACTTGCTTCCGCAAGGTACAGGCGGCAACAGCAAAAAAAGACAAAAAAAGACCCAACCACCACGTACAAACACACAATGGGCATTTTAAAAACCGTAAGGCACTGTAGAATAATCAGGCTGTACAATGCGCTTATTATACACAATTTTGTACTTTTCAGACGCATCTTCTGTCACAATGCTATGGTCGGGCAAACGTCGAATCTGAGGAAAATATACAATTTTTTCTACGATATTGTTCTGCTGTACAAACATTTTGACCATTTTTAGTAACGAATGGAAATTAATTTTTGTGGCAGTCACTGACGATAATGTGAATCCGCGCACTTTTATATGGTAATAATATTTATTGTCTTTTGTTGAATATACTTTATATGCATAATTTTTTGGGCCCCCACTAACAAATTCTTCAATAAAGCTGCCTTGGCCGTATTCTTTCAACTCATCCGTCATATTTCCCAAGTATGAACCGATTGGCACTTGATACTCGCCTTTTCCCAATGTGCTTTTAAAAATAACACTGTCTGTGTCAAAATATAATACACGTTCGCCTAGCTTTTCTAAATGTTCATATAATCTGAGTCGCGCTTGAGATGTTGTGTAAGCCGCGAGCACAGGATTCGTATTCCCCATCACATTGGCGAACTCATCCTCTTTTGCATGCGTGACGGCCATTAAATTTTCGTTAATTGCGTTAATTGAGTATATTACATTTGAGGGATCAAAAATTAAGTCAAAGTATGGGGCCGGATCGGTAAAAAATGAAACTTTCGACATATTATTTCGCTGCCCGAATTTCCCCCAAAAAGAGTTCAGCATTAGCTTTGCGAGAGCGCGCATCCCGCCGTTTTTCGTAATTTTTGTAGCATCTAGCTCAATCCCTTCGTTTTCTTTGTACTCTTGTACATATTTTGCCTTATCTTCGTCCGTTTTTACCCTTGAAGGCCATCCATCGGATTCTTGTTTTAGTTTCATAAATTTATTGATATATGATGTAAACAGGCCGCCATTTGGGTTATTTATTTTATCATATTGCTCTGTTTTTTCGTAGTGCCAGATTTCATATATTTCCATTATCTTGTAACCCAACTCTAGTGCTTTGTACACTTCGAGTGTCACCCATGCACCCACTATTGCACGTTCTTCGTCACTGTGTTCGCATTTTGTTGTTTGATGCGTTTCAGTGCACATTCTGCATAACGGAAAATATAATTTTTCGCCAAATCTATAGGGCAGTAGTGGGTGGTACAAATTTCTGGGCGGTAGAATTTTAGCTTTAATTAAGCCTTGGTAGGGTCGACTTTGAGCTGTGATTTCAGAAAAATTTTCCGTGAAAATTTGTGGATGACCTATGGGATACAACCCATACTTATTCACGGTCGGGTACAGGCTGCAGATATCTGTGTACATGATATGCTCTAACGGTTCGCCATTTTCATTGCGCCTAATTTTTTCATACAGCTTTATTGCGTTCGTCCGTCCACCATAAAACGCCTCTCTGGGGTCTAGTGGGTCAACAATTTTTACCGAGTCGAAAAATTGTTCCATCTCTTTATTTGCTTTTAATTGCTGACGCAATTCACACTCCCAGAGTTCCGTTACAGTGAAGCCCATTGTTTCGATGACCTTGCGCCGCCTTACAGTATTTTGAAACGCTTCTTCCGCCGATGTTATTTGGTCTGTCGTCATTTGCGTTCTTTTTTCATGCATTTCGGGCACCCGTGCCAAAAGCACCCATTGAACTCATATACTGTATTACCGTAAATTCCGTCCACGCGATAATTGCCCACTTTTTGTTCACCCATATTGCGTGCATGCCTGATGTTGATTTTATAAGTTTCGCTCAACCATTTAAGCCATTTAATGGCCGTTATCGAATGCTTTTCCATTCGCCTATAGCCACCATGTGGTACTATACCTATTGTTTTTGGTTTTAGATAAGTTGACCGGAAAACTTTGTTACACGCGCTCGCTATTGTTAAAGAGCACTCAAACGGATCCATTCCGGTCTCAGCTATAAATAAATTGCGAAATTTTATACAGCATCGCCTCAAAATGTCAACGTCAGACTCACAATAAGCCAAGAATTCCGACTTGAAATTAAAAATTTTGCCCTTTTGTTCAGCGTACCATTTTTGAAAACTTTCTTTGTTTTTTGGGTTCATGGTGGCTGGGGCATAGTACCACGCATCAGGCCACTCACCCACATAATATTCGTTCGCCTTTGTATTGAAAAGATGTGGGAAAAAACCCTTTTTCAATTCGGGTTCGTCGAATGTTTTTGGCAGAGCAGCGAGGGCCATGGGCAGAAAATTGAATGAATCGATTAATTTTACTGACCCCGCACTCAGGCTCATGATTTCCAAGCCTTTAGTGATAATGGTGGGCGCAATGGCTTGCTTGAAAAGATATTTTAAAATAAAATGTCCGTCAAAACCTTTAGCGTTATGAGCGATTGCTATTGCATTTTCGAGACCAAAAAGGAAATCGCAAAATGCATCTGTACAATTATCGCCATAAAATACGCGCCTGTTTTCGCCACATTTATCGCAATGTCCAAGTGGCTTCGCCAAACAATCTGTAGATACAATATGCGCTATACACAAATTCGGTTCGTGTTCTAGTCTTGAAATTCCGCATATCTTTTCTTGTCTCGTTTCAAAGTCAAAAAATACATATTTGGTCTTTTTCTTTTCATCTTTTTCGTCAGATACGACTTGCATATAACATTTATGATCAACTGTAGGCGCATCAGATTTACACGTTTTACAATAAAAGTGACCACATTTATGCTTCCGTATTTTATCGACTCTATTTACATGCCGACCACAATTTTTACAGAGCATCTTTTGTTGACAGATCGACTTTTCGTTTTTTCCGACTCTTTTATGATTTTCAAAACACTTTTGACCCCTAAATAGGCGATTACAGTCTGTACATTCAGTGAGAGCTACGTTTGGGCATGCTGGACCGTAGCAACATGGGCAGACTTTAGAACAGCGATGCTCTTCCTTATTGTTATAGCCCTTATTGCAAGCTTCGCAAAAGTAGCTGCGATTCATAAAGCCAGCCATGCTGCCTATGACGTCAAAATGATTATTGCTATGATACAAATGTACAACTTTTTCTGCGGGCGGCCCTTCAAAAATGACAGCATTACAAAAGTCGGCGCTGAAAACTTTAATTTGAAAGTTCGGCATTGCAGCCTGAAGTGCCTGCAGCTACGGTATACTGCAAGGGCCTGTATGATCACAGAGACCTGCTTTAGTCAAAAGTTCTAGCGCTGCCTTGTGTTGTGCTTTTCTTTTAGCTGTATCCTTTTTACAAATGTTTTTGTACCGCCATTCTAAAGCTTTGTCATCAGGCTTTTCCATATATGTAGCACGTGCTTTTGCCACAACTAATGCCCTAGGCAAACACAGATCGTCATTGTTATTAATTTTTACGAAGCAACGTTTTGCTTTCATTTCCTTTTCCAAATTGACAAATTTACGCTTATGCTGTCCTGAACCACTTGGTGGGCTAACCTGTACAATTTTTATACGAGTTTCTGGCTGTTCAATATGCACTTCCTCGTTTGACTGCAAAATTCGCTCAATCGTATGTACAATTTGCTCGCCATTTATTTGTTCGCCTTTTCGGAAAGGCACAATAGCCGGTTTCTTTAGCGTTGGGTGTGTAATTTGCAGGCCCACCATGTCAGTCGTACTCGAGCCGTCTAAAATCTGTGTGATGGCACTATTGAAAATTTCGGCTAAATTTTTTCCCAAATCGAGGCGATCCAAATTTTTAAAGTTTAATGTGTACGCTCGGCCTTCGGTGTTGAATCTTTTTATTTTTTGTGTTTCCGGCTCCCCCAACTCGTAAAATTCATCTGGCGGGTACCACTCGTCCACAACTTCCAAACTGTCCTCCCACTCCTCCCGCATTTCTTCGTCCGTTTCGTACCACACGTCTTGTGTTGAAAGTTCTTCCATTTCGATGTCAGAATCCATTTTCAATCAGAAAACAATTTCAGAGCAGAACTTCAGAAGTTGAAAAGAATTGAAGATTTTAGAGAATGATTTTTTCTTGCCTGTTTCCTCCTTTTATAGTTTCGAGATAGCAGTAGTGATAACTGGTAAAAACCGGAAATTTTTGGACTTTGGACTTTGTCACGTGCTTTTATGAGTCATCATCTGCGCTCGAGTTCGGCGGTTCACCTAGCTAAAATAGCACATCCGAAACTCGGCAGTTAACGCCTATACTTTCGTGCTTTATTGTGTAGTACGGCCCCATTGTAGGCACTTTTGCGCCTACAATTTCAGAGTCTCTATGCTTAAGCATGTGCTATATGCTTAAGCACGGAGACTCTCAAGGGGCATGCAGTACTACTGATATACCCAGCTCGCCCGGATCACCTGGGTAATGAACGGTCGGTTACAAGCTATTCATCTATAACAACCGAACTAAAATTTCTTAAATTTGGATCACCCCTAAAAATTTTCGAATGGAACCGTTAGTAAACAGGAAGTCTTATGAGATTTAAACCAGATCATAAAGCAGTGAGAATTGATTTCCATGAGCAAGGTTTTCTGAGATAGATAAACGTACCTAACTATTTTAACTTGATTTATGTTAAGAGCTTTTTTGTAATCATATAGTCAGTCACGTAGCTGGCCCTCCTATTTTGGGGGAGGACCAACACCAATTTTGGGGGGTCTAAGCCAAAAATAGCACAAAATAACGTGTAAAAAGTCCTATTTTTCCGGTTTTTTTCTGAATTTTGGGGGGTCCGGACCCCCAGTCCCCCCCACAGCTACGTGCCTGCATATAGTCTATTCGTAAATAGCAACGCACAGTGAAGAGCACACCTGGGCGTGGGGGGGGTTTGGGGGTATGCACCCCCCAGAAACAAAATACCCCCCCCAGAAATCAAAATACCCCCCCCAGAATTCAATTTTTTGAAAATTTTTTTTCGTTTTTTTCGCAATTTTTGATGCCAATGGATAGTGCTTGATGAGAAACGTCGAAAAATGGTGTTTTTATCGCCATACCACCATTTTTGAAGGCCATGTTTTCGACCTTCAAAAAACCCTTGCACCCCCAGAATTTTCTTGCTGCCCACGTATGGTGAAGAGAGACACATCATGCAAGTTTTTTAATCGATCACAATTAATCTTTATCTTGTGCCGATGTTGCAACTTTTGCTTGCTTTATCATTTCTGAAAATATACCTTTACTCTTGAGCAGTTGCTTAGGACTATCGAATTCTGCTATAGTTCCTTTGTCCAACACCAGAATTCTAAGACAGAAAACAAAAAATAGCATGCATAACTGTTTCACGTTGTACAAAAGCAATTATTAGTGTATAAGTGACTAAGTGGTCAACAAAAAGACATCAGGTAATTATCTTATTTATTATTATCTCATTAGCATTAATTACAATTATTATCATTAATGATAATTATTTCATTACATATTAACATGCTCTAGGTATGTACAGACAACCTGCCTTTGTTATGTCAGATAACCCACCATAGGTATATAAATAACATCTCGCAGTTACATTTTTGGGAAAACATAATAGGCAGCAAGCTGACAAATGGTAATTATAAATTAAGTCAGACAATGACAGAAAAGGTAGGTACTACCTACATGTGTTGACTGGCTCACTGAGATGAATGCTACTATTGACTTAAGCGGTTTTTGATTGATCCGCTTCACCAAAAGATTATTCATCGACAGAAAACATGTTTATGGTCTTTGTTTAATAATAAAATGTTTAATAAACTTTGCACAAAAAATAAAGGTTATATATTTAAAAGAATGTTTGCTATATTCTTTGGCGGTCATAATTGTGTTCATTTTCATGTATCATCTCGATTTTTATTTCTTTGCTCCAACAAACATACGAGTATCTCGGCATGAAATGAGAGGATGGATAAACCAAAATTGAATCTATTCTCACTCTTTTTTACAAAGTTTTATTGCTTAAATTATTCTTACTTTTCGTTGTAAAATAGAGAAAACTAAAATATAAATTAACCTAAATAATATTTACGATATCTTTTGCATGAAATATGTTTATAGCTGTCATTCCTGGATTACTTTAATGGCTGTGATAACATTTCGATTTGTTTCTATAAATGCGATTTCGAGAAACAGTTGGCCAGTATTAGCCGTTCTAGGGGTGTGAAAATAAACATTAGTGACAATAGATTTTTACGTTTGTACTGAAAAATCATATTACCCGTAACAAACTGATGAATAGTCGGAAAAGTCAACTCCTATTTCGCGAAATGGTGTACTTACTTCAGTAAAAATAATTATTAAAGATAAAAAGTTGAAAGTAGAATCGCAATGAGTAAAAAACCAAAATAAATAAATAAATAATAAATCGAAATAAATCGTTCCATTAAACGCGTATTATGCGATGATTAGAAAATAGAAGGCCCACTGAAAGTTCGGAATTTCAGACACTAATGAACAATTTAGATTTAAACTGAGGCATTTTTAAACAATTTTCATGTTGAAATTCTGTTTAATGCTTTCCTCCTTACTCATAGAAGATTAAACTGGAGGTCGCCCGTATACCTTGCAAAAACATAACTATACTCGTACTTTCTTTTTATTCTTTTCTGATTTTGCCTTTTATTTTACCTTATTTTCTTTGTTGGCATTTCCATTCGATCGTCGTTCTTTTCGTCAACCTAGTCCCCCCTGATGAGACCTTGCCTGTTAATATAATTTTCCCGTATTTTTTGTGTATTTTTTCTGTATACACTCCTGCTTACTTCATCACGTTTCATTTATACTTTTGCGCCTCGTAAAACCTGGAATTTCTCATAATATAATTATTTTAAGATACGCTTGTGCTATTTATCGCGTCTTTTTTGTTTTTTATACAAATAGAATGCTTCGTTTTAATAAGATCTTTCTTCGTTTTTTCTTTTTTATTTATTTACCATTATTATTTGTCTTTCGACATTTTCTTTACTTAAATTTTTTTTAATATTTTCCTTCATTTTTCCTTCCGTTTCTTTCTAATCTTCCTTTCCTCCTTTTTTTCTCTTTTTTCGTCCTTTTGTCGAATTGATGACTTCCTTTTAACTCAGGATGTCGAACATATCGAGTTTCATTCGGAGTTTCATCACACAAGAAGCATGCAAAGCAAATAATTATAATAGATTAAATAGGTGTCTACAATTTAGCGATTATTATTATAGTCCGTTTTATTTAACTTTGCATTTTTTTACTGAATTTAATCCACATAAATCTGGCAACAAAAGAAGTTTGATTCAGCAATGCGGCTTAACAATGGCAAGCGTCTACGTAAAACAAGAATTTTATAGGCATTTTAAATTTTTTCAAAAACCTCAAAATTAAATGAAACGGACTATAGGTCGTCATGCATTACAAATTTCAAGCATAATTGTAGGCCGACATAGCTCATGTTTTTATTGGACAGGAATCGTCATCATAGTACATGGGCGTAGCGGGAGGGGATTTTAGGGGTTCAGACCTCCGAGAATCCGGTAAACTCCCAAAAAAGATAGACCCCAGAATTTAATTATTGGCTTGCGTTTGGGATTTTTGTCAGTTTTACACCAAACAGACCCTCAGAATTTGGCCCTGCCCATGTATGGTCATCATTCTCCCGTATTATGAGAACATAAATGCAGTTCACCAAAACTGATAGTCTATTAGCCTGACAATAATTTGGACCTAAGAATAAAGTGAGAAAAATTTAACTGGAAAAAACAAAATCAGTCTAAAATGAAGAGAAATCGGATTCTATGCAAATATGTCCGAAAACGGATTGCAGAAACAAATTATAGTTTTAATTTTATTTTTCAAAACTGTTGGCCATCATGACTGATAATGACGAAAATCAGTGCCTTTGCAACTAGAGCCGCCAAACTTAATACGATGTGAATTTGGGAGCTCACCGATTACTATCCATAATGGTGTTGAGCTTGTGGGCAATAGTAATAACAGTACAGTCTTTGAATTGTTTTCTAATAGTAGACTGTATATGAGCATCCATTTTTGGATCAACCGCTGCAGTAGCTTCATCCAAAATTAAAATTTTTGATTTCCTTAGCAGAGCCCTCCATAAGCAAACTATCTGCCGTTGGCCTTGGCTGAAAAGAAAATAAGAACTTTGTCGGTAACAAGCATTATTAAGAACAATGAACAAGTAGCACAAAATTATCACCTGTAGTAAAAAGTAATATGATGGAGTAAACCGGAAAGGAAAAAAGTTGAAGGTGGCTCTTGCGCAAATTTAAGTAGCACTACCGTCAACCCTTCCCCATTTTTCTAAAATAGTCCATGTGATAAAAATGAATATATAATAATAATTTCTAAAGTTTTTTCGTTTGCGATTATGAGAATGTACTTATGTAGGAGGCAAAGATTGAGACCTCTACACGGTTGTTTAATCATCAGTAATGTAATGTCTTTTTCAAGTAGTTTACTACAAAAAGTTCCCGTTCGGCGATCTGCATTTATATTCTGAAAAACTGTATTTTCTCCAAACGATAGATTATTCCCAACAGGTGCAGACAACACTCAAAGGAGACTCTGAAGCCCGCTGTCACAAGCTCACTAAAAATAACAATACATTTGTCCAAATAATTTTCTCAGAACTTATAACAAATTATATTTTCAAAATTTCCAATCACGAGTTCACAATTTTGGAATTTCTAAAAATTTCGTCACTAATGTATGCTGAATAAAACTTTAGCTCTGACAAGGAAAAAGTAATTGCTGCAATACTTGTTTTCTATCCGCGATTTGCACGATACTTTTAGCCTTATACGTTTATGAAGCATGAACAATGATCTAAGAGGCGAAAAAATGAGGAGCGGATATCTGGGATTCAAAAAATTCAAGCACTGTTGCTCTTCAACCATTTAAGTGGCGTGAAAAAATGCAGGGCATTCCAGACTTACTTCTTAGTGGGAAAAGATAAAGAAACGAAGAAATCAAGGAAAAAATAATGTAAGAAAAAATAAGTAATTAAAAGAAAATTAAGGATTAAGAACTGAATAGATAGGAAGAATATTTTCCGTACCAATCAACTATTTATCTTCACGAGGCAGTGATTTAGGTTGCCTTTTTATAATCATTTTTTATCATAACGGTCGCATAAAATTCTGATTTTAATTAGGTAGGTATTTCATCCCATTTTTCGCTCTTTCAAATTATCGTTCGCATATAGATGATTCTACTTTACTTTAATAGTGCTTTTACATCTGTAGTCTTAACTTATTTAAGAGCTTTTTGAAAAAAGGGACTGCAAAAATGTAATCCCACATGAACGATATTCTACAGTATATAGAGTGATAGGATCAGCATTTAGTCACTTCATAGATCATACCTGAGATTTTCCCCGCATTCGGTAATTTGATTTTCCAATTGATTTGGTTTATTTTTGATCTCATCTGTCATGCCGCTCAGCTCAATCACTCGCCACAAATCCGCTTCGGTATATTCATTGAACGGATCCATGTTTGACTTTAGTGTGCCGGAAAACAAAATCGGATCCTGCAAAGATCCCCACCAATGTGTTTGTGAATGAAATTGATATTTCTTATCCAATTACTATGCACATATTAAGCGATTTTACTTCGCACCATTTGTTGCAACCTTTTTTTCTGAATTAAAACTTGCAGATATTCTACCGAAATGTATTAGCAAATGAATTTGAGTAACGAGGAATTTTCGCTTTTTAGGTAAAAAGCAAAGCGGACGAGTGCGATACATAGATGTAGGAAAGATAAGGATAAATGATTAATGTCTTATTTTACTGCCAGGGCATCTTTTTCAGAAATATACTTTTGTCTCACAAAGTGCACGCATGGCGATAGTTTAAAGACAATGACCTGCGGGATAATCGTGAGCTTGCGACGCAAATAATGTAAGCCTAATGAAACTATGTTTATATCGTCGATTAATATTTGACCTTCGACTGCTTCGATCAGACGAAGAATTGCTATAGTAACCGATGATTTACCGGCACCCGTACGCCCAACAATCCCGATCTGGAAGAAATCGTGTAAAACTAAACAAGTTTGTAAAAGCGAATTTAAGCGACCATGATTGTTTTAACCTTATCACCTTAAACATACAAAAGAAAATGACAAAGCCGTAGAGAATTGCAAACCTTTTCTCCTCCACCGATGATGCAATTCAGTTGTTTGATAGCCAAAGGCGACGTGGTGCGATATCTGGTTGAGTAATTGCGGAATTCAATTTTACCGCAAGATGGCCAATTCTTTAGCTGTAAGCCACTCGTCCATACTGCCTGTGTGCAAGTGAAACACGTACACATACCTAATTCGTGATTCTGTTTTGCGAATAGGACTACAATATTTGGCTGAATCCGATCCTGGGGGGGCACGCCGCCAGTTCTGACCGGAGCGACTCGAGCAAACAAATTAGCGACCCGAGCGCTCACTTAAGTAAACAAAAGTGCGCAATTAATTTTACTGGGCTGACTTGGTCGGTCGACCAATTATGCGTCTGGTACTTACAGTAATGCGCCCGACTAGGGGAGTATTTTCTTACAGAGCGAAAATCAAATTTTAAAGTTTAGTTTTTTGAGCTCATCGTGGAAAAATGGAGCAAGAAAATATATAATTTTACAACATTTCATTCACTCTGGAAAAAGTTGACTGATTTACAATGTGAGAGCACTAATAAAATGCAGTTCTATAAGTAGCGTTCTATTTCTTGGCATGGGCACATATTTTGAATTTTATTTTAAATTTTTGTGCATGTTGTTTTATAAATATTCCAGAAAAGATACGGCGACTTATGATGGGTTTCTGGTCGAATGGATCTGGCACAGCAAGTCTGAATCGATGGAGCGATTGTTCAACGATTTTCGAGATGCATGTGCTTCTATATATAATGTTCGTTGACAAATCATGGTAGTTTTTCATGTAGACGCTGTTGGCTTAGTATTATTTTGAAATATTCAACTTTTATGGACAAAATGAATGTCAACTGCTCTCAAAATTCAAAATAAGTCAACTTTTTCCAGAGTGAATGAAATGTTGTAATATTATATATTTTCTTGCTCCATTTTTCACGATGAGCTCGAAAAACTAAACTTTAAAATTTGATTTTCGCTCTGTAAAAAAATTGTGTACAAAAAATACTCCCTAGTTGGGCGCATTACTGTAAGTACCAGACGCATAATTGGTCGACCGACGAGGTCAGCCCAGTATAATTAATTGCGCACTTTTGTTTACTTAAGTGAGCGCTCGGGTCGCTAATTTGTTTGCTCGAGTCGCTCCGGTCAAAACTGGCGGCGTGCCCCCCTATGATCGGATTCAGCCCAATATTTTAAAAATAATAATACATAAAAACGAGTGTTTCAATAAAATCAAATAAAAATATTTTTAATACAAAAATTTTTCACGATATATTTCCAAAAAACACCTAAATGATATTTTCATCGAATTTAAAAAATAGGTAACATAAATATGGCTCGACACCATGCTATGACGCACAGGATTTCTGAAAATTAAGATTATGAGTCCTTTATATTACGTAACAATTAGATTTTCATCGCCTGGAAAATTGTAATACAAAATTAAATCACAACTTTGATACCTTTTTTCTGACATGCATTTCAGAATTGTATGTAGATAACTTCGTTAGCTCTAAAGAATTTCATAAAAATCAAAAGCAAGAAAAGTGCGCCTGAATCTCACTTCTGTTTGACATTCGCTGTACGCTTTTATTCGCTCCAATGCAACAGCTTCCGTTTGAAGTCTTCCTATTTCGCGAACACCCCATTGCAAGAGATCCGTTACCTATTGTTTAAAAATTTAAGCTATTCCGCTTAGCAGCACTCAACAAATGGTACATATTCACCGGTTTATCATCAATTTAACGAGCTGCTGCAGCAGTACTTCGTATCGTATGCATCAAAAAATTAAATTAGAAGCTATTAAAGTTCAAGCGTTATTTATTTAGGAAAAAATGCAAAAATATCAACACAGTAAAAGTTTTTACAATTTTTTACAACTTTGTAACAAAGCTTCGGCATTTGGTATTGCAAACAGCTAGCATGTGAGGAGTTCTGGCAAAGTGTATTGATGAAAGAAATGGTTCAAGTCATTATCATACATATACAACAATTGTAGAGGAGTCAGCCCAAAAACGTTCTTATAAAGTCATGCATCGAAAACACTATGACGTTTATGACGATAATCGTTTCTCTTTTAAACACTAAGACACAGAAAATACGAAAAAATTCAAAAAAATTTTAGACTGAACAAAAATATAGTCAAAAAATAAGCGTCCGAAAATTTGACACTGTTGAGCCAGAAAATCGCAACAAACGCATAACCAGCAAATTTTATGCGATTTTTTCGGAAAGTCTGAAATACTGGGGAGTCAGCAGCATTTTAAGGGGTCAGCAAACATTCTTAGGTCAAACCTCCCAAGAACAAAATACTTTTGGTCAGTATAGTTCTGAATGCCTTCGATTTTGAGATTCTCGAAAATCCTCTTTTGTACTTTCCCGATTTTTCCGACCATTCCGATTTACTAATCTATTGTATGAAAGCTGTTTTTGAATACAAAAAATTTCGTTTCATCGAGTGTCCCGTTTATCGTCGATCCCGATTCTCCACCAGTTTACACTGGCAGATTTAGATGGGGCGTGGAGGGCGGCCGACCCCTCTATCGTCAAAAAATATTTGGGCGCAATGAAGACTATATGTGTATTTTTTGATGATTTTGACCATTTTTATCATGATTTTTCGAATTTTTCCAGCGCTTCGCTCCGGGATAATACTTATTAATGACATTTATTTACTCTTTCGGCGCTTTAACGAACATAAATTTACGTGAGAAGAGTAGTTTTTGTACTGAACAAAGATTTTGTAGCTCTTACAATGATTTATTGACTATTTTTTCGGTAATTTGTGTCGATTTCTGCATTAATCTTGCACGTTTTTCATAAAAGACTATAAGAAATTTTGGAAAGTTTTTACTTTATTTGCATCAGGAATAATTTTGCCTACCAAAAGACAGCGAAAAAGCGTTATTTTAAGCATAATATACGAATTTTTAGACAATTTTTTACACTTTTAGGAAAATATGGGTTCCGCCCCGTGTCAGAAAATCCTGGATCTGCCACTGCCAATTTATATCTTTCGATCATTTTCGAGACCGTGTAAGAAATACACACGACGAAAATCTGCTCCACTAGCAATTATAGAAACTAAAAAATGAAAAGGAAAATGCAAATTAGATGTTACAGTAAAAAGTAGTTAGCGTTGTCACCGGAATATATAGCGCATAAGTTTCGATAACCGAAACCTCGGATTTTGAGATAGACACAGAGACGATTTTGATTAGTCCATCTCAAGAGTAATTTTCCTTGCTAAAAAGTGCTATGGGGGAATGAGTAGCTAACGCTATACCCAATCGCATCTCCCTTTACATAGACGATTAGTTTTCGATAATTGATTGGCATATGTAGGAAAAATGTGGAAAGTCGAGTAAATCTTGATTTTCGGATAATCTGGACAATTCCAAAAACAGGACAGAGCAGATAAATTTAGTCTAATCGCCCATTCGATGACAATTATCTCTGGAAGAGTGAGTCACCAAATGAAAAATAAGCGTAAGTAGGAACTAAAACCTTGATTTTCATAGGACGGTCAAGCTCTAATTAATCTCCAAGAACCGAAAGTGGACTTCGGTGCACAAATGTGTCACTGATTCAAATTGTTTCATTTCTATTTCATCACGACAACATAAGTCTCTCATATCTGTCTGATTGAGATACATATACATACATAGATGCACTATATGGCCAATCTGAGGCCCAGAGAGCTTTTTGAACTAAAATTACCTCAAAAATGGGTATAAATTCTAGAACAGCGTAAGATCTATATTAATTCAATTTCTATTCAATTCCAAAATCTCTTGCGAAAAAATCTTGATATTAATCCATCTTTGGCCGTTATTTTGCCTTAAATTCCTAGAAAATGACCTATATCTTATTTTTGGGTTCTAGACAACCCAAACTCCCACGTGCACGTCTTGTTATATACCGATAATATAAAGGTTATCGACAATCCAACAGCACCAGACGACAATGTTCCTTTCTGCATCACTGCTATTAATGCTGCAGCACCAACCATTGCACTTCCCACGATGTCCATATTTAAACCGAGCCATCTATAAAGCAGCATATAGGCTGAAGACTAAAGGAATATTTGTACATTTCCAAAAATTTGGACAATTCTACAATATAGAATATTTCAAAATACTGACACAGGTAGCGGACAAAATTTCAAGATTATTACTTTATGGCATTCTGTCTTTCTTAATATTCTACATGCATGGCTCCCAAACCTATCGTCTAAGCAACACTTCTTTATTTAATACGACTTTTAGCCAGATGTAACTGGAACTAAGAGGCAAACTTACGAGTAACATTGCGCTACATTGAAAAACAGCAGATTCTAAGCAATTCGAATAATTGTAACCATTCTTATTTTGTTACACATCTTTTCCATACACTTTCTTTTAGATTTTATCCAAAAATGAGGTGTAATAATATCTTATCCGCGGTTTTCAATTGTTAATGTAGAACAGGACGTGCATGGTGCTACAATGTATAGTGAATCTATAATATAGAATTATGATTCAGTTAAGAATAAACTCTAAAATTGTAACACACACAATGGTTAAGTTGTGAAAGTAAGGATGTGTCAGCAGTGCATTTATTTAAAATTTCATTTTTTACATGTTCACATGAAATTGTCTCTTTCTGCTAAGGCATGTACGAAATTGGAGAAAAGTGATCAAAGTATCAAGGACCCACCTCGATGTCTACAGGTCATTTCGGCAAAAGATAAAAATACATAGTATAGCAAAGTATAGTATCATGATAAAAGAGAATTTGTAAAAAGAATTACGCATCGGTCGAGAAAAGGCACAGCTGTGCTGCTGTGTTAATATTGATCAAGCGATCAGTTTTTGCTGCAAACTGATCTAATTTTTTGTGCATGCGAATCAAAGTTGCTCCTTGATAACATTCTTGAAGATGCGAATAAATAGGGGATCGAGCTACGGCTTCCAATCGTTTAAACTGTCTTGACGACTTCACATAGAACATCTGACGAGAGAAAAACCTCAACTTGACTTGAATCTTAAATTATTCCAAGCTTAGAAAATATTTGGATTGAAAATAGTTAGAATAAAACAGAAAGAAGTGCTTGTAAACTACGTTTTATATTAGCACTTTTATGAAATTCATCCAACAGGCCGTATCACCTGAGCGATTTTGACGTTGTAGCAAGTTCAGCTTAGAGAACTAATTTTTCATTCTGAGCTTTAACAATTAGCTTAATACATTTGTTTTCTTTCAAAACGAAAATGTGGGAAAAACTGAATAATGGTATTATTTTAAAGAAAAATGCAAGATGAAAGCAATTGCTAAATAAATGTTAAAAAACAATATGTAGGTAGATACCTATCGTCAATTTCACAGAAGCTTATGCATGAAAATCAATTTCTAGCATGCACTTACAATGATGCCTATAAAAGTGGCTTCCATATATGCTACAGTAATACGAATCTGCATGATAAAATTTTTGGTAAACTTTGTTCATTGTGTGAAATATCATGGTAGCCGTCGCATCAATTTAAATTTCTTTCGTCATTAATTCACGATGATTAAAAAATTGTCCACTGATGCGCAAGTTTTCGCGAAACAGACTGTGGATTAGATAGTATAGAATATGAAACGCAAGCTTTTACTCTAAGGTTTCTCGAAGTTGATCCTGCTGTACTTCCCCTAGAGCCCAACAGCGGCGGATCTAGGATTTTTGTAATGGAGGCGGTAACCAAACTTTTCCAAAAACAGTCGAAAATAGTTCAAAAAATTTGCCCTTCAAGGGCGCAAAAGCGTTTTTTCGGCGTTTTACGTCGTCTACTTTTATTTCAAATTGCTTTTGGCGCAACACTTCTCCGAAAAATTTTAAGAATTTTTTGACAATTTGTATTGAAAAAATGATTAAATTTCTTTGATTTTAGCGAAAATCTGGCGAGAAAATTTGTGAAGACAAAGTGGAAGAATCTTTAAAAGCATTAATTACTGCTCGATATCTTGTATTTATAGCATCTGACGCAAAACGTCGAAAATTTGGAAAGGTATGCTCGCAAGTAGAATAAAACTATGCTAAAAAAGCTGTTTCTGCTCTTGAAGTCGTCGAAAACCTATACATTGAGCAACAATATGGCTTTTGGACCAACAAGTAAATAAATGTGATTAATAGGTATTATCTGGCACGGAGCGCCGAAAAAACTTGAGAAATTATGATCACTGACGGCCAAACATCATTGCAAATTACATGCCTTTCTTTGTATCGCCAATATTTTTGGCCAATGGGAGGGGGCGGCCGCCCTCCCCGCCCTTTCCCTTAAAATTCGCCCCGTATCCAAACTGATTTTCCATCCGCAAATATCTTTCTATTTCTACGTTCATAGCAAAAGTAACAGTCACGATTTGTCACATAAACTAATATTCTACTTTTCGCATTTTTTAAATTTTGCCGGAAAAATTGATTCAGGTTAAAAAATCACAAATTATCTTATACCCTGTCAAATATTGAATCGGCCCGTCCTGCTGCTAATAAAGGAAACAGACCTCTATGCCAGACGTTCTAATATTGAACTTGATTTGTAAAATTTTGTTCACAATTACCTGAATGAGTGCATAAAAAGCTAGCATTGGCACTAATGGTACTACGTAAATTGGTGTAACGTATAAAGAAACACCAATGCTGAACACAAACGTGAAGATGAAATATACTGACGTTTGACAAAGCGGGTGGCAAAACGTTGTCAATGACGTCTATGTCTTTCCCGCATCGGTTCATTATTCTTAAGAACTGCGTAATTCAGCGTGTAAGTTATACATTAAGCATTTCGGTTTTCCAAAAAAATTAAAATAATTATAAAAAGTTTCAAAATTTGTTATAAATTTTAATTTGAAAAATCAAGAATTTTCAAACTACGGTGGAATATCGAGTTACAAGGTGACCTTTCCCATGTGGAGCGGCATTACTGCATTCATATTGCGAAGCTATTGTTGACTATTTTAAATGGATTTAATTCAAAAGGAAACCGCAAGCCTTACAGACATCAACTAATTAGTATCTTGTAAAATGATATAGATATTCAATGGTGCTAGCCTCTATCGGATGGACGATTTTCATTTTAGAATGTATGCACAACCTTACACAAAAATAGTCAAAAGCAGTGACATAATTTTGACGCACTTAATACTAAATTACTTTTTCCGTTTTCTGGCATCTAACTTTATTAAAATCATTCCAGGTACGAAAAATCCTAGAAAATGTCCTTTTTCTCCAATTTAGCGTGAAAAAACACTCTTCGTATCGTCGAAATCTTGTTAAATATCGTAAAAAATCGAAGCGCAGAACCGAAAAAGTCAAAAACTTAAATTTATGGTTGACCACAGTTTTTTATTTTGTTCAAGGTCCATTTGTACATGCACAAAGATTAAACCCAAAAGTCTTTGTACATTTTGTAAATAGTAAATGCTATTACTGCATTATTCTTTCTACATATACATGTACGTACTATGTAAATACACATGTTTTTTCCCCTGGTAGTGTACCTATATACTGTGGCAATTTATTGGTCTCTGAAAAGAAAAATTACAAAACTTTATCAACACGGCACAAAGCGTCGAAAAATTCTGGTATTTTTTAAGCGTTTCCATGTAGTTTTTCTGCGTTTTTAATGACAAATATGTACATAGTTCATAACGTTGAATTTGCCGAAAAATCTTGTTAATACTCTGAAACACAATTTTGAAGCTTTCCAATGACAAACAAATCAGAAAATTGTCGAACTGCTCAAATCTATCTTCCCATCTTCCAGTGACATTCAAATAAACTTTTACACTAAACAGACAAAATAATATTGTCATACATCGCTGAATTAGTATGAAGTTGAAAAATACCAAAATATTTGGCCGATTTAAACTATTAAATTTCAATGCTAATGCTTCGTAAAGAAAAATAATACAGTTATCAGCGCTGAAAAATCTTGATATTTTTTATTTTCAAATTCAATTTTTGCTGTTATAAATATATACAGAATAATCTATTGCGTTCTAACTTATTCTGAAACAAAGCGCAGGAGATTTCAGGAAGTTTCTGATATTTTTACTGATTTTATTCCCGGAAAAATTTTTGTACACGTACAAAGAATGTCCCAGAAAGTCTTTGTAAATTTGGAAAAATCGTTGCCGAATACGAAAGAAATAAACCGTGTGGTTAACTACAATTAACGCTTATTTATGGCAGCAAATTTTTTATAAGAAAGGTACCAAACATTGACGATAAGAATTCCGAGATTAAGCGTCGGAAAATCATAAAAGACCAAGTCATACTCAACGATGGCAAAAATCATTAAAAACATATTATCTGTCTTTGTTTCACCGTTTTTGTTAGGACCATAGGCTCCGGCCCAAACTCCCTGCCACTTTTACTTCTGATGACATTGTCAACAAATGTTTCATTAAATCTTGCAAAATTGTGACCATACGTGGGCAGCAAGAAAATTCTGGTGGGTGCAAGATTTTTCAAAGGTCAAAAAATGGCCTTTAAAATGGTGGTATGGCGAAAAACACCATTTTTCGACGTTTCTCATCGAGCACTATCCATTGGCATAAAAAATTGCGAAAAAACGAAAAAATTTCAAAAATTGAAATCTGGGGAGGTATTTTGATTTCTGGGGAGGGGTATTTTGGTTTCTCGGCCCAGGTGTGGTTGTGACTACGAGAATTATTATACTCGTAAACAGATTGTCCATTTAAACATTGATATCCGATCCGAAGTGAGAAAACATGCTTGCAAAAATGGGCAATTGTGAATGCAAGGTCTTAACCTAATTTTGTCAACAAATAATAAAGAAGAATTCTAAGGAAAGTGTTAAAAATTAAACCAATGTCTTAGATTATACTTCAAGCCAGTGTTTTTTTTTGTATTAGGCAAAGATTTCTCCCGATGTACAAAGACTATTAGGGACCGTCTTTGTACATGTACAAAGATTATTGGGAAGACAGAAACTGCAAAAAAGGTTTGAAATTCGTAGAAATTTCCGGCGCTTAGCGCCGAAATGAGTAATTGTGTGCTCTTTATATTTTTATAATGTCAGAAATTGCATTTTAAGAGAAAAATTGAGAAATTTTTCGGCGCTTAGCGCCGTTTTAAGACGATTATTAATGATTTTCGCCCTCAGAAACCTACAAATTAGCTAAGATACACTACCATAGGCTGAACAACTCTGTTTTTGCCATACTAAAACCGCTACTGTACCATATTATAGTACCCAAACATTTGATTGTACAAAATGTACAAAGACTTTAGGGACCATCTTTGTACATGTACAAACTGACCTTGTACAAAAAACACTGCTTCACGCTTAGATGCTCGTTTTATGCAAATACGAATTTATGAATGTATTAGATCGCTAAAATAAAAAAACATATTTACAGCTAGTCTTCAAACTGATTATCATTGTAAATTCATTAACATTTTTGATAATTTAATTCTTGGCTAGTGCACAGTACGAAAAAGACACAGAAAAATCTTGTGCGTTACGAGATATGCAGAATAGTAGCTACCTTCCGATTGGCGTTGTGTCAAAAAAAGACATCGGGCAATGGAATAAAGTGTCCAACAGATTTTCGAGTAATTTCGTTGATGATCGTACTTGGAACTCTACCATGCCAGCCACATAAAGAATTGTGCAGATGACTGAGAAAATAAAAAGTCAGCCATCTCACGCAGACTGTCGCTCAACAAGGAGTTAAAACCAAAAAATAAACTTACATGAAGACTAATAAGGAAAGATAATAAAATATTTAATTAATAACCTTATTTGGCATTGATATGAGGTACAAAGCTTTAGAAGGAAGAGGGCGATATGCCTAAAGCACCGACTAGCCTAATTTTTTAGAGCCCAAAGCAAATAAGTGCTTTCAGAGCACTGTTCTTTTTGTATTCGGCAAAGATTTTTCCCGATGTACAAAGACTTTTTGGGACCATCTTCGTACATGTACAAAGATTTGAGGAAGACGAAAATTGCAAAAAAGGTCTAAAATTTGAAAAGTTTTCTGCGCTTCGCGCCGAAATAAGTAACTATGTGTTCTATATATCTTTATAACGGCAGAAATTGCATTTCAAAAAGAAAAATGTCAAATGTTTTAGCGCTTCACGCCCTTTTAAGACGATTCTTAGGATTTTCACCCTTCGAAACCTAGAAATTAGCTAAAATACACTACCAAAAGTCGAACAAATCTGTTTTTACCACACTAAAATCGCTACTGTACCATATTATAGTACCCAAAAATTTGCGTATACAAAATGTACAAAGATTTTTGGGAAGACAAATACTGTAAAATTCCCAAAAATTTTCAGCACTTCGCGCCGAAATGAGTAATCGTTTGTCCTATATATCTTTAAAATGGCAGAATTTACATTTAGAATGGAAAAATGTCAAATTTTTCGGCGCTTCGCGCCGTTTTAAGACAATTCTTAGTGATTTTTGCCCTTAGAGACCCAGAAATTAGCTAAAATACGCTACCAAAAGTCGAACAACTCTGTTTTTACCATATTAAAATCGCTACTGTACCATATTATAGTACCCAAAATTTTGTGTGTTCAAAAGGTACAAAGATTTTTGGGAAGGCAAAAACTGTAAAAAAGTGCAAAATTCCCAAAAATTTCCCTACATGTCGTTAAAATGGCAGAATTTGCATTTAGAATGGAAAAATGTCAAATTTTTCACTGAGTGATTTCTGGCGTTAGAAACCCAGAAATTAGCTAAAACACACACTCAAAGATCGAAAACCCTGTTTTATCACACTAAAATCGCTACTGTACTATATTATAGTACATCAAAAATTTGCATGTACAAAATGTACAAAGATTTTTGGGGACCATCTTTGTTCATGTACAAACGGACCTTGTACAAAAAACACTGCTTCAGAAAAATATCAAGCATTTCACAGGAGGGATGCCAGTTCCCAAATTTTTCTAGAACCTTAGAGAATCCAGACATTACCAGTTTGAGACTAACTATGTTTTCGTCCAATAATTTCATAAGAAATTGTGATTTTCTTTTCACTGTAAAGTCAAAAATTGATTAGCCAAAGTGTCGCTGCAACTTTCGCCATTATATTGCGAATGCGGGATGACAATCGATAAGAACCAGTGATAAACACTAGCATTCGTTTGTCAATTATTCTGATAACATGCTGAACAATCACCTCCATACAAATGTCTTCTTTGGGAAGGTTTGAAGGAGGGTTCGATTCCAAAGCATGGCTGCGGACCCCTGCAAAATACCATCAACCCCCCAAAATCTTTGAATTTTTCAGAAATACTTCAGAAATGTGATGCTCTTTATTGTCTTCATACTCTAGAAAGTAAGAACAGCGTCAGAAAAAGAAAATATAGTTTTTGACGCAAACCCATCATTTATAAATCGTACTATTAGAAAAACTTCATGCGTGTCGCCCCTCTACCTCAGAATTTCATGCTTTATATATATATATATATATATATATATATATATATATATATATATATATATATATATATATATATATATATATATATATATATATATATATATATATATATATATATATATATATATATATATATATATATATATATATATATATATATATATATATATATATATAACCACATCTCATTATTTCTTACTCGTATTCTTAATGCAGGCGGTAAACGCAAAAAGGTATACCAAAATCTGACTTATTTTTTGCATAACCTAAGAAGTAATATCATACTCAGTATTTTTCTTCAATCCTAATTAATATGTAACAGCATCAGATATACGAGTATTCGGCAGGAACAAGATAGAAAACCTGCAGCGAAAAAAGTTTTATGACTAAAGAGATTATTTAAATAAGCGCAATTATTCTTATAAGTGACAAAACTCCATGATATTAATCTGATGTCACTTATTCTCTTATAAAAAATTATTACGTTAGACGAACAAAAGCATGTCACCTCAAATAAGCAGGTTCTGCAGTTGGTTGGCCGGGCGATTGTGAGTGAAGCATAGTTTTTTATTTTTTTCGTTTTTGATCTTCACATATCAACGTAAATCAAATTATGCACTATTTTTTCATTTCCGCATAAGTACTGTACTCATTTCATAGTTTTTCACATAAGAAAACATTCTCAAGTAACGCTGTTAACTCTGAACGTGACCCGGGTGCGATTCGGACTTGGGTCGAACTTTTCTCGATTGGCTGACTCGAGCCAACCAGCCTTTCATCCGTCGGAGCTGCCTGTGACCCCTTGCGGTATCTAGCGTGTAAAACCCGACTCTGGTTTGCAGACAATACTCAACTTTGAGCAAAAAACCCATTCTTAGACCTCATATATTCGCATGTGATGTGCAACACAGACAAAGTGCAGAACCACAGGAGTAAATGCAATAATCTACACAAATTCGGCTAAAAATCGTGTCATCTTCACCGAATCTTACAATTAACATGAAATTTTGACAACGACAGCATCTTAGTCTGATCCATACTCCACGCGGCGAGCGGTGCGACGGAAAATTTCCGCAGCGGTCGCTGCAGCAATTCCGCGCCGAACCAATCTATACTTCCGCTGCCGCGCGGCAGCCTACGAATGGCGCGGCGCGGCCAGTCAATCTATACTTCACGCGGTCGCCGCGCCGCAATCAAATTCGCTGAAGTTAGAAGTTTTTTTGCCGTTATTCAATCTATACTTTTGCCGCGCGGCAAGGACCAAAATTTTATATTTTTAGCTTTCTGCCAGATTTTTTCGCCGCGCCGTAGAAGTTAAAAAGCCGATTGCTCAAGCGATTGCAAATGAGGTGTCGGCAAACGAGCAAAGCGGCAATTCGCAGAAGTATATGAACACCTTGCGCGAAGCGGCTGCGAAGAGGCGGTGGAACGGCGCGGAGCGCCAACTTTGAGCCACTTTTTTGTCAACGCGGCGAACGCGGCGAGCTCGCCGCGTTAAGTATAGATGCATGACGTGGCGCGGCGAGCGGATTTCGCCTCAGAATATTCGCGCAGAGTAGGCTGAATTTTATGCATACTGTGGCCGCAAAACCCCTTTACGGCGCGATTCGCGTAAAAGTAATAGATGAGGCTTGAGCCTGATTTACGTCATGCGGCAAGCGAAGCGGCGAGAAATTGCTGCAACGGCCGCCGCAGAAATTTCGCGCAAACTCATTTATGCTTCGAGCTGCGGCGTGATAGCCGGAGAATTATTCGCCGCCGCTATTCGATTTATACTTCACGCGGTCGCCGCATCGCGGACTGATTCGCAAAAGTCAAGATTTTTTCGCCGCTTTCAAAATTATACTTTTGCCGCGCCGCAAGGAATCAAAATCGATATTTTTTTCGTTTTTTAATACATTTTTTCGCCGCGCCGCAAAATTCAAAAAACCGATTGCCTTACGATACTCAATGAGGCGTCGGTACTCGAATTATTCTGGATAACAATGAAGCGGCGATTCGCAGGAAGTATAAACACATTGCGCGAAGCGGCGGTGAAGCGTCATATTTATGCTATTTTTCTGACCACGCGGCGAGCTCGCCGCGTGAAGTATAAATGCACTGCGCGGCGCGGCAAGCGGATTTTGCCGCACAATATTTGCGCAGGGTCGACTTATTTTTGGGTATGCTGTGGCCGGCAAAACCCCTTTGGGCGCGGTTTGCGTGAAGTATAAATCAGGCTTTAAAAAGTCGATTGCTTTTGCGAATGCAAATGAGGTATCAAAGTCGACCCATTGCTCATGCCAATGCAAATGAGATGTCGACAAACGAAGAATGCAGAGGCGTAACCAGGATTTTGGATCGGGGGAGGCACACAAAAACTTTTCAGGACTACTTTTGCATTTAATGCTATGATACGGTACAATAACACATTATGTAAACATAGCAAAACAGAGTTTTTCTACCTTTAGTAGTATAGCCTAGCTAATTTATGGGTTTCTCGATCCAAAATACAAAACGTTTAAAGCGGCGCGAAGCACCGAAATTTTTTGATATTTTTACCGTTTTCATTTATAATTTACGGCCTTTTTATTGATAAACAGTTCGAAAATCATAAGTGGCTTAAAAAACCAAGAAATTTGGTCATTTTTCACCGACCTTAACATTTTCTAGTCCTGTGAATACTCAGTCTGACAGAGCAGAAAATTATCGAATTTGCACAAAACAATTTTGACATAATGCCATAAGTTTAGGCTTCTAACGGTAAACTACGAATTACTAACTTAGTATGAAGCACTAAAATATTTTGACCGATTCAGTCTTTTAAACGCAATGCTGGAGCTTTTCAAAGAGAAATAAGAGTAACCGACGGCAACTCAATTTATACCTCTTATGTAGATCATACAGAACAGGCAACCTAGTTCCAGCGCGAAGCACCGGAAATTTTTAGAAATTCAGAACCCCCTGACCTTTTTTTGCATTTGCCAAATGTTTGTTCATGCACACGAGATTTTGCGGCTGGGGGGTCTAGGGTGGCGCGCTCAAGCGCCCCTCCCCAGCAGGGTCCGGGCAGAGCCCGGAAAATTTTGTAAAAGAAGCACTTTAATGTTAAATTGTAACGTTAAAATGTTCGCAAAATCAGCCAAACTTTGGTCCTGAATTAATGCCGAAAACAATTAAAATCGATCAACTCCTACATTGCATACAATTTCTGAGCTGAAATGCGTTTTTTGACTTCTGCTAAGTAGCTAAGTATACAATGTATGAATGGGGCGCTGCCAGTAAGATAGAAAGATGTACATATCATCAATGAAAATTTTGTTCTTACCGTTTTCAGGCCCATTTGTAGCTTTCGTATTGATAGAAGAATGCGCAAAAACAAGAAAATTTTGTCATTCTCTTTAATAACATTAGAATTATGTGTTCTCGTAAAGAAAGACAAACAAAGCAGAGAAAAGACAAACTGGTACACAATCATTTCCGCACTTTTACTATTATGCTCAACAAGCATGCGGAGTTTCATTCAGCAAACAAATTGTTCATTAAATCATTAAAATGATATGAAACGCTGGATTATTTCAGCTGATTTAAGCTCCCAAACTCATTAGATCTATATAACAATAAATAATAATGACTCGGCGCGAAGTGCCGATAAATTTTGAATTTCTTTGCCTTTTCGAACTTTTTCTGAACACAATTTTTGCACCAGAAAAGTCAACAACATTTCTGAAAAATTTAGGGGTGCATTATGCCCCCATGCGGCCCCTGGCTAAGCCCTTGGAACAAAGCGGCAATTCGCATAGTATGAATACCTTGCGCGAAGCGGCTGCGAAGCGGCGGTCGAACAGCGCTGAGCACCAACTTGGAGCCACGTATTTTTATCCACGCGGCGAGCTCGGCGTGGATAGAAAAAAATTCCGTGGCGCTGCGAGCGGATTTCACCGCTGAATATTCGCGCAGGGTAGGCTGACTTTTAGGCATACTGTCGCCACAAAACCCTTTTGCGGCGCGGTTTGCGTGAAGTATAGATGAGGCTTTATTGTTAAAGTGACATGAAAAAGTCTCTCACCAATTATAATGGTGCACAATCCATAGATACCCAGTCCTATTTTCCAGCCTAAATTTTTCGCTGTCCATAACTCGAGCCAAATGCCAGCAAAGGCATAATCGGCTTGTACCAGTGCGGTAAAAATTACGTGAATCCTAAAGGCAGCGCGTCCGCACTCAAAGTACATTTTGTATGTTGACCAAGGAATCTTTTAACAAACTACAGTAATTTACTTTAAAAGTGTGACAGGCAGAAAAACGATGGAATGCTACCTTAGTTTTTGACATTTCTTCTTCGAGTATTAGTTTGCCATCCGCCAACTGTTTTACTTTTTTAGCCACCGATTGCACAATTTCACTTAAATTGAGGTTTTGTTTTAAGGACATAAGTCAGGCAAGGGTGATGTAAGGAGTAGTAGAATAGAGGAATTAAAACAAATTTAAGACAGCGCAAAAAAGAAGTTTTGAAACAAAGAAGGGCCTCATAACATTCCATTTCCATCCTCATGTTTTTTGCTTCAAAAAGCAACAGTTTTTAACATACGCATCTATTTTAAAGAAAAATCAATATTCAATATGTCATTCGCACATAAAATAAATTTATCGAGATTGAGTCTAATTTGGTAGAGGAAGCATCAGCAAAAGATTGAAAAATTCCCCTTTTTATTCTCTTATAATAAGCATCACAAGCAAGACCTGACACAACCCGGTTCATAAAATCTAAGGAAGCCATCATTCTTATCCTCATCATGTGAATCATGGAAGGGTAACATAAAAAAGCGTAGTCGTAATTTGATTTTTCTTATCAGTTAAAATAAGAATACGATCTTTCTTCAGTCTTTTGAAATGCTATTTTTGACGTATCGAATAGGATAACTGTAGTTTTGAAATGCCTTAAAACTTACAACTGCTTCGAGATGCAGGCACGCAGCTGGCCCTCCTATTTGGGGGGGACCAATACCAATTTTGGGGGGTCCAAGCCAAAAATAGCACAAAATAACGTGTGAAAAACCTATTTTTCCGTTTTTTCTGAATTTTGGGGGGTCCGGACCAGACATGCACGTGCGGGGAGTTTGCTGGAGGTCCTGACCCCCCCAGAATGGAAACATGGGAAATTTTGTTGAGGAAATGAATCAAAATCAAGGTCAAAAACGGTTGAAAATTGAAAATTTTCTTCAAAAGTGCTTCAAATCGATGAGAAACTGTGTAATAACGTTGTTTTAACGCCATTTAAGCATTTTTACCAGTATTTTAGAGTCATTTTGGCCCAAAAAAGCTGTATTTTTTGACTTTTTGCAGACTGGTTGACCCCCCGCAGATCGGTCACGCTGTGCATCTATGGTCCGTACCCCCTATTCCCCCAACAGCTACGTGCCTGTCGAGATGTAACCAATGATGTAGAGCATGGCCTGACAGAGAGATCAGCCGGAGCCTTTTTTGAAACAAAATGTCTAAAAACTGAATAAATGCTAAATAGCGTTTAAGTCAAGCTAAATAGTGTTTAAGTTAATCAATTTCAAGCCCTTTAGAAGAAAATTTTTCATTTTCAACGTCTTTTTGCTTTAATTTTGCCGCATTTTTCTCATAAACTTTCCCATTTTTAAAATTCTATGGATCTAAACCCCCTCCCCGTGAAGTCACTTCCCGACCATGATCAAATCTCTCAGAAACTGACTACCCGGGCAAAAGCTCGTATAAAACATTCAAATGCTTCAAAACAATTGGCAGATATACCACTAGTAAGCGAAAGGTTCAACGTAGCTTCAAGATTTTCAAATCTTGCTCGGTCAGCAAGCAAACACATAAAAAACATTTTTAAAGCTTTTTGAGCACAGAACTATAATTAAATTTGTATGTTGATGCCTTACGCAAATGAAACATTTAATATTAGTTAAAAAGTAAGAATAAAGCTTGGACGCCTTCTCTCAAACGTTAGCATCCGGCTGATAACAGCATAGTTGAGGAACGCACTGCTGAGAGCATTAAGCATAAGGCAGCATTTATCTTTACCTTGTATCGTCATCGACCAATAGGGTTCTATCAGATAAAGATTTTATTTCAGCTTGCCTGAAAAAAGTAGCGGAGATTATTCGATTCTAGGATCTTATGAAAATAGTAACATAGCAAAAGAAACAGATCACGGAATTTCATAGCTTAAGATATCTTTCTTAAAATTCTTGTCTCGCGACATACAAAAAATATATACCAACGGCGCCGAATTTACGTTAAGTTCGTGAAAATTGCTTGTGCTTGACCGTGACATATCCTACGTAATCTTACTAATATGGAAATTCCAATACTTTTTAGCTAATAAGTCGTAAGCAGCCTTTGATTCCTTTAAGGCGTCCAGTTCCTTGGAGTCAATTTCTAAAGAAGTACTATCACACTTCGAAACAAATTCTAAAACTAGAGGAAATAGCATAAATGATTATGTAGTTTTGGGAGTCAGAAATGGTTAGGATCACTGGATCGAAAGTATTAAATGAAAATATAGTTGTTCTTTTTTAACGCACAGTACAGCATTTCAAATTATTTCACAAAATTAGCAGCTACAATGATGCATATCTGTGCATCGTATTACAGTGAAAGTTCTTAAGCAAAATATTTATGTTAAAGGCTAACTCTTGAGGTTGCACATTGTCCATTACTATTTGAAAACAAACTGGTAGCTGAATAGAAAATAGAATGACGTCCGTACATATTTTTTGGAAATACAGACTAAGAATCACTAGAAAAAAGTACAGACGAGGTAGCGGCACAAGCGATTCAGCGTAAATTCGTAATATTTTACGAATAAAAGATTTGGCTAACAGTTTCTTTTACGTCTTTTCTTTTTTCTATACTAGCTTATAACTTTTATAAGTACAAAACTTATAAGCTTCATCATTTTTTACACTCTGTCGGAATATACATTGATGATACAAGCGATTTGAATACAAGTACGAAATGTCTACGTCTCGAATTATTTTTAAACATAAAAATATTAAAATATTTTTGTCGATGCAAAGTATGAAACACTAATTTTATACACAAAAATTTATTCGAATGACCATAGCACACTGCTCGCACTGATAATTGCTGATCATAAGATACTTAAGAAAATTGGCTGTAACATGCAGAATGGCTTCCAACAGCAATTTCATACTTTATTTTTAGTGATTCAATATCATATGTGACAATACTGTTTTAACAATCTAAGAAAACTCAGAAAATGTGAAAAACAGCTAAAAGTCAGATTAGACTTGTCTCACTTTCCAGTTCTTCTTCTTCGACTTGTTTGAAATATTCCGCCAGAAAGTCTCGGAATATTTCACAACGCACAATTAGTTCTTTATATTTACCAATATCCTGAAAGCGACCATCCTTCATAACTATAACCTGATCGCAGTATCGCAGAAATCCAATGCCATGCGTCACCAGAATACGCGTCTGAAAAAATGCTGAAAATCTACGAAAACGGGACTAATTGCACTTTTGTAACTAAGATTCGATTTACTTAATAAGAGAGACAATATAACCTCGATTTCAAGACGAACTAGGATTTAAAAAATGGAAACATTTTATTCTACGTACATTTGAGTTGAGTCAAAACGAAAAAATTGTTCGAAACTAATGGTACCTATTGATAAAAATAGCCCTAAGTATATCACTTTGAAGGGGGTTAAACCTGCAAGCTATGCCTAATTAGCTGATTTCATGCGAAAACAAAAAACTGCGAAATCTTAACAATCATTCCACGATAGCGCACAATGTGTTATAGCAAGAACAATGACATTGTCAGAATGTTGACGCACGCATTGATAATAAAGATCACATATGGTCAGCAACCGAATGATGGGGGTCAAAATAAAGCAAAATCGCAAAAAGTCGCGAGAAATGCAGAGAATTAAATTCTGATGGTCTGCTTGATTTTAGGGAAGGGATTAGATTCAGAGAATCTAAACCACTCAAAACCCTCTCCCGTTTGTGAATTGGTTATTATAATAAAATAGTAAGTCAAATTAATGGTAGATACTCAAGTGCGATAAGTAACGGATCTAGGATTTGCCTTAGATGGAATGTTGCTGCAACTTTTCCAAACTTTGTTTTGTCTTATTTTATTCAAAATCGCTTCTGTGCTGCATTTTATAGTGAATTATAAAATTTTCGTCAATTGTGCCTAAAAAAATCATTATTGCTTAACTTCCTGCATTTGTAGCATTTCACGTGGAACATCGAAAATTATTTAAAGTTATGCTTGAAAATAGAAGAAAAGTAATCTTGAAAAAGCTGTTTTTGCTATTGAAATCGTTTAAAAACCTATTGCCTGAGCAAAAATATGACTTCCAGGCCGCCAAGAAAGCAAATGAATGTCATTAATAGTCATTATCTGGCGCGAAGCGCTGGAAAAATTTGAGAAATTATTATCACTGACGGCCAAAAATCATTGCAAATCATGCCGGGAGGTCCAAAAAACACTACTCACGTTTTATGTCATAGCTCTAGAACTAGGGGCAGCTAGGCACCTAAAATATTTTTAAACGGCAGAAAAGAGGTCTCTAAGATGAATGAAAAATCCTGAGATGATATCTAATTTTTTTCAAAAGTGGTCTTTTTCAGAAAAATGCAACGTAGTTGATTAAGTATCTGTTTTTAAATCTCTATTCTTGCCTTAATCACTCATTCAACTTGTTCTTTTTTTGAATAATAAACAATACATTCTATGAGTCAAAAAACAATTTCTACATGAGGTTCGTTACGATGTAGGCTCATTGTATTGTATCAATGGACGAAATGGGACGTTTTGGCGCCGCCGTTTTGGCGCCACACTCTTTGTAATATCATTAATTATTTACATTTTATTTATGATTAAAGTATAATACAGATTCTGAAAGCCCATTTAATTCTCTACGTGATGGTATAAATTAATTTTAGAATATCTTTGGATTTAGTGAGATAATTATATGCATCTAAAAATACACTGGATTTTCTACAGTTTTTCAGTCGTACACAAATGAATACTCGTCGACTCGAAAAGAACAATATGCTATTTTGTAGCTGTTAGATTCTGCTTCCTGAATATATAATTTATTTTAAAATTGCTTTAGTATTGATTCAATTAGAATAATTTACAAGTTGCTGGTGCCAGAACGGCGGCGCTAAAATGTCTTAGACCCTATAAATGTAGTAAAAACACCGCTAAAATTCATCGTGACTGCAATTTTCAACTTAGCATTTGTACTATATGCATTTGCACAAAGAGCAGAGACTTTTTTCGCAAAACTGTTCATCTGCACCATGGAATTTTTCGTTTTTTGAAATATATTACTTTTAATTAATGTGCAACATCTTAAAAATGGGTTCGTTTTGTACTGTAACATACAGACTTAATTTAGAAATTTAGACCTTTTTGTCTGATTTTTGAAAAAATTTCAAGTGCTTACCTCGCCTGGTTCTTAAGATATGACGTGAAACTCGGGCAGCGTTTTTTTAGACCACCCTGTATATCCATTCTTTATCTAGCCTAACATTTTGGGCCAATGAGGGGAGGCTGGCCTGCTGGCCTCCAATAAATCCGGCGATGATGGGTACCAGATCTTCTACGTAATGGCGGACTATTTTTATATACACTCTTACTTTATCTTTCAAAATGCCTTTTTTCCCAAATACGTGTTCGAAGATATGTTTCCCAACAGAAACGTCAACAGCGCTCAACGGTGAATCTAGCACATAAATATCCGAATTTTGATAAATACTTCTGGCTAAGCTTATCCGCTGCTTTTGTCCTCCACTTAAATTTGCACCCTAAAAAAGCTTGAACTGGTATTTAACTGATGCATTGACTGATAAACAAATAATTTATACATCTTTGTTTTCTGTATAGAAGGCAATAAACACGGGGATTATCCGCGTCAGTAAGTAATTCCTATTACAATAAACATTTTTCACGCAAATCCTTTGCTTGAAATTTATATTATAACCAATTTGAAATATAAAAATAAAAAATTAGATACATGAAGTTGGACGGATTGAAGTGTATATAATCAAGAAAATAATAGTGATCAGATGAGTATGAAAAATAATTAAAAGCAAGTTCTGCTCAAGAAGCAAGCATGACATCGACTCTCATGGCACTTTATGAACCAGAAAATCTGTCAGCAAGCTGATAAACAGTTGACACATGTCAACACACAATGACATGTTGGCTATAGTCTTACAGATTCGCCCAGTTCTGTCTGATCTCCGGCCACAAATGACTTCAGATCTTGCTGCAGTGCGCAGCTTTTAATCACCTCTTTATACAAGTCACGGTCGAACGTTCTCAAAAATAGAATATTCTCCTTCACTGTTCCATTTTGTATCCAAACATGCTCGGGCACATAAGCTATGGATCCCTGGAGGAGAAACATTGTGCACACTTTTTGTTTATTTGATAATCTTTTTTAAAATAATAAAACTTGTTCAAAAGTTTTTCGAATCCTTTTTGAAAAATTTTTTGACATATTTTTAATCGTCATTTGCAGATCTCTGAGACAAATGATTATTTTAAAATATTGCACTTGTACTTGAGCAAGAGCGAATATGAGGAGGCCGCTCTAGATAATGAATCAATTTATATATTGAATGAAGTACTTTTGATAATCTGCCCAAATTTCTTAAGTTTTTGGGCGCTTAACTTACAACTGACATTGACTGGTTTTCTTGCGGCCGGGGAACTATATTTTTGCGCTCTAAATTGGTCTTTTTATTCAACAAAGGCTATATAACTTCAACGGGACTTCAAGAGCAAAAGCAAAGTAATTTAAGCAGATTTTCAACGGGAATTGGAGATAATTTCCTGCATTTTTACGTAGAAATAAGAAATCAGTAAAAATTACAAATTTATTAAATCATTGAATAAAAATAAGTTAAAATAAAAAAGAAGAAATGAATTTTTTTCAACCCTTCCTTCAGTTAAAATTCACAAATTTTTGAACGCTTTGCCCCGTAATTTAGCTATGAAATATTTAAGATAATTTTAACAGCATAACATTTCTACTATCTCATGTTTCTAAAAAATTCTTACGTCAAAAATAATTCTGAATAAAATTAGACCCTGAAAATTGCAAAAAATGTTATTTTGCACTTGTATAGCTGACTTCTGGAATCACTGTCGACTTTGGACCATTGGGCTTTTTCGGACCAAAATGACCTCTAAAACTGGTATAAGCGATAAAATAGCGTGAAACTACATTATTACAGAGTTTCTGGTCAATTTGAAGCACTTTTAGGAAAAATTTTCAATTTTCATCCGTTCTTAGCCTTCGTTTTGCCTCAGTTTCGCCACAAAATTTTCCATTTTTTTCATTCTGGGGGCTATACCCCAAACCCCCCACGTGCATGTCTGCTTTTAACATAGGGAATAGCTGGAATACCGCCTTAATTGGAATGAATGTTAAAAAATCTTGATATAATTCAGATGAATGTTAAAAAAAGCCTAAATTCGCTTTTGACATAACATATATAATTTCTCCGATGCTTTACGCTAATATGGGCTTGCAAAATAAAATGTTGCATAAATTTTGTGTCTATGTATTTCATGCTAAAGAGGTAATTACGAAACGAATCAAAAAGTAGTGTCTTAATGTGATATGCATTCAGTGTTTTAAAATTTGCATCAAGAAACAAGCTCCCAAAAGTTGTTGCCGAAGTTCTGAGCTGCAGGTAGGAATCTGTTAATTGCAAGGCGTCGGAGCATTATATAAAGTAAGAGTATTTGCGCGAATCAAAGATAGCATGCAAGGGCACATTATTTCATAAAATTGGGCATTTAAGGGCATATTATTTCATAAAATTGAAATGATCTTCTCTTCAGTAAATTGGTAAAGCCGATTGATAATATAATCAGCGAAACGCCTACGTTTACTGTCAGGTTTCCTGATAACTTGATCATCTCATCAACGAGTGCCCTTAATACACTTGTTTTTCCGGCGCCAATCCGTCCGACTACAGCAATTAAGGCGCCTTTTCTTATCTTGTAAGACAAGTCACGCAAAACGGGTGCTCCACTGGCACGATATCCGAAACTAGCATTTCGGAATTGCACAGAGAATTCTTTTGGAAAAAATTTGATATTACGCAAATCAATCAAATAAAAATTATAAGATTACTATAAATCGAAGCAAATAAGTAGAATAAAGCATACAGGTACAGCATGCAAATTCTGGGGGGTCAGGCCCAAAAAATTTTTGAAAAGTGCCTTTTTTGGGCTAATAAACGATGGGTACATTCAAAAACGCTGTTTCTAGACGTATCAGACAATGCTCGTTCTTTCTAGAACATAGCGACGTAAGAAAATTCTGGAAAAAATTTGAAAAAAAGATTGAATTAAATATAGTCACAGCGCAAAGAGCCGAAAATTTCAGACTTTTGAGCCAAAACTGGACTAAAAACGCTTTAAAAGGCACACTTTTTACAATTTTGTGGGAGTCAGTGGTCATTCTGTGGGTGAAGCCCCCAAATATCCCTCCCCCAAGAAATTGAATGGAAGAAAGAAGTACTTATACATAAAGTCGTCCAAAGTACAAGCATTAAATCCACAATAAGGGTAACAGTACACTTCTGTAGAATGCCCAAAAGTGCATTCAGTCTAGATCTACTTTCCCTCGAATTGACTTTAAAATAGGAACCATATCAATGATAACGAATTAAAATAAATCAAAGTTGCATTGAAATCGTGTGAAAATCTGAATGAAGGGTAACATGAAAAATTCTTATAAGATAACGATAATTTCATCTCACTGCATCCAGAATTTAATTAAGTACGGCATACTCAGTCTAATATCGAAATGTAACAGTGCATCAAATAAAAATACATATTGCAAAGAATCTGCTCAAGTTTAATGAAGGACAGCATCGCATTAGATTGTAAGCATTTCATGATGTTGCAGCAAATGAATGATATGGATAATTTCGTACCGGAATCAACATCTTTTTGTGAGCATAGATTCATTTCGTCCAAAGCAAAATATTGAGCGAGTCTTGATATCGCCACGATTAGCTTGAATTTTTTAAATAAAGTTAAGCGCTAACAAATCGATAGATGGCATAATTATGGGTCATGGCTTACGGTATTAAGACTGTTCACTGCTGCAGGCAACATGGACAAAGGTACATATAAAATATTGAGAACCATTAGAGTAATAAACGCATCACTGGCTCTCAAAATTTTAGTTTCGGATATTAACAAATAGGTTCCGTATATCGCTAAACATGTCTAAATAAATGTGAATAATATCAGAAGACTGTCGCATGCGGCAGACAAATCTTAAAAATGCAAAATTGCTCGAAAATCAAGAATATTGGTTAAAATTTTGAAACACATTTATAATCACGGCAGCTTTCGATTAGATTGACATTTTGAAGTTCAATTTCAAAAATCAATTATGACTTAAATCATGTGAAATTTCATCCGTCTTGTATTTTAGTGAATGGCAGACCCAAGTAATTTAGCTTTTTGTCTCTGAATGTATTTTGATTACTGCAGAAAGTGTATCATTAACCTTTCAGCCCTAATGCTAATGTTCAGGCGCAGAATACTTAAGCTATCTGTCGTCTTATCGTCTTATCCGCCGTCATATATATTACAGCCCTCGTCGCGTTTGTCATTCAAGATTTCGAGATACGCATTTAAAGCGCAGAAAAGTTTTGAACTGTGCTGACAAGAGGGATTTCCACTGTTCTTTGTCATTTTGTAACAAACAGTATTATATGATAGGTAGGGATTCCAACAAACTATCTTTCTTCTGTACTGTAGTTATCCCATTCTAGAATAAGACGAAAACAAGAATGTATTCTAAGTACCCGAAGATAAAGCAAGCTCAGCTCACAGATTCTACAAAATGCAGTCAAATTGGCTGTAGTAGAGCGACAAAGCCAAAATAGCTTTGTGACATACTGGGGACATGCTTACACTTGACACACGCCATATTAAAGATAAAGATTAGGACATTATCCATTAAGAATATCTTACAAATAGATTCGCGGAGGACCATGTTACTTCCGTCACACCACTTAAGATTGCAAGTCTTTTTAGGCAATTAATTTCCTTGTCCCTGACTTGTTTTATTCGCTTCTGAAAAGCTTGTTCCCAGGCGTATAATTTTATAACCTAAAATACAATTGTGCCCATATTATTTGCCTATGCTAGGATTAACAAATTTCTTTAAATCAGAAAAAGCAAGTTTACGACATTCGTTTATTATTGTTTTTCTTAAACTGAGCAATAATCGGCAGCATAAAATACTACTGCGCATAAAAAACACGGCGAGATTCCATAGTAATATTAATAATTCACATTAGCGATTAGTTATGGCCAGACATGCACGTGGTGCGGGTTTAAGGGTGTAGACCCCAAGAAGGACAAAATTAAAAATTACTGGGGAAAATAAGGTAAAATTAACATCAAAATGGCCATTTCAGATCGAAAGCTCTCTAACTGATCGTTTCTAGACTTGGCTGGACCCAAATCGGCCATTTTGTGCACCTATAGTTATAGCAACTAAGGGACTAATATCAACAATAGAATATATAGGTAATAAAAATGTGCACAAGTCATCAACGATTTCTTTGAGAATCCTAGTTTTGCCAGAGCAGTATTTTCTGCCAAGCTAGTCAAATCATGATATGAGAACTATACACTGGAAAAATATTTAGCTGTATAGACTTTTGAGGCGCAAACAGAGAATATTGATCATGTTAAAATTTAGGCGAATTTCCTGGCTGTTACTTATCTAATTTATTACTTTTTAGTTCACTTTTTGATCATATCATCGTTTTCCATCAATGAGCTTGTGTCTGATTCTTTAGCTAATTAATTTGGCGTATTCCAGATGATAGCGTCATCTTCAAATCAGTTAATCTTTTATATTTCGTTCATAATCCGACCACATTTGTAACAGTCATAAAATGTTTCAGTGAAATTAAAACGAATACTACATAAAAACTATTGATGAAGAACTTATGCCTGTGCAAGCGTACCACAAAAAATTATCATACGGACGAAAATGTTTGTGCCAAAGTGACTTTGTGAAAATAGAACTAAGCATTTAAAATCGTCCGGAATAGTTTTTAATAAATAAATAAATGACATAATAAAAAAATTTGATTGATGTGCAATAAATAATTATTAATTTTATCTATTTCCGAACTGCGAAATGGTGATCAAAACATCTGTGTCGATCGGAAATATCATGGACTTACTTTTATACCACTGAAAATTTCAGCTTGCAACTTTAGGCGATTGTCTTTGCATGACATTTGCAAAGTTTGCTGCGCTTGCATAGGTGATATTATTGATGAATTAAGCAAAATCATAAGAGTAAAAACGAATGCGCCTGATAAAAATACCCAGCCAATCGTCTTGTATAGGATGTAGAATCCAACAGTGATCTATTTTAATAAAATAACATAAAAGTAGCGGAAAATCAATATCAATATGCAAATCGTAAAATGAACTGGTATAAAAATGAAAAAATATCCTATTAAACTATTGTATTTTAAGGCAACCTACATAATTGACTGAGACGTACAGAAAATATAAGAAAAAGCGATAAGACATTGCGGTTTAATTCTTAATGACATCGTTAAATTGAATGAGTTTGCAATTTATTCCCAAGTCTTCTCGACTGTGCAGAGATATTATACAATCACCTACCCGACTGATATGAAAAATCCTGCCTCGACGTGTAGGGTTTCCAACGTTGCAGTTTTCCAGACTGCACTTAGGCCCACCGTCCCAACAGTCCCACCGTCCTAACAGTTCCAACGTCCCAACAGTCACACTAGTCCCATCGTCCCAACTATACCACCAAATCCCAGCAATACCACCAGTCCCAACAGTCCCACCGCCCCAACAGCCCCACCGTCCCAAAAGTCCCATCAATAATCCCAACGGTCTCAACAGTTCCTCTAGTTCCAACAGTCCCACCGTCCCAACAATCCCACCGTTCTAACTGTCCCACCAGTCCCACTATCATGTCATTATGAGTTAAGCAAATTCATGCAGCAAACACAAGTGAAATCAAGCTGATCACACTGTTAGCTATGTATCTAACTAGCTGTTATATTTGTTATCCCATCCGTATTGTTTTTTCCATTCTAACGACTAACTCTTTTTTACTCATGCGTTTCTGTTTCTTTTTAAGCTCGTTAAAACGGTTTGTAATTGATTCGCGCTCACTCAAGAAAAAATAAAAGTTCTTGAAGCGCATTTGAAAGATCATGAAAATAAACTTTAAGTGCACTCGTGAGCTAAAATATTCGGAATTTTCAGGCATCGGTGCTTTTGTATAATTCTTGCCTTCTTAACAGCCCAAGTCAGGAAAAGGCATATTGAATACGAGTATGTCAAAATTTTCTGTCACTTCGCGTCGAATTATTCATTTTCTTTATATCTTTTCGTGTCAATGTACTAAAATTATGTAGCTGAAAATTTTTTCAGAGATGAGCTCGGATATTTGCTGAGAAGTTATTAATGCAGCTATTTTAACGCAAATAAACTATAAACCATTTTAACGAGCTTAAGAAGAAACAGAAAAATACATCAAAAAATAGTTACTTGAAGAAAGGAAAAAATTTTAAAAGTGATTATATGTGCTTAAGGACTTAGATACATAGCTAACAGTCTGATCAGCTTAATTTCACATGTTGACGCAGCGACTTATGGTAACATGATAGTGGGACATGTGGGACAGTAGGACTATCGGGAAGGTGAGACTGTTGGGACTGGCGGGACTGTTGGAATTCTTGGCGGGAATGTTGGGACAGTGGGACTGTTGAAACTTGTGAGATTGTTAAGATTATTGGTGGGACAGTTGGGAAGTTGGAACTGTTGGGACGGTGGGGGCTGTTGGGGCCGGTGGACTGTTGAAACACAACCGAAAAAAATGTACTCAGCTGAAGCACAGCCATCCCGTCCCGACTGTATTCGCTCTTCCGACTATGTATTCTACGACTTCTTGCATACAAAGCAGACCTCCTTTCAAAAAATATGTAGGCGTGAAATACATAATACTAGTAACATTTTGCATGATGGTGTCAGCCACGTAAGCTAAGCCTAAATAGGGCGATGCAACGAGCGGAGCGACTTGCATTCCATTGCTAGACATTTATTCAATGCAATTTCAAAATAATAGCTTATCAAAAGATCCAAAAATCAGTTCTACTCTTTTTCCCATATTCTTAGCGGGCAAGAAGGTGCGGCTGCGCTTCTCGAACTTCGCTGGCTAAGGTCCTGTATTCACACGTAGTCGTGGGGGTAGGGGGGATGCACTCCCCAGAAGTTCGAATACCCCTCTTCCAGAAACCAAAATAACCCCCCGAAATTCAATTTTTGAAAATTTTTTATGCTTTTTTAGCGATTTTTTTATGCCATTGAATAGTGCTCAATGAGAAACTTCGAAAAATGGTGTTTTTTCGCCATACAACAACTTTTAAGACTATTTTTTGACCTTTGAAAATTTTTTTACCCCCCAGAAATTTTTCACCCCCCAGAATTTCGTTGCTGCCCACCTATGGCAACGACCCGTTGCTGCATTTTATAGTCTGTTTCACATAAGTTTTTGGGCACAAATTTTAAGAATTTTTCCGAAAGTAAGCCGACGGAGTACAAAAAAGCAGGACCGTTCTAAAATTTCAACGGTCGGAAAGGCTGTATGGTCGGGGACCATGAAGAGCCAAAAACGAAAAAATTCATAAAAATAAAAGAATAGCAAGTAATAATACTAAAATAATAACAATAATAATAATAAAATATTCATAATAATAATAATAATAATAATAATAATAATAATAATAATAATAATAATAATAATAATAATAATAATAATAATAACAATAGTAATAATAATAATTATAGTAATAATTATAATAATATTATTATAATAATAATATAATAATAATAATTATTATTATTGATATTAAAAAAATATGAAACAGTCATGTCGATAAATTGTTTTTACCTGAATCGGAGCGGTCCACAGTAAGTGGAAATAGGGTGCAAACTCGATGAATCGAGCGACGTCAATTGACACTAAAGCTACTATTTTCCCAGCGCTTGTAATCTGCCTTGCTTCGACACTCAAAGTCAGGCTCTAAATATTTCGCCAAATCTTGCTTTATTGCTTTAACATTCACACGAACATTATTTGTTATTCAAGTGTATCAGGATAGGATACGTTGAGTCTTTGCTACCACAGTAATAAAACTACAAGCACGCATATCTCACGAAGTTGCCTTTGCGATTTCGTTAAAATTCAATGACGATAAAAACGATAGTGATTGAAACAAATATTTCAGCGCAATAACTTTCATGTGGTTATCTAATCGCAAAGCGTGATCAGTTTCAAGAAAAATTTTTTTATTATCTGTCAAATTCATGTATGTTCGTCCTTTTGACTGTATAACAAGACGTTTGAGAATGAACTCATGGATAAACAAAGGAGAACGAGGAGAAGGTGTTCCCTTCACTCTGACAGACTTCAGGAAACAGGCAGCGCAGGACCAATGCGCAAGGATGTGCGACTTCAAAGTATACAGAAAAGTCCGAATATTGCGCGAAAGAACTGAGATCTACTGAATGCTTAGAAAAAACGTTCATTTGGCCAAAAAAGCTAAATTAGTAACTGTCAAATCGCAAATTAATGATAAATTTTGTAGTGTTTTACTGTTTAAAGTACTTTTGAGATTTTGACACGCACCCAAAAGTGATAGCTAGTTGGTCATTAAGCCCCAGCTAAATTACCATGCCAACGTGCAGGTACTGGGATCATCCGCAAAATTGTTTGCCACTTCCGCGTGCAAGGCTGAGTTTGGCTCTTAGAAAAATAAAAATGAAGATTTGAGCGGTATTAAGTAGAAATACGAGCAAAAAAAGCATAAAAAACAGAATAGTTTTTCAGCAGTAGACAAAATCATTGCCAGCCAACAAATTATGTTCATGCTCCTTTACCATTATGCAATTTTTGAGTCTTTTCGATAGCAGAAAAACACAACATTTCTGATTTTAATTCATTTCACACAAGAGACAAAGAATCATAAAATATAGTATTTGCTATAGGTATTGTTTTATTCATTGGTATTTTTAGGTGTGCACAGAACTAATTCGGGTTCTTATTTGGGACTTGTACTTTTTACAGACTCGGGTCCCACATAACCTTTGCCCCCCTGAGCCAAGGGCAAACCAGATGGGCGTAATATACTTACTTTTTAATCAGTGTTCAAAACGAAATCGGCCTGATTTAATACTGAGTATGATCGCTAATCGATTTAAGAATAGCTCAAAGCATCAGAGATTCACTTCATCATCAGTAATTGCAAAAAAGCACCCTGCATGCATGCCAATGCGACATATCATGTGCAAAAAGAAAATGAAATTGATTTTCATTTAAACGACAGTTTGTTCTGGGAACTAGCTGGATTTTAATTTTGCAGAGTCGTTGATGCAATTATTAAAGATAAAGTGGATTGGAATCTCTGATAGCTAAGAATTGAGACTTAAACGTTAATCGACTAAAACTTTGTGTCAAAATTTACAAAACGTTTTAAGGAGCTTGGAAATTGATGCGGATTTATTTGAACGTTTGCCGAATTAATTCTTGATCGCTTTACGGCTATTCTTAATTCAAATGGTGAAAACAGTGTAGTACACTTATCTGATTTACTTTTGGTGCAAGCGGTAGGAGGTGGCAAAGGCTACTTGGGTTGGGACCATAGATGCACAGCATGGCTGGTGTCACACCTTAAAGGGTCCGGCACCTTAAAGTGTCCGGCCGTACACTTTAAGGTACCTAAAAGTGTACGGGTTTACCTGAAAGCGTTCGGTCTATAGGAGAGTGCATAAATACATAGGAGAAGACGTTTAGAACACGACAGAATGAGAATGGCACGAGGAAATGGAAAGATTGAATTGACAAACCCCTCACAGACCTCAACAGTTGAATTCTTAAATTTGTTTTATTTTTTATGCAATTTTTGATGCCGCGGATAAAACTTGATGAGATACGTCAGAATACTTTGTTGTTTTATCCTATTACCATGAACTAATTATAAGTAAAAAGGTAATTTAGGTTTCAGTTAATAAAATTAAGACTTAATTCATTATGAGTCAATTGATTAAAAAGTTAATTAATAATTAATAAACCAATTAAGAATCAATTAACTAATTTTGATTTCGTTTAATCAAAAGTGTAATTTCGAGTTAATTGAATTAATCGATTCATTATAATTAGTTAATTAATTAAAATTAAATAACTCTGAGTTTAATTAACTGAGAGTTTAGTTGCAAGGTACGAAACCGGCTCTCAGAACCAGGCTCTTTTTGAAAACCACATTAATTCTAGAGGTCTATGCAAAAACATTTATGGCAGCTTGTTCTATTCACAATTAATCGCTCAAGGTTAACCGGTACTATAGCATACGCACATCCAAAAATAGCTTCAAAATCAATGCACAGCGGTTGATCTACCATGTTAGCCAATCGGTGCTTTCGACAACCCACTTGAAACAGCGGATCAACCCACATTTCAGTCATCCGGGAACCTTTTTTTGACAGATCGATTCTCAGTGCCATTTGGCGAACAACCATACTGTTTTCCTCAGTACCTTTTGCCGACGAATCAAACCGGTATTATCGGTCAACCGGTACACAATCTTAATTTTTATCTATTTTTTAGATAAATATATGTATATTACCTTCCGGTAAATACTTGATATAATAGCAGCTTTAAGTCGAGCCGCTACTCGTCCCATTATATTATTCGAATGGTGAATGCACAAACTGCGCAACATCTGAGACAAAACTAAAAGGCCAACGTAAAAATATCCATGCCATCCGTGCTCCATCGGATTTTCATGAAATTGCATTAAAAGCCTGCATAAAACGCAAATTGAATTTTTATGTTAAGAACTCAGCTTGTTCTTACATAAGTAGCGCGTGCATATAATATAAACCTGAAAAAATTTTTAAAGTTATCCATTTTCGAGAATCGACAAGCAGTGATAATATAGGCACAACGTTCGAGAGTTGATACATTCGAAAACGGATCTTTTTGCTGCAATGAATCATGTTTTTTTGGATAGGCTTGAAATATTTTAGAAGGGGTGATTCAAGGGGGCGGCGGTCACCTCCACAGATCGACGCGCTCCTGGACCCGGTTGCAATACGGGTCGGAGGCATTAGAGCGACACTATTAACAAGAGCAACGCTATTCACAAGAGCGACAGTAGTCAGCAAAAGTGCGACACAGCATAGCCTTACGTTATAGACTTTTGATAAGAATTTTAAAAAAATGGTGTTTTTGTACAGTACTCAAAAAACAAGTCAGAAGCCTTGCCTCGCTTAGTATTATTAATTAAAAAACGAGCTTATTTTATACACTTATTAAAAAAGCATATTCTTTTAACGTAAGTGTGCAACTTTCAAGACGCAACATGAATGTACAATACTTCAACACACTCACTTTGTCATCTGCACAGATGCACAGCAGAGCCGATCTGGGGAAGATGGGGGATTGTGTCTCATGAGCCCCACCAGTCCCAACAGCCCCACCGCCCCAACAGCCCACCAAAAATCCCAATAGCCCCACCCGTCCCAACAGCCCCACCAGTCCCAACAGCCCCACCGTCCCAACAGCCCCACCAATAATCCCAACAGCCCCACTAATCTCAACAGCCCCACCAATCCCAACAGCCCCACCGTCCCAACAGCCCCACCAATAATCCCAACAGCCCCACCAGTCCCAACAGCCCCACTAGTCCCAACAGCCCCACCAGTCCCAACAGCCCCACCAGTCCCAACAGTCCCACCGCCCCAACAGCCCCACTGATAATCCCAACAGCCCCACCACTTCCAACAACCCCACCGATCCCAGCAGCCCCACCGTCCCAACAGCCCCACCATCCCAACAGCCCCACCGTCCCAACAGCCCCACCAGCATACGTGGGCAGCAAGAAAATTCTGGGGGTGCAAGATTTTTCAAAGGTCAAAAAATGGCCTTAAAAATGGTGGTATGGCTAGAAAAATACCATTTTCGACGTTTCTCATCAAGCACAATCCATTGGCATCAAAAAATTGCTAAAAAACAAAAAATTTCAAAAATTGTATTCTGGGGGTATTTTGGTTTTTTTGGGGGAGAGGTATTTTGGTTTCTCGGGGAAGGGGGGTGCACACCCGCCCCCAACCCCCCACGCCTAGTGGGGTAAAGTGACCGAGAAATGTGCTTAAAATAGAATTCTGGGGTCTACCATAATTTAGGGGATTTCCAGAATTTCGGGTTAGGAGATTAAACTCAAAACATCCCCTCCCCACGCTTATGTGAGGTTGGGACAGTGCGACTGTTGGAATGATAGGACTGCTGGAACGGTTGAACTGCAGGGATTGGTGGGCTCTTGGGACTGGTGGGGCTGTTGGGATGGTGGGGCTGCTGGGATTCGTGGGGCTGTTGGGATTATTGGTGGGCTGTTGGGACGGTGGGGCTGTTGGGACTGGTGGGGCTGTTGGGATTTCGGGTGGGGCTGTTGGGACGGTGGGGCTGTTGGGATGGCGGGGCTGTTGGGACGGTGGGGCTGTTGGGACGGGTGGGGCTGTTGGGATTTTTGGTGGGGCTGTTGGGACGGTGGGGCTGTTGGGACGGTGGGGCTGTTGGGACTGGTGGGGCTGTTGAGACATCACCAGATGGGGTCCATCGATCTGGAGGGGTCAAAAATTGAGCTTTTTTGGGCCAAAATGACCTCAAAAACTGGCAAAAATGCTAAAACATCGCTAAAATTACGTTGTTCCATAATTTAAAGACAATATTAAGCGCTCTTATAGAAGAATTTCAATTTTCATCCACTTTTGGCCTTATTTTGCCTCATTTTTCCCAGAATAATTTGCCATTTCTCATTCTGGGGTTTAAGACCTCCAAAACTCCTGATTTTTTTCATTATTAATTTTTATTTCAATTTTAATTTTTAATTTTTCTCATTTATTTTATTTCTTTCTAATTAATTTTCATTTAAATTTGAAGTTTTAAGAATCATCATCATATCATGATGTTCTGCGTTCAATTTTTCCAGAATTGCCAAAATTAATTTTAAAGTAATAAAACTGCATGTACGTACTTAATTTACTTTTTATTTATTGTTTTCACGAAATTTTTTTATTATATCTTTATACGGTCGTACAATGCTGAAATCCCTAAAAATCTTTTAAATCATTTTAAAAATCGTTCTGATAAACATTTGCCGATCTAAACACATTTCAGAATCACCAAATACACATATAGTTCGAGCTTAAGCCTGATGAACATAGGTGGGTAGCACCGGAATTCTGGGGGGAAGTGTGGGGGTGCAAGATTTTTCAAAGGTCAAAAAATGGTCTTAAAATGGTGGTATAGCGGAAAAACGCCATTTTTCAACGTTTCTCATCGAGAACTATCCACTGACATCAAAAAATTGCGAAAGAAAAAAATTGTCAAAAATTGAATTCTGGTGGGAGGATCTCGGTTTTGGGGGGCGGGGTATTCGACTTTCTGGGGGGTGCTTACCCCCTAACCCCCCACGCCCACGTGTGCTGATGAGTAGCAGGTTTTACTTTAACATAACGCTGAACGCGACTTTCGGGCTCAATTACGAAAGAAAAATAATATTGTAAGCCGCTCAAGCTTGAGCTCGAGCTCGGACTTAAGCTCGAGCTTAATTTCGACGTTGCGATCAAATGAACTCGAGCTTAAGCTCGTGCTTAAGTCCGACGTATAGTAACCGATGATCGCGAGGTCGTTAAAAAAATACGAGATGATGCGAGCTCGAAGTAAAGCTCAAGTATCGCAACCGGACCCTGTATGGCAAGATAAAGAATGAATACCATACATGTAAAGCATGGAATTCTGGGAGGGGTCAGGCCCAAAAAATTTTCAAAAAATGCCATTTCTGGGCTAAAAAACGTCAGGTACACGTAAAACAAACACTGTCTTCAGATGTTCGGACAATGCACGTTCTTTCTAGAACATAAAAACATGAAAAAATTTTAAAACAGTCGAGAAAATTGAACAAAGTATATTCAACGAATGTGTATATGGCGCGAAGCACCAAACATTAGAGACTTTTGACCCAAAAATGAGCTAAAACGCTTAAAAAGCACACTTGTTATAGTTTTTTCCGAAAAATCGGCAATTCTCGGGGGTCACAGTCATTTTGCAGGGTGTCAGCAGCTATTCTGCGGGAGTAACTCCCCCAAGAACACGTGTGGTATTTTGTAAAGATTTTTCGGCCATGATTTATATTAATTTTTAAATAATTTTCAGCGCTCGCGCCGGATTCTATGTAATGATTGCATTAACAGGCGCGGATCCACAGGGAGCAGGGGGCCGTCCCCAGAACTTATTTTGAAAATTTGTTGAGCAGCAGATATACGTTGATATGCGCCCAAATTTGAGTCGAAATTGCAGAAACGCCAAAAATTTTAATCATCATTATTTTTCGTTATACTGTTCAACTATGATCAAAAATATAGAATCAGCTAAAATATTCCAGCACTTCACACGGATTTAGTGATTCAACGTACTATTTGACAGTTGACACTCTAAACGCGGTTGAACATTATGATAAAGATGATTAAAAATCATTTTGTGCCGATTCGATAATTTTTCGTTTCGTTTCATTTTTCAGTTCAGAACGCATTTCACAGTTATAACAGCGTGAGTTTAAAATGATTTGTACGTATGTAGGAGTTGATTAAGTTTAAATGCTTTTAGGCTGAATTCAGGACCATGATTCGTCTGATTTTGCGAAAATTTTAACGTTACCGTTCAGCATTTCAATTTAAGAAATTTTCCTTAGCTCCGCCCCGTACCCCGCAAGGGGCGCTTGAGCGCGCTACCCCAGATGCCCAGCCGTGGAAGAAAGGGTGCTTCTTGCACACAAAGGTTTCCATAAGGGAAAGATTAAAAATTTTCGAAGTGCGTCTAAAAGTTCGCCAAAACAATTTTTAAGGGTACTTTCTAAGTTAATAAATACAAAATTTTACGGCACTTCGCGCCTGCTGAGATTATTAGTGTTAATTCAGTTTTTGTCCACTACTGCACAAAAACACTCAAATATAAGTTTAACAAGGACAGCATGCCGAATTTTTCCGGCGCTTAGCGCCGAATCAGTCGTTTTACATCTTGTTTTTCATCGCAAAGCACACAGATTCAATACAAACATCAAAGTCAACAAATTTTTCATGAATTCGATGATGAAAAGTCAGATGTGCATAGATAAATATCTTGAGCGATTGATTTTTTTGTGAGTATGAAATAAGTGAAAAATTTTATTTTTCCCCTAACCATTGTATAGCTTGTCGAGAACTGCTCAAAGATTGCCTTTATTTCCGCCTATCACCTAATGGTTCTCGCCCTGCGAACAAACAGAATGTCAATCGAGGCAATAACATACTTCGAGATAAGCGGAGCGACGAATGTGAGTAATATGTAAAAGAACATAATCACGCCGCTAAATACCAGGGGTATGCAATGCAATTTGATCAATGTTTTGATGAAGTACCACCGATTGACTCTGACGTATCTGATTAAAAAAAGCAGGCATCTTCATATATAGGTGAGAATATCAAAAGGCTCCACAATATAATTACTTATTTTGTAAGCTCCGGCATGATAGACCTTTCAGCTCCTTATTGAATTCAGAGCAAAGCATCTCTGCGTCATCTGAGCTATCGACTATTGGCAAGTCATTTGTTTCAAGCGCTTTTTTATATCCTTTCCAAAGTAACCTACATGATTAAAACTTTCACTAACCGAATCTAGTCAGGTCTCTGATTAAGTAAGATACGAATTTCATCTTATAAAATATTAAAAAAGGTTATCGCCGGATAATCTTTACCGACTGAAACGCTATTATAAAGGAATTTCCGGCTGCCAAATTTTACCTCGTTACTTTACAGCAGGTTGCAAGCAGTGCGTCTGAACATGATTAGCTTTATTTTACCTGAGATTAAGATAAATTTTAACGACTTTTAACTATTATCAGCAGAGGTGGGCAGCACCAAATTTCTGGTGAGGGGTGCAATTTTTTAAACGTCTATGGTGGTATGCACACGTGGGCGTGAGGGGTTCCCCCAGAAACCAAAATACCTCCCACCCCCTTAGAAATAAAAATACCCCCACCCCTTCCCCCGAATTCAATTTTTTAAATTTTTTGTTTTTTTCTGCAATTTTTTGATGCCAATGTATAGTGCTCGATGAGAAACGTTGAAAAATGGTGTTTTTTCGCCTTACCACCATTTTTAAGGCCAATTTTTGACCTTTGAAAAATCTTGAGCCCCAGAATTTTCGTGCTGCCCACTTATCGTGGTATCGCGAAAAACGCCATTTTTCAACGTTCCTCATCGAGCACTATCCATTGGCATCAAAAAATCGCGAAAAAAATTCAAAAATTGAATTCTGGGGGTATTTCGCTTGCTTGTTTTTTTTTTGGGGGGGCATTCGGCCTTCTGGGAATGGGGCTGCATACCTCCCAACCCCCTTCCTCGACACACACGTGTGATTATCACTCCAACTTTGACTGCAATATCGTTAAACAAACCGAACTCAAAATGACCACTAGTTTGTTTTGTAAATTCTAGATCTGAGCAATCTGCATGAAGGTTTTAATAGCATTATCTAATGAGTGAGACACCGACTGAAACGCTGTTTATCGATGATGCCTTAGTTATCATCGTCGCTAATCAATTTAAAAGCCTCGTGATATTTTTGCAGTTTTTATCAAGTGCAAAATCTGCAGAGTGACAGGCATTGACCATTCCATTGTCCAAGGGCTGCATTTTCTACTCGCATATCGAAATAACAGATGAAATGATAAGAAACCTATAAAATTTCACAAAAGTATGAACGAAATCTTGGAAAATAATGCCGATCATGTTAAGACCTACTGCTTGCAGACTATATCATTTAGCGGAATGAAATCTGTCAGCAAGGAACTTTCATTGTACGGGCTACCTTTGGTTACGTACCATTCAATTTAAAGAAAAATCGCATTCATTGTACTCTAGTAAAACTTTCTATTGATACGTGGGACACCCTGTACTTTGTAGGAATCAATCTGAGCGGGAACATTTTAAAGCGTTTACCCTTAAAAAATTTTTAGAACGCGCCTTCTGCTCTTAAAATCGATGGGTACACCATAAAAACCATTTTTCTACGTTTGACAACAGCCTTATTTTAGAAGGGTAACAACATAAAAAGATGTTTTAAAAATTGTAATAAAATTGGGAAAAGATTTTGAAATGACAATTTGGCGCGTAGCGCTAACGATTGATACTTTGAGCTAACAGATCACTACAACGCAGACAGCATACTTTTCGGGTTTTCAAGAAAATTTAAAATTCTAGAATTCAGCAGCTTTTTTGCGGCAGATGAGTAGCCATCTTGGTGGGGGTTAAATCAACCCCGAAGAATACAAATGGTTGAAAAAAACTTAGTGTCGGAGGAATCGAGAAATAGTGTTGATAATTTGTCAAATTTTCGAGTACAAAATTTCCCTTTATGTCGTTTCCTATTCTTTTGTGCTTCGGGGGCGTAGCTTAAAGAAAATGTATTGAGGTTAGCTTTAATTCCTATGATTAGCAAATTGCTTCCAGTATTCACGTCATGGTCAGGCACTAACATGAGTAGAATAGTAAAAAGAATTGTATTATCAGAAAAGGTATCTGTTTGAGAACTCTTCAAATCATAAACAAACAATGCACTGGTATTTTTCGAAACGCAGGTTGCATATGTTATGACAAGTAAAATCATTTCAAGGTCTCGAAAAATTATTGCAACAAATCTAAAGAATAGTTTAGTTATATATGTTTCTAAACATTCAGAGCGCACGAATTCAAGTAATCTTAATAACTTCGAAGATGAATTTTATAAATTTCAAAAGCTTTTCTCAAAAAATCGATCTTTAAGGTTAGCTTTTAAGTGGGCCTACTTTTTTACGAAGAATTTTTCGTTCGAAAATCTGTGTTGAAAAACCCTGCAAACCTTTAACATTTATACACAATAAAGGAACGCCTGCCTAGCCTGCCTATTCTCACCTAAGTATCCAACAAAAATATAGCTTGCTGGGAAAGCATCGCCATGAATTCAGGCCACCGTTTCTGCTAACATAATGTGATTAGTTAAACGATACTCGAATGCAGATACATATAAGCGATAAATTGTGACTTACGTGAGAAGAATCATCCAGATTGATTGATTCACTGAGCGAGAAAAGAAACAAACCTGCGGCGCATATGCAAAATTGTATAGAAAATATCACTAGATCCGATGCCCTCACGGAATTGATAAACTAAAAATTAAAGATACAAAAAAATTTCTTACGAAAGGGTAAGTCCCTAATTGATTAAACTAACCATCAAATTAGATTCAAAACCAGTCACAGGTGCCGCGTATGAAAGCCACTGTAATGATCCACATATTATTAATAATAGAAGCATAACCCATTGAACACCGTATGAAATCGAAAAATTCTTCCTTTGATGCATTAGTAGAAATATCATGCTTATCTAAAAAATTTTATCAGCTTCTTACTAGCTCGTTAGAACATTCAAAAATATCATACATATTCCTAATTGTGCCTCCAACTTTCTCTAGTTACTTCTTACCTTCGAAGTAAAAGTCAGCATTTTATCAAAAATTAATTTTTGCATTTTGAAATATATTTTTACATATATCTAATAATGACGCCTCTAGAATTGTTTAGGCAATGTAAGTTAGTGTAAGTAACCGGCAATTTTGTACGTCAGTAATTAATAATTCATTACTATATTAATTAATAATCAAGTATTAATTAATTAATTTTTCAATTCAGTAAGCCACTTATTTTTCCTCAAAACATATCAGCGATTGACACAAAACAATTTCTTACGACCAAAGGACGTTTATGTTATCTGTTCTACGACAATACGTCGTTCAATTTAAAAATACTATAGTATAATCTTATTCAGAAGTTTATTCAAGGCTGATTAAACAGTTGGACGAAAGCCCTTATCAACTCAAAATGATTCAGGCTTAATGTGTCATCGATGAGACGAGAGTGACTGCGGTTTTCAACCACGTTTTCGCATCGTGAACGAGACGATAATGCTTCATCGCTGTCGAAGACGACGATGGTAAATGTTTTAGGACCCTCACTGTCGGGGACGAAACGATGAAGCATGCGTCGTTGACAGGGACGGATTAACGGAGGGAAATGGGGCTGCCGCCCCTTACTAGCTCAACGTAGTTGGCGAGATAAAGAAAGGATACGCTTTGTTAGGAATTTCGACCATTGTTCATCATAACATCTCAAATTGTTAATAATTTGAAAAATTTACAAGTAATTTTAATTTTCAACTTGAAGCTGCAAAAAAATTTTCAAATTAATTTCTCAAATAAACCTAGTAATTGCATTTATTTATTTTCCTGGAGACCTGGAATCCTTATTTTTGCGCCAGGAGTAAGTGAATCTTTATCACACTCGTACATGCGAAGATTTTCAAAATTTAGATGATTTTTGACGCATAAACATCTATTTCAATGATAATTTTCGCTCATTTATTAGTACAAATCCTGAACATTTTTGACGCTCGTAATATTACTCCAAGTTCGCAAATGTATGCAGTAGAGCAAAAGATAATTCAAATCTCTGGACGTTCTTCTGCCAAAATCTCACAAATTTTTCGGCGCTTCGCGCCGGATGTAAGTTTAGGAAATCGAAGCACTAAATTTTCGAAAATTTTGAAATTTCTTAGAAGAATCTTGCGCTAGAACTTATTTTGAATTAAAGCAGACAATGTAAAACGGCGAAAAAATAATATTTTGCATGTGAATAACGGATTTTTGAACCTGTTTCCGACTGGTTGGGGAAAAGTTGAGATACCGCTCCCTGTCGGAAACCCTGAATCCGCTATTGACTAAATGATAGCAAATATAATGATACATTCAAAGATATTATATAATAAACTCAATATACTCACTGATACTGTATCTTCAAAATTGTAAAAAAATATTATTTACTTTCCATGGATAATGGATGGAGATATATCAGAAACGTAAAAATGCACACTACTTAGTACCCCAAATACGTGTATTCCAAGTCATTAGGACGTCTGTTTTCTTATCGCCTTCTTGGAAAAGTCCTGTCAACCCCTGTACAACACGAGGAATAATAATACCTCATCGACCGATTGTATATGTTCTCTTGGAATATATCATTAAATTTTGCATCACTTCTAATGACATTCTTACAATTCGTTGATTAAAACGTTGCTGTTCTTTGAAAAAATCAATGAATGTGTATTAAAAAAGACGTTAAAACGAATTTTGAACTCAAATAAACTTTATTCCGTACTCCTTTAGCTTCTTAACCACTCAATACAACCACAAACTTGGCATACTAATTTTTCACTAGAAATTACGCTGCAATATTTCAAGGGTTGATTTTGAAATTGAATTACTGATTCAATTTGTAATAATCAGATATAAAAAATAGTAACTTACTAAAGTGGCTAGTAAAAATGAGTAAGAGGAAATTAATAAAACTGAAACTGTTCTGAATAATTCATATTCCTTGACTATCAATCGAATAACTCGATATGCATTGACGAATAGCAAAGAAGTCAGGCATATCTGAAACAGCATGAGACAATTAGAATAAGCATTTCTGTATATACGTAGTGATTAATGGAAGTTCAAATTGAATACAGCCGAAAAATTCACTGAAAGGAATTCATAATTCGTAATTGATTGATTTTCGTAAAATAATATTCATTCATTAAACAAATAAGTGCTATATACTGTGTAAATTAATTAGTAAAGCAGATTTAAATATAACTTTTCCTTGCTAATCCCTGATGCTGATAATAGCAAATAATTTCCACGTAAATTATTCTTTGAATTTCTCATAATATATATTTTATGCACTTTTTTATGTACATGTGTACTATATCTCGCGTATTTTTGTTTTTTTATACTAAGAGCATGCCTCATTTATTAACCTTTATTTATTTATTTATTTATTTATTTATTTATTTATTTATTTATTTATTTTTACCACTTATTTTTTGAAACTCAATAATTACTTTCTATTATTTCAGCCGATTTCAAGCATCATCGAGCACAATGCTGGTTTTTAAAGTAAAAGATGACTAGGATTGTGCATTACTATGTATTTCTAGTGAATTGAAATACAATACATTAGATAAAATTTGGTGCTCCTTTGTTAAGCAAAAACTTCTTTATTTAATCGCATCCATGTACAAGCATTTGCTCAGAGCGTTTCTAAATTATGACCTATTTACTATTATTTTGAAATTTATGTATTATTTTGATAATATAATAACTTTTATCATTGGATATAGGTACCAGCGTACCTACTCAAAATCTGGGATCAGTCAAACAAAACAAGAAATTACGTATCGCTATAATGAGTCGTTTTTGTAGTCAGACATTTTTTGGTAATAATACTGTCCACATTTTGTCCTGAATTCAAAACAGTTTAAGAATAAGATATATAAGACATAAAATTTTTTGAAAAAAAATTTCGTCTCACTTCGCTAATACTATACTTCCCAAACATTGTTTTTTGTTCAAGGTCCGTTTGTACATGTACAAAGATGGTTCCCAAAAGTCTTTAAACGTTTTGTACATGCAGATTTTTTTGTACTACAATATGGTACAGTAGCGATTTTAGTGTGGTAAAAGGGGGGTTTTCGACCTTTGCAGTGTATTTTAGCTAATTTCTAAGTTTCCGACGCCAAAAATTACCAACAATTGTCTTAAAATGACGCGAAGCGCCGAAAAATTTGACATTTTTACATTTTGAATGCAAATTCTGCCATTTTAAAGATACTCGTATATAGGACAAACAATTACTCATTTCGGCGCGAAGCGCCGAAAATTTTCGGGAATTTCACACCTTTTTACAGTTTTTGTCTTCCCAAAAATCTTTTTACATATACAAAGACGGTCCTGAAAAGTCTTTGTACATCAGGAAAAATCTTTGCCGAATACAAAAAAACGTGTTTCCAAATAATGTATGGATTAGAAAGCTACTAGCACGGAAAAATGCTCCGATGGAACAAAAAAGACAAATATAATTGGGATTATGGATTATTAAGGATATAAAAGGAGGGGACTAGGAATAAGCTCCTGTGTACATGCTTGTAGTCGCAAAAAACTGTTAAAAATCAGACTCTCTGTAACCAACGCAAAAAATCGAAGTATATTCTACGACCTGAAGCCGCCGATTGAAATAGAATATTGAACCAAAGAAAGTGATTGAAAACGCAGCAAGCTAGCTATGCAATGATTATGGGAAATTAGATGGAGTAAACTAGGAGAGACTTTGCAAGCCTATTGCATGAAATAGCAAACATCGATGCATTCAAGACAATCAAAGAATTGTTGGTTTAAAGCAGCAGGAAACGCGTAAGCTTATGTCAAACAGACTAAATGTAGGTACATTTGCATGCCCGCAACGATTGTGTGCACTAATCAATTGACGCCAGCTTTGCTTGCTATAATGCTCATGATAACAACATAAAACACCTGTAAATACAATTGCAGTTAGTTTTCTATCAGTCACAATCATAGGTGGGCAGCAACGAAATTCTGAGGGTGCAAGATTAAGGTCAAAAAATGGTCTTAAAAATAGTGGTATAGTTTAAAAACACCGTTTTTCAACGTTTTTCATCGAGCACTATCCATTGGCATCAAAACATCGAGCACTATCTATTGGCATCAAAAAATCGCTTAAAAAACAAAAAATATTCCTGAATTCTGGGAGGGAGGTGTTTTTGTTTTTTGGGGGTGAGGGTATTCGGCCTTCTGGGAGGGCGCATGCCTCCTAACCCCCGAGCCCACATGTGGTCACAATACGAAGCAAGTCAGAGTTACAACTTGCAAGCAATTTACAAAAAGTATACATTTCAGATTGCATTTATATAATCTTATGTGAAGCAATGAAAATTGTTTGAAGAAGGTTACATTTTTTCAGAGGCCGCATAATATACTTCGATTTTTTGCGTTGGTTAGAAAAAGTCTGATTTTTAACAGTTTCTGCGACTTTCGGCATTTTTAAAGGAGCTTTTTTCCTAGTCTCCCTCCTTTACCGTCCTTAATAATCCGTAATATCGAGTATATTCGTCTTTTTTGTTCCATCGGATCATTTCTCCTTGCTAGTACCCTACTTTTAATTGGCATGTTTTGAGTAAATCAGTCAGTAAACACATACGGTAACACGCCGCAATAATTACAACAGTCCAAGAATGCGGAAAACAATATTGTTCCAAATATCAGCATTAGCTTTTTTAAAGAAGACAACCTTAACTTATTTAAACAGATCAATGTTTCAGTATAAACTTCACGCAACCTTCACGCAACTACTGGGTGTAAAGAACACTTACACGCAGATTCCTAATCCTGACGTTACATGAACATTTTGGAAAAAATTAAGCTTATGCAACGCTATGAAACTAAAGTTAATTTTGAGTGTAAACTTAACACAACTACTGCGTGGAAAGAAAAATATGCCGTCAGATTTGTAATCCTGACCTTACGAAACATTTTTTGAAGAAAATTAACGTTTTGCAACGCTCTGGAAGTAAAGCAAATTTGTAGCATAAGCTTTACACATTAACAATAAATGAATCGTACAAATTTCACACAACCACTGGATGTAGAGAAAACTAACAATCAGATTCGTAATTCTGACGTTACATATAATATTTTTGAAAAAGCTAAGCTTTCGCAAGGCTCTAGAACTGAAATTAATTTGCAGTGAAAACTATACACAACCGCCGAGTGTGAAGAACAATTCAGTCTGATTCGTAATTCTGTTATTACTCTAATATTACGATCAGTATTTATGAAAAAATTAAGTCTCCACAATGGCCTTAAGACGAATAAATATTAGATTTAAACCATTTTACATCACTATTACGTGTAAACAAACGCGTCCTACTAGCGTATCACGTCCGATTTCTGGTACATTTTTAGACTTAAGATCATGTCCACATTCATAACCGGAGAATTTGGCAGAAAAACAAGACATAAACACGTTTAACATCCCAAATTTTTGACTTTACACCTTCCGAAAAAGCTAAATAATGACGTAAATAAACGCAAGTTGCTGTAACGCGTACCCCTTAAGAATTACTTTTTTATTATGTTCGGCTTATCCCGATTTCTAAACGGAGAAAAAGGCGAACAAAAGAAGGGACAAAAATGTATTTTTTCCACTCTCTACCACATTGTAAACTTCAAAAATCTGAACATACCTGCCTGTTGAGTGTACAGAAATTCGGTTTAAGCCAGTTTGTAGCCTTTGAATCGTAGTAAGTTTGTGTGTGGAAAACTTCCGTTCCGCAAAATATTTGAGATATTGACCAATCAAAAAAGGGAAGAAAAGTGTTTTTTGCCCCATGTTACACCCTGATTTCGAACTTACCGCCTCCATTAGTAATTCAATATTCAAATTTTTAAACGCAGTCTGCTGCGACGTGTAATCCTTAAAACGTATTTTACTTTTATTTTATTCAATTTATCATGACTTTTAAGCGGAGAAGTTGGCGGAGAAGTCTTAGACAAAAAATGTTTTTTACACCATCCACTAGAGTGTAATGTTTAAACCTCTAGATCTAACTCCGTATTAAATGTACAAAAGTTTGCTGGTAAGCAGAAAGTAGCCCTTAAGTCGTAATACATTTCTATCAGAAAAAATTTCTTCGGACTCATAATTGGAGTTGTTGGCAGACATAAACAACTCGAAAACTCGACCAAAATGTGTTTTATCACCTTCAAATTTTCACATTCTCTGCTCTCCCCCTCAAGAACTAATGCGAAATTCAAAAAACAAAAAATATGTAACTAGAGAATTCTATCTTCTACAATTCTATACCATTAAATTGTATGAAGCATTTACAGAGAGTTATGCACAAGCTGGAGAAAAAATCACCAAAATTCGCTGTATGTTATAACTTTACGCCAAAACTTTACACGCTCATTACAAACTCTGTATCGAGTGTAAACAAAAAAACTTCATCGAGTTTTTTATTATCTATATTTTTAAAAGCCGCACCTCCCAGATGTGTCCCGTAGAGGGGAGGGGGTAGACATATGTTGAGTACCCAAGTATATTATAGGTACGCGCTACACACTACCTATGATTTGAAAAAAGTTAACGATGATTAGATCTACGGCATGATTAGTTTCACAGCGTTGTACCTAAAAATTTATAGTTTAATCTAACTTGGAATGCAAGCAATATGCATCAAGGTGAATAATAAAAGCAAGCAAATGTACGCGCACTAATAAATTGTAAATTTTTGAGAAATAAAATCTTCATTGTGTGTTAAATGGTTGAGTGAGTTTTTAAGTAGCAGAACTCTAAATAAATTGTTCCATGTTCACCACACTGCATGTGAAAATAATGATTGTAATACTCACGTAAACTTACTATTCGACAAAGGTAAAGCCATGGCCGACCAGTGAACGCTCTCGTGACGTTCATTTTTCGGCAACGTATTATGTATAGTTCTAAAGGTACTAGGAGCCAGAAGATCATGCTTGGCGCCATAAGTAGGGTATTTGCAAAACAAATAGTCACGGTAAATCCATCGTTGTCCCACATTATGCTTTTGTCCTAAACAAGTTTTAGGTTTAAATTAATATACATAGGTATGCTGCATTACGCTCATAAAATCACAGTAGTTGATATATCTAATTAACACCTGTCACCTGCACTTTTCTATGATATTTGTACAGCCTTTACAGTTTTTTATTAATGCTGCTTTCTATACTTGGATATTTAAAGTCAAGTCTCGTCATGATTTTTACCAAGCAAATTTTTAAAGGTTATGCGATCTAAAATTATAAAAGTTAAGCATATGTGCCAAATAAATGTCATGAGAACAGGCTAATAGAAATCTTTTTCATCAAGTTGTTAGTAGGTCGATAAATCGAAGAAACAAGAAACTTATGATTACGAATAGATATGCACGTGGGGGTTGGGGGATCTAGACCCCCAGAATGGAAAAATTAAAAATGTTGTAGGGAAACTGAGGCGAAGTTAAGGCCAAAGACGATTGAAAATTGAAAATTTCTTTCAAAAAAGCTTCAAATTGACCATAAACTCTGTAATAACGTAATTTTAACACTTTTAAAGCTCAATTTTTGACCCCCTCCCCCAGATCGGCCATACTGTGCACCTTTGATTTAAAATTGCACCTAACTTGCAACTTTCCGTAAAGCATATGCGGATTTTGAAGCGAAAATGAGAGTTCTCAGCTTAGGATGCATTTTAGTAAAAACTGACTTGCCAAATCATGTAAAGTGAAATCCGTAAAAAACAGCTAGAATGAATCTCAGTGCCTGTGGTCTCTCAGAAGCTTAGATATCTGCAGAAAAACCTAATGGTGTGATCCAGGATCACATGGTCGGGTGCACGAGGGTTTAAAGCTTATGGACTGGATAATTCATTATATTGATCGCTAATGCACTAATAATACGATTATAATGATTTAATTACACATTTCAATTGTTTACTTAATGTCTAAACATGATTTTATAAAAAGAAGTACGTTTTGTTACCATTTAAACATTGACATAAACTTTTTTCAATTGAGGTACAAAGTTGCCCCGCATCAATTTCAACTTTATCTGACCAATTTATCGCCAATTACTCAATGCTAAATAAGCAACCAAATTTTTGGATGATATGCAGGACACCGATATTTATTAATTTACAAAAGATGAACGATGGTAATCTGGTACTTACCTATAGTCCGTTACGGCCAATTTTTGCCTGCTGGCTTATTACTGTATTAATTTTTCCAACGGCTGAATGATTTAAACTCTTCTTGTGCATGTTTAATTTTCTTTGCTTAGTATGCGGTGCTTCTAGCAGATTGCCGCAGCAAATAGTCTGTTTCATTTAACTTTGAGGTTTTTAAAAAAATTTAAAGTAACTACAACAACGTTTAAGAATAAAGCGGTAAATATGATATTCTACAGTAAATCGAGTCATGTTGAGACGTATGCCATCGTCAAGCCGCATTACTGCACCAAAATTTTAAACCACTTTTGCAGCCTGATTCTTGCGGGAAAATTCAAAAGAAAACCGCAAAGTTAAATGAAACAGACTATAAACCCTAAGATTTTTTGCTACAGTAATAAATCGTAAAGCAAAAATGGGCCATTTGGAATATAGCAGACTAGATATTCAAAGAAAAATGCTCAAAATGGTACAAAGTAAACGGAACAATTTGAGAAATCGAGAAAAAAGGTTAAAATCTAAAAAAATACATATTATTATTTATTGAGTCCATTTATTTTTTGACGACGGGGGAGGAGGGAGCGGCCGCCCCCTAGAAATCCGCGCCTGTGAACATCTCACGAGGACTGTAGGCAGCTGTGTCCAAAAAATCGCGCGATCAAGCCGTTGATTTTTCTTGTTGCAACAATTTTGCCTGGTTCATTTTATTCTAATTACTTTCTGTAGATACAAACAATGTGCACATTTGTATCTATATAACGCGCACTGCAAGATTAAAGACATACCCACATAATTTGCGATTTTGACACTTGAAAAAGCTTGAAGTTTTCGATCTGTTTTCTCGTTGATGTCCAAAAGTCGAGAAAATTTGCGCAATACATTCACAATATTTGGTTCTAATAAAATATAAAATATTTGCGATATGGTCGACTACCTCTGCGTAACTATAGGTAGGTGTTCAAGAAGATAAGGAAAAATTTTGAAAGCTAGCATACAGGAGGGCTGTTGAGCCAAGTTCAAAATTAGATAGGATTGATTTAATTGATTTAATTTCCAAGCTAGGTATTTTTATTAATAGCTTACAAAAAATGCATCCAAATGAGCGCCACAAAAATTGCGACCTATTACGTCCGCCATAACCATTAGGATTCCGCTTTATAAAATAAAATGATAATTTGTAAAATAACTTGAATTTTAATCACTTTAATATTGTAAACTAAATGCTTTCTTAGCGTTCAGCAAATAAATTTTGAAGTCTGAAAATTTAATCCTTATGAGAACGAACAACATTAGCACACCTCCTTCATCCGATTTGCAAATATGAAGGATAGACTCCAAACGGCGGAGCTTCAAATAAGCTGCATCGCTTATTCAACACTTAGATCAAGGCCCATGAAATATTATTTGTACGTGAATTTACCCAATGTCTGTCTTGTTGGGCCAAATTCATCAACGCCGATTATTTAAATCATGATTAAACCTTTAATCGCGATTGTATAATCGCCGATTATCAGGTTTAATCATGATTAGTTACTTAATTATCGATTAAAGACTAATCACGATTAGCCAATTTTCGTATTCACCAACGCCGATTCATGGCAACAAACTGCTGCATGGGCAAGGAAGGGCGTAGAATCATAATTATACAGGCAGGGGAATCCACGATTTTTTCGTTTTTAAGTCATTAAAAAAGTGCACAGTTCCAAAATGTAAGGAAAACATGATAAAACTTTATGAATGCCCACTTTGCCAAATTTACGCTCTAACGCTTCGAACCGGATTATGTATGTTATTTAGGATCAAGGTTACATGAAGAAGTTCATGAACCACCCTATACAGGTAATAGGGAGAAAGGGAACCCCAAAATCAACAATCCACCCCCATTCCTCTAACATATGAAAAATCGTAGAAAGCATAAAAACCAATCTGCAGTTTCTGATGAGTACTTTTAGCTAAAAAATTTTTCGCCCGTTTTACCCTTGATTTTTTCGCTTTTCTCTAACAAAATTTTGATTGCTGCTCATTTATGATCAGGACCATAGATGGGCGGCACCAAAATTCTGGGGGTGCAAGATTTTTCAAAGGTCAAAAATGGCCTTAAAAATGGTGGTATGGCGAAAAACACCATTTTTAAACGTTTCTCATCGAGCACTATCCATTGGCATCGAAAAATTGCGAAAAAAAATTTAAAAATTAAATTCTGGGGGGTATTTCGGTTTCTCGGGGGTGCTCACCCCTCCCCCGAAAACCTACTTCCCCCACGCCCAGGTGTGGTCAGGACCATACATGTGCAGCATGGAAATTCTGGGGGTCCGGCCAAAAAAATTTAAAAAAATGCCTTTTTTCCTTTTTTGGGCTAGAAAACTGTTGTTACACGACAGACGCTCTGTTTTTTTAAATTTACAATGCTCGTTCTTTCTGGAACATAAAAACATAAAAATTCCGAAAAAATCTGAGAAAATCGAGTAGGGCAGCACCATTTTGTGTGATACAATTTTACATGCGAATCGATCGCTATGCACAAAATCATGATTTCGTGCCAACCAAAAGGATGTCAAATCTCTTTTTGGATAAGTTTGTTGAAGTGGCATCGTCTTAGGGTATAATTGACTCCAAGTTAAGATTTTAACAGATGCGTGAGATACATATCTTGAAATTGCATAACTTTCGCCTTGAAATTCTGGCCTGTTTCACATAAGTTGGGCATAAATTTTAAGAATTCTTATCGAAGGAGGGGCGGGCGGTACCCTACTTTTTCACAATCAGTCAAAAATTGGTTCGAAAATTGGGGATGGGTAAAATCCGGAAACGGAAACGATGGTTAAAATCCGGAAACAGAACAGTAAATGATTGTGCACTCTGGTTCCGTCGGAGGTTTCGCCGTCCTAGGAATGGTCCAAAGTGCCGGAACCGGGGTTCTCCAAGTAGGGCCAATTAAGGTGAACAGTAAACAACCCCAAACCTGTTTCCGACAAAATTTCTTCCGCTTAAGGATGGCTTCGAAATTCGGAGATGGAGTACCCATTTTTGCATGTGATGCTGACCCCGGTTCCGTCGGGATTTTCTCCGCCCTGTCCAAAGTGCCAAAACCGTAATTCCTCATCTAGGACCCATCAGGGTGAAAACCCTGACCCCATTTTTGGCAAAAATTCTCCCACTTAAGGGTGGTTTCGGGACTCGGAAACGGGTAAGTGTCCCGCTTTTACGCGTGAAGTTGAGCATAATGCACTATTTGTCATACGAGTCGATTTCGACTGTGGGCGGAAAACGCGAAAAAACGCTAAAAACAGCCATTTTTGCTTGGTTTTTCTCAAATAGCTCCTTGGCTTTTATGAAATAGGCTTAGTACAAAATGGAATCAGAAAGCTCATTCATTTTTCTATCGATCTATGTAAGTTTTAAAGGAATTTTGTAACTTTTGTTCCGGTACTTTTTCGTTTGGAAATGTCTAACCCTGACTGTACAAAAGATAGGACAGAAAATGGGAAGGGTTCAGAAAATCAATGACAACTTTTGATTGGCTGATTATTTCGAAAAGCATAATGCAGTTCCTTGTAGACAAAAGGAAGGCGGTTCGAATGCTTTAGGTCCCAATGTAATTGCTTGAAATTTTTCTCGGTACCTTTGCGTTTGAAAACAAAAAAACATCTTGACCAATCAGAATAAGGCATATAAGCCCGCCCCATTTTGCTGGCTTGTGCATGCATACAACAAACGTTGTACGCGCAACACACAGGTCTATTGTCCATGTGTACATACGTTAGGTTTGTAGGTATTGTCCGAGTATACATGCGTGCGAAACTTAGCCGATACAATATAAATGTCTACACGTAGGTTACCTACATATGTATATGTTCGAATTATATGTAGATTTGCTAAGTACGCACATTGTTAGTGAGCCTGAAATATCCCGACTGACTTCAGTAAATTTACAAATAACTTATATAGAGTAAAATTGAACGCCTTTAGTCGTTTCTAAATATTTATTTACCTATTTGCCCACATACAAGAGTCTAGTTTGGCATTCTGAGCATTATTAATTAAAAAATAATTGTTCTTGCTCATAATATGCAAATCTTCTATAACGCCTAAACCATGTACGAGCATATTGCAGATTGAAAAGCGTTTAATTAATTAATAAACGTTGATCAATCACTGTTTATTAAAGTAAGCACATCATTTTGACAACTAATATATTTGCTAAAATTTCAACAATAAATATCAAATGAGTATACTTTTATTTTCATATACACTGACTTAATTCATTAATACTTTTAATTTGTTTGGATTCTAAAACGTGCAATTAATTTATTTAAGCTTTTGATATTGCTCGTAGATATGTGTGGTGTTAATTTAAGTCGAGCTCAATTTACATTCACTGATAAATAAAAGGGTTTTCAACTTTATTGGTCAAGTTTTGACGCGTAAAATAATTAAATCAGCGTTAGAATGGAAAATAGAACTAGAGACAATCAGTTCCTTTTACATGCATAATGCAGTCTGCAACATGTATCTTGAGCCGAAAATCGTTCGATTTTTTCGTTGCTACAATGAACTAATTAATAACTATCATACTGCCTAAAATACAAAATCTTTGCGCTAGTTTTGCAGGATAAAATTCTCTATCCATAAATCCTCAATATACAATTAGGAAAGATTATCTTCGCTTTTTTGGTTATTTCTGATACATTAACAATAAATGCGTTTTAGCTGTGAAGTTCATTCTTGATGCGTCTTAGGAGCACTTTTCGGAAAAATTTAGCCCGCTCTATCTTTCGATCGTTTTATTCTGACCGGCCAACTTTCTTCTGATCCAATCGGCCGACTCTAAATGCATCTTGCGCATTTTATTTATAGGCAGGTACAAGTAAAGTGCCTATCTGTACACTGACGGACATATGCTTGCTGTATCTTCGAGGACATACATGTATTTTACGTAGGGTTTGAAAACAAGACAAATTTTATGCACGAAAAAGTTTTGCTGGCTCGCCGATCTCACTTTGACTGAGGATGTAAAAATTATGTTAATCAGATAGCAAATCGATCGACGCTGTGCTACAGGCAGTGCGTTATAGTTCAAACTTTTGCGTAAAAGCGTAGAAATCGAGCATTGAATTTAGACTCAAATGGCCGCGATAAATTGAAACGAATTTTGACTAGACTTGACGTATTAAATCGAAACATTGCAACCAAAATAATTGTCAGTACACTGGCATGACGTACAATCAATTCGCAAAATTATTCGTTTTCTGTATTTTGTTAAATTTTTTATCTAGCTTAGATCTTACAATTACTTTTAATTGTTTCTTCCCAGTTTGCAAAATAGCAGTTAAAAAATGGTTTGTAGAAGTGCAACTTCCGCTCGACCAGCAATTTGCCTTAATTTAATTTTGAATTTTGAATTTTTGTACAAGAAGACGTGGTTTCTAAAATCATAGAATCAATGGCTCAAGTAGTTTTGGGCCTACAACATTTTCTAAATTTTTTGTTCTCTATTAGGCTGTGAATTTGTTTAAGGATACGAGAAGTTCACAGCTTGAAATAAATTTTAAAACGATCGTCTGCTGCAATTGATCGCATAAAGCAAAAAACGATTTTCTTTCTTATTTGTACCTATTACAGGTGATATTCGAATGAAGGAAAGGAGAATTATAATGATATGCACGATGAGGCTCATCTATTTTCATCTTTCTTCTAAATCTATTAGGAACTTTTGGATTCATATGAGCGCGAAAGTGCAAATAAAAAACGGGCTAAAAGCAATGTTAGCAATTTTAGAAAATTTAACGAGCAAGACAAGATAGCATTTTAGTTTATCATTGATAATCAATATTAATTATTTCGTTAATTGCTCAAGCGAATAAGAGCAGTTATATCAATCAGCAGTACTAGCTAATAATAAATACCTAATAATACATTATTTATTTGCAAAAAATATAATTGTTAATCAATAACTAATAAATATATAAGTAATAAATGTTTTACACCAAATAACAATCCACTTTGCTGAGTGCTCGATTCATTTTGTTTTGAATAGAAAGGATTATGATTTTTATTTTCAATGATCGAAAATATTGCATTCTGAAACAGAATATGCCCGCATTTAATGTCTATTACACGAAATAAAGTTTATATTTAGTTTATTTATACGTGTAAGTGGACCTGTAAAATACAAAATAATGTATTGTAATGCTGTGAGAACTTAAATCATCGGCAAAATAATTAATTATAATAATAGAGTAATACTAGTGAGATAATTTGAACAAATAATATCGTGTAGTAGTTTTCTTAAGCTGTTTTTTAATTGATTTCACTAGTTGTATGATAAACTGAAGAAAATTTCCTCATGAGTTTCCTTTGCTGAAAGCAGAGTTGCCAAGTGTTCTTGTCCAAAAAACTCACAATTTTTACCTCAAACTGCCCGAAATCTCCCCCTCCAACCACACCTGGGATTGGATTAGGGGGCACCCAACCACCAAAAAAACCAAAATACCCTAAGAATTTAATTTTCGAATTTTTTTCAAATTTTTTTCGCTATTTTTTCATGCCAATGGATAGTGCTCGATGAGAAACGATGAAAAATTGTTTTTTTTCGCCATACCGCCATTTTTAAGGCCATTTTTTGACTTTTAAAAAATCTTTCAACACCAGATAAAATAGATGGGCGCAAATCCGCCCGGCTATGTATGTATATAATGCATATCGCATAAAGTCATTTATTATTAGTTGATTGACAATATGTAAATGAGTAGCGTACTGGCGCAGACAAACCAGCCATGTGACACAATGCTTAAGAAAGCATTGAAAATATAGGCACATTTCCATTGGTCAAAAATTCGGTTTTTAGCGAGAGAGGCAGGGGCAGATAAAATCAATACAACCCGTCGCTCGGGTGGCCAAAATTTTTCGTATGACAAATAGCGCAATATGCCCGGCTTCATGGGGAGTTCCACCACCCTGGGGGTTATCCAAAGTTCCAGAACCGAGGTTCCTTGAATAGGAACCATCAGGTTAAACACCCCTAACCCCGTTTCCGGCAAAATTTCTCCAACTTAAGGGGTTTTAGGGGCTCTGAAACGGGGTACACCATTATTCATATGTGAAGCTGACTCCGGTTCCGTCGGGGGTTTCTCCGCCCTGGGGGTAGTTCAAAGTGCCGGAAGCGGGGTTTCCCGAGTAGAACCTATCAGAGTTAACATCCCCAAACCCAAATTCCATTCTTAAGTGGGTAAAATTTTCCCCGGAGATGGGGTCGGGGTGTTCAACCCGATGGGCCGTATCAGTTGGGGAACCACGGTTGAGGCACTTTGGACAATCTCAGGGCAGAGAAAACCCTGACAGAATCAGGGTCAGCATCACATGTAAAGATTGGATACCCCTCCCACTCACGAAACCATAGTGGAAGAAATTTTATCGGAAATAGGTTTGGTAATGTTCACCCTGATGGGCCCGCTTGGGGAACCCCGGTTCCGGCAGGCACTTCGGACCACCCCCAGGGCAGAGAAATCCCTATGGAAGCGAGGTGGACAATCATTTATGTGTTCGGATTTTACCCATCGTTTCCGTTTCCGGATTTTAACTAATGTTTCCGTTCCGGATCTTACTTTTCCCGGAAAATTTGCTCTTCACGTGCAAAATAGCGTTGTTCAGCGTTTTACGTCGTCTACTTTTATTTTAAACCGCATTCGGTGGAACATTTATTGAAACATTTTTAAGTTTTCGAGAATTTTGAGCAAAAAAATTTCTTTTCAACGAAAATCCAGCGCGAAACGCCAACGAAAATCTGTGAAATTAAGGCGGAAGAACGCTTCTGCTCGGGTTCCTCTTTTGACTTACATTAGGTAAGGTACGCATATTACCATCAAAATAAAATCCTATTAGGTGAAATCCTATCTTTTTACTGAACATATTTAACGACGATTGCTTCAAAATTGGCAGCTCTTTTGAAACTTCAAGCAGAATACGTAATATATGCGGTATTCTGCATAAGTATCGCAATCTGCCGTTAAAAACCCTTAAAATTTTGCCGAAACTTCATATGTATGTGAAACATACTTAACATAGCTAGATCCCCATTTGCTCGTCTGCCGGGGTATCATACAGGATTATTTATGATGCATACAAACGCACGTAAGTAGCAAATCACGTACTGGATTACATAATTTGTTGATATGGATCAGACGTTTTTTTCGCTGAGGTTTAGAGCCGTTTTTTAAAGCAATCACCTTTTCAGAATATTTCGAAAAAAATCAAAGTTAGACCTGCACTACATACGTAGGCAGCAAGAAAATTCTGGGGAGGAAGTGCAAGATTTTTCAAAGGTCAAAAATGGTCTAAAAAATGGTGGTATGGCGAAAAAACACCATTTTCCAACGTTTCTCACCGAGCACTATCCATCGGCATCAAAAATTGCGAAAAAAACAAAAAAATTTCAAAAACTGAATTCTGGGGGTATTTTGGATACTGGGGGAGGGTATTTTGGTTTTTCAGGGGGTGCATACCCCCAAACCCCCACGCCCAGGTGTGCTGCACTATCCCTTTTTGTAAAGGAAACATTTTTGCGTGCTTAGTTTTGTTCTTGGCTTGCATCCAGTATTTACTAAATAGTTTTTCAGTCGCACCGCACTAGTATCATGTGACATCGGTATTATTACATATGACAATGAAAACATGTTAAATTCATTACCTACAGCAATCTCGTTGATTTAAGCGCGAAAAACATTAATGTACAGTGAGCGACCAAAACATGGACTCGACCTAGCTAAGAACCACATCACTTTCAATATAGGTAACTAATTACCTACTCAAAATCCGAACTCGCTCTTCGAATATTGCATATCAATAAATAATGCAGTACTTATCAACTAAAAATACATAATGTATGTACAATGACAAACAATCAACAGGCTCCACCGCTATGATCATCTTCCAACAGTTTCCAACCTTCTTTCATTAAATGTTTCAGGTCGTCCTATAATATATAATAATTAATGTAATATAATAAAATATATCAGCACATGGCAATCGTAAAAGAGCGACTATTTTATGTCGTACCTCCGAACCAAGAAGACGCGCTAATTTCATGCATCCATCATCGCATGATCCTCGCCAAAATACGTCTCTGCGATTTATTCGCCTATCGTACTCTAGGCCATCACCAGTAAAGAATTCCATGAACAAACTTTTCTAAAAAGAGCAGAAACAACGTGCATAATGAGGGTCCTTTAAATTCTCCAGAAACAGGAAAGTAAAAATTATAAAGGAAGATGAAATTAAGAACTGCGCCGATAAAATCCAAATTTTTCCACAAATGCGCTGCAGGACTGTAAGGGGGCGACCGCTCCCCTTCTTGGCCGAAAAAATTTTGATACGTAAGATAAAGCAGGGAAGGATGGAAAAACTGCATCTCTTTGTTAAAATTCATCAAATTCTCAGCGCATCTAGCCATATGAGAAGTATTTTCCATAATTTTGCCTAAAGCGCGACCAAAAAACGTCACTTTCACAGCACATTGAGAGAAACTTTTTCTCTCAAAATCGAATTTTTTACTTTAATGGTTAGAACATGTTAAATAACATCGGAAATGCGAGTTGTACTAGCAATCCCAACGAAGTTTATGCTTTATAGGTTAATTTATCTTAGGTCCGCCTCTCCCTTGGGCGAATTCTGGATACGGGCCAGCTTAAATTATTCAGAAATTCGATTGAGGTAGCTTTTAATCTATTTTACCATATTTAAGTCGATGATGCTGTAAATTTTCTTTCTACAGCTGATACCCCAAACCGAAATGTAAAGTAAAATAATAACTTGCTAAGATTTTACCCATAAATCCAAGCACTAGTAAAAGTATTGTGCTCACATGTTTGCTGGTATCTCTCGTCCAAGGAAAACATTTTTTAGAAATCAGGAAAACGTTTATTAGTTAAAAATAAAAAGATTAAGCATTAAAACTAAGAATTTCAAGCTTAAAACGATATGAACGCCTTAACTTGTGATCAGATTAGCAGGTGCACGCGAGGAAAGTACATACATACTCGTATTTACTCTGACAACTATTAACCTAGGAAAGGGACAGAATAAAAATACTAACTTTTGAAAAAATCTGACGTTTGTCACGATTTTTTATACCTTTGAATATAGAAACGTCAAAAAGCATGTTTTCAAGCCGATACAATCATTGTGACCTTATGGGATTCGCTTATTCTGAATTAAACAAGTTGCTGATAAATAAAGAACTGAATAAATTGCTCATTTTAAACTGAAGTAAGCTATCCAACTTACGATTCCCGCCTTTTCTTTATTGATCAAAAGGCGTGGCGTATTTTCACCAACTCTTAAGGATACAATAACAAGATGAGTAAAAGCGAAAAGAAAATTAATAAACTGCATGCACATTTATAAATAAAAAATTATCAAGTTATCCTGTAATAAGTGAGAAAATTGAAATCTCTCCTGACCATAAATATAACAGAGATGAGAGGATCCCCCACCAAAAGTTGATCGATCCCAATAAGATTTTTAACCCACTCACTATTTTTGACAAAAAATTGCTTTTTTAGAATATGCTTTTTTGCTAAAAATTTGAGACGTTACATGCATGCTTCCAAGTGCACTAATGACGAAAAGAAAGCTTGAAGAACAATCGTATAACGGAATCCTCTGTATTCAAAAAGTCTGTATCGAAAGGATGATTGGCTTGCACGGCTATCAACAGTCAACACCGTATCAGCAGGCAAGTCAATTATCCTAATATAATTGATTATATTAGGTAGGATATTTGATATATTTAATATACCGCTCCTCGAAAGTCAAGTCTATATACCTATGTACATGTACTCGTATATAATTTTATTTTAGATTAAAAATGAAGTTGTTATTGCAATAAAGTTTTGAGCGATTATGTTTGAAAAATCTCCAGTAACATACGGGATGAATTGAACTCAGTTTTAGCCAATTCTGAATAAAGAATATTTTTCAATTTTAAATCATTTTGCTTCTATTCGTACCGAAAACGATAAGTCCAGTGCAATTTCTGAGCTGGTGCGAATGAAAAATAAGCTATCTTTCAAATCAGCTTGCGTAACTTAAGATCGTAATAAGAAGACACAATTGGACTAAAATAGAAGCAGCCTAAAATTTATATAAACAACAAATAGCTCTAGAATTATTTTAGCATCCAAATATGGGTGAAACATACAAATGCGATTAAAAACACTGTGAAGTAACATTGAGGACGCGTAAAAAGAGAAAGTATACCGGCTAATCAGCTTGGAGAACGGCTGTACGACTAAGGAAGTACCCATGATTATCAGAAGTTCACACTGAGAAAAATCTTCGTCTACGCTGCGGAAAAATGAGTCAGATAATTTCTCGCCAAATAAAACGACGTCCGGTTTGACCACGTTGCGGCAGGTCACGCAGCGAGGAACTGTTGTGCGGTGGATGTTATCTTAATTAACAGCTTCAAATTTAGAAAGGGGCAATCCAAATATTTTAACGATCTCTGAGCTTAAATTAATAGCTATATAGCCATTTTGGCCGAAGAACATTGCTATATAGCTTTTTTAGGTTCAGAAACTAGCTATATAGCAAAAGCAGTAATTTATAGCTATTTTCACACTTCAAAAAGGACTAAATAGCCAGTTTTCGCCCAAAAAGGCTCGAAAACAATGGTTTTGAAGCGATGAAAAACTAGTGCTGCACAATTTGCAAATTTTGCCACCCAAGTACCCGGTCATTTCATTACCAGGGTAATTCGGGTACCGGATAAACCCGGGTAGGACTTAGGACAAACTCTTTTCTTCGGCTGGGGTGGTCGGGGGTCGCGCGCTCAAGCGTCTCCCAGGTACGGGGCAAGCCCCGGAAAATTTTATAAAAAGGGACTTTAAAAAAATCCTGACGTTTCGATCCCTTTCAATTTTAAAACTTTCTGAAGATGAGCAATAAAGAAATTACATTTGGTACGAAACGCCAGAAAAATTAACATTTTTATCTTTTTATGCTCAATTTTACAGGTTTCCTGAATATAATCAAAGCAATGCAGGAATTGTGCCTGGCGGGAGGCGCCGGAAACTTTAGGAATTTGTATTCTTTTACGCTGAATTTTGCTACTTTCTGAATATAAACAATGCAGTAATTACAGCTGGCGCGAAGCGCCTGGAATTTTCGACCAATTTATCTCATTGAGCTCAATTTTGCATCTTTCTGAGTATTAGAAATTATATCCGGCGCAGAGCGCCGAAAATTTCCGATATTTTTATTCTTTCAAGCTCACAGTTTTCCAATTATAAGTAAAACAGGAATTATCATATACTGTGTGTAAGAGGAAAAAGTACGGGCCCCTCTTTTATAGTTAAATGTCAAAAATATTTCGCCTTAACTTAATTTTTACAAGCAATGAGCGCCAGTTTCTCAATCTTTTAAATGCAAATGTTGAATTCCGCTAAAATGCGACGAATTTTATAGGAAAAAAGACTTTTGTAGAATTTACTTTATGCTATTTATATTTTTCAATCCAAACTTCTTTAGTTTACATTACTTCTTTTATTTTATAGTTTTTCCTAGCACGCACAAAGAGTTGTATAGCCCTGCGTACGCATGGGTTTACATGTGTTATTTATATGTCTGTTATATATTGTATTACATACATATCTTAAGCATGTGTTCCTGAAAATTAAAAGGCCCTCACAATATTTAACATCGATTCGTAGGATCCGTATTCAATGCTTTATTATTTCTAATACAAAATGTACCAATAAGTTTTTTCGACTTATATTTGTACATTAGCAAATATGCGTACAGGGATCAAGAGGTATTACCCCCACTGAGGGGTCAGACAGACAGGCCTTGTCAGACAATTTCGTGTTTATGAAACATTTTCTGCAATTATTCTCAGAAATGAAAGAAGTAATTATGTCAAGCGCTACGTTATAATTTTTTGTCCGGTTTACACATGAATAGTCTAAAATTGATTCAAAATGAGATAAAAAATCAAAATTTATCGGCCCTTCGCACCCACAAATAAATGAATTTTTATAAATTTTGTTCTTAAAAGTGATATAACGCATTCAAAATGGGTCAGAAATGATTTAAAAATGCGGTCTAATCGCATCAACATAAAAATATTTAATAGGCTATGTTGACGTATTTGTCCTTAGACTTTTAAAAATGCATAAGCAATAAATCATATGATCCAAAATACTGGAAGTTCATCCCTTTGCAAACCCAGACCTTGTTCCTCTATGCACTTAGGCATGTGCAAATTATAATTTTAGGACACAGGAGCATAATAGCCGTCCTAAAACTCTCATGACAATGAACGACAAAGAAAGGGTACGTGCATACATATATTAGAGTAGAGATATAGCTCTTCAGCGCCAAGCGCCTCACAATCAAGCGACGGAAAAATTGATGAGCGCATTCGAGTCGAAAAATAATGATAAAATATAAATGAATAAATGATGATACTGAAAGATAATAACAATGAATAATAAACACGGATCAGATAAATAATGAATGAATAATAACGCAATAAACTTTTTCTTTCCATCTTTAAAAATCTATAAAAAAGATAAAAATGACTATTTTATTCAGGTTTATTCGCAAGATTGCAAATTTTGTGGGAGCAAGCACCTAAAAAACATATGGCCTCCATGGAGAGAACAAGAATGAAAAAGCACCGACTGATTTCGGTAAGACAGAGTAAATCCAAACTTCTAATATGGACGAAGAATCAAAAATCCTAAAGTTGGGGTACGTATCGCAAAACCATTTCTTATGAATAGCGGCGCTTGAGTTGAAAAACGGCCGCTTAATTTCAAACGAAATGAGAATACTTGTTCGAAACAAAAAACAGCAGAATGGAAGCCTTTGGTTTCAATGCAACATGAGGTGAAAATTATTGAGAACGAATGTACACCAAGTAATTCAGTCAGAAAAAATGCATACCCTTAAGCCAATCAAAATCATACGTTGCATGGCATCGCATGCAATGCCCTCGATGAAAGCTGCCGTGCGCCTCGACGACTTTATCTTCGGGCAGACCGGCAACATGCTCAAGTGAGTCGATGTTCTAGACCATATGAAACATGAAACTGATTACTTTTATCATGAATATATTCGGGTTTGATTAATTGATCGCAAAGACATTTAATAAAATCCTTTCTCATGTGAGAATACCAAAATGTAATACCGTGGCCAAATAAATATCCGAAAATTGTCATACTTGCTCTTACTTAACATATAAAGGAATAGAAGGTCGCCTCCGTTTTCACCAATCCCTTCCTAAAATTTTGCGATGCTAAAAAATTCAATTAGTCAGTCAGATAAAGGAACGTGATTTAATCATAGAAATCCTTTTACAAATAACTTCACTATCCCAGAATCAGAATGCTATTCTGGACAACACTTTCGCTGAAACACTGACTCAAGGTTCGACACCATCCCTTCCTCGGACAGTCAGATCAAGGTCGACTTGGTCAATAAACCTAGAGAAGTATATACTCACAGTGTGAAAGAGTTCTAACCTAGAGCTGCGGCAACCTCTCAAAATATATTAGCTAGAAACAACGTTCTAAGTTACATACTCATATTGGGTTCAAGAGTCAATTACTGTCGAATAATTTCGGCTCAAATCAAGGTAATTTCAATCGCTTTTTGAACTAAAATCTGATGTTCGTGCGTGGTCAAACTATTAAATAAATTAAGTGCATGTTTTGCAAGGACCTGATCCTTAAAGCAGCATTGAGTATACTGAAAATTATGGATTTAACTCATGAACCGACTAACTAAAAAATTCAGTACTCCCATCAGATTTTACTTGCGCCAAAAACTCACAGAGAATTAAATTTTCTAAGAGTTCAAGAATTATATTGTATATAGGAATAATGACATGCGACTACAACTTCACGTGCACACGGAGCATATTTATTTATATTAATTGTTGTTAAAAATGATTACTTGATAAAGGTAATTATTACTTAATTAATTAAGTTTTTATCTTTTAAGCACTGCTGATTGATGTGACCAATGAGCATCTACAACAACCAACTGTATATAACTGATTCAGTTGCTATGAATATTACAGCAAGTAAAACTTCGATTTTAGGGCTAAATGGGAAATTCATATCAGAATTATATGCCGATTGCGGCCCGGTTAGTTTTTATATACTCGTCGTTGATTTCATGGTTTAGTGACTCATTTTAAGCCTTTTATTAAAATTATCTACGTCGAACTTAATTTCCGATTTTTCAAGGTTATTTTAATCATCTTAACTTGAAATCAATAAAATAAATCGCAATTCTGTTCAAAAAATTAAGTAAATTATAAAAGACACTGCTTTTAACTACAGACAAGCGTTTACTAGAAAGCTGGAATTCCTAAAATTATAATTTATTCATGAATCGGAAACGAAAAACGAACTCCAAATTTTTTGTTTGCAAGCAGTGAGGGTGCTTGAATTATCGGATTCCTCATCTATAAGTTAGGAGACTTCGTCGATGGTGCGAAGAATCTCCTGAATTCCAAAACTCATACTTTTTAATGTTGGTGCAAGCTCTGGATTTTGCCCTTTTCCGCCTATCCTGTCCTCACCAGACACGCACGTAGCACGTAAGGGAGTTTGGAGGGGGTCTAGATCTTCAGAATGGAAGAATGGCAAATTTTATGGGAAAAATAAGGCGAAATGAAGGCCAAAAATTAATGAAAATTGAAAAATTTCTCTAAAAGTTCTTTAGGTCGATCAGAAACTGCGTAAAAACGTAGTTCTAGCGCTGTTTTATCGCTTATAGAAGCTCTGAACTTATTTTGGCCCGGAAAAATCTCACTTTTCGACCGTTGAAAACCCCCATAGATCGGCCATGCTGTGCATCTATGGACCGCACCATAGGTGCCATACATGGGCATGGGGAAGGGTGAGAGGGGGTATCACTACCCTCTGAGCTTTAAAAAAGTGATAGCTAGCTATACAGTCATTTTGGCCGAAAAAGCATTGCTATGTAGGTTTTGTGGGCTCAGAAAACTAGCTATATAGCCTTTTTTGGGCTAAAAACATAAATCATGCTTTTTTCTGAGTCTCAAAGGATTTATAGCTATTTTCCTTGTCATAAATGCTCGAAAACGATGGTTTAAAGTGTTATTATCTCTCCTTCAATGTAGACTCGTTTTTTACAAAGCACTTAGCTAACTCCCAAGTTTTTGACTTTCACCCCTCCCTACAAGTTTGACCTTGCGCACCTATGATAGGTGCACAGCATGGTCGATCTGTGCGGTGGGGAAGGGAGTAAGCCGGTCTGGGGGTCAAGAATCGAGGTTTTTTGGGCCAAAATGAGCTCAAAACTGGTATAAGCGTTAAAATAGTGGTAAAACTACGAAATTACACAGTCTCTGGTCAATCTATGAGACTTTTGAAGGAAATTTTCATTTTTCATCAATTTTTGGCCTTCATTTTGCCACATTTTTCCCGAAAAATTTCCGATTTTTTCTATTTCAGGGGGTACCAAGACTACGGGCGCACATAGCCGATATGGGGATCAGCCGGTATGGGGGTAAAAAGTTGAGCTTTTTTGGGCCGAAATAGCCTCAAAAACTGGTATAAGCGCTAAAATAACGTTAAAACTACGTTATTACACATTTTCCGGTCAATTAGAAGCACTTTTGGAGAAAATTTTCAATTTTCATCCGTTTTTGCCCTTCATTTTGCCAACAAAATTTTTCATTTTTCTATTCTGGGGGTCAGGACTACCCAAACCCCCAACGTGCATATCTGGTCAGGACCCCCTCCCCCAACTCCGCCCACGTTCATGTCTGGTACGGACTATATGCGCCTTGTGTTCTAGGATGTAAAACTAATTCGATTTAGGACGAAAAAGGTTGTTTCTGACTTGGTCTAAAATTTTTATGACCAAGAAAACCAACCTCTACGTCATAATGCGTTAAAACATGATACAGAATAACATATTACATAACCAATGGCTTCATTGGAAGCGAACAGAAATCGATTTCTGTGATTTATAATAGTTGATTATAGGACTCACTTTCACTCGTGTGTAAATTCTCAACATTTTTTTCAAGAAAAATTACATTAGCGTCTTAAAACGAAAGCCCTGAGGTTGTCTTCGATCGCGTTCCAAGTTTTTATTGAAACAAGTTACCTGAGTGTAAACTCGCAACAGCAGATCTAATCTATGAAGCAACATCAAAAAATAATGAGAGGGCGTTGGTTTCAGGCGAATTGGTAATAACGATTTAGCCAACGTAAAAAACGGCTCTGGGTTGCGCTGTAGAAGTTGAAGTTAATAATGAATATAGCACAAATGTACGTAGGAAAACCAACTTTGCTTGCTAAGAACTTTTAATAATTTAAAAGCACCAATACCAATGTGGAAACAAAAAATATCAAACTTTTTTTACCTAACGAGTCAAATTCCACAATTCTGAACAAACTTATCCGTAAATGAACGATTTAAGATGTTTCACTGCAAGGTCATCTTACTCACCTTATACGTAAAGTATGTTTTTTCCAAAGTTTAGCTCACTTTGCTTAATGTGTTTGCCAAATGCCATCTATCTTTAAGAAATGATTCGCATAATATAATAGGCAAAGGAAAGAACGTCCTTCTAGAGCCATTTTGACTAACTGTTAAATACTCAAAATGCTTGATTTTTCGAAATAAAAATACTCATTTTCAATCAGATAATCAAAACATATAAGAAAAGACTGAACAAGGCAAAGAGTTCAGAGGAACAAAATCTAAATTTATAATCACTAAGAGTAAAACTTGGAAGTAATGCGTACATGAAATTCACATCTATGAATTTTAAACGGAATATGACAATTCAATTGAAAATAATTTAATGATAATTCTTAAATAATTTTGTGTAGCGGTTGTACCTTAAATCATTAGAGAATTCAATTATGACCAGACATGTACGTGGGGGTTGGGGGTCTAGACACCCAGAATGGAAAAATGGAAAACTTTGTGAGGAAAATGAGACAAAATTAACGACAAAAGCGGATGAACATTGAAAATTTTATTCAGAAGTGCTTCCAAATTGACCACAAAATGTGTAATAATGTAGTATTAACGCTATTATAGCGCTTATACCAGTTTTTGAGGTCATTTGGCCCAAAAAAGCTCAATTTTTGATCCCCCGACCGGCTGACTCCCAGATTAGCCATGCTGTGCATCTATGATTATGATGACTACGCACATGGCCAGCAATCGAATTCTATGGGGGTCCGATAGGACAAAATTGCCAAATACAGCACCAAAAATTCAATTCTGGGGGATCTATCGATTTTTTGAGGGAGTCCGCCGAAATCTGGGGTCCAGTAGACAACCACGCCTATTTGCTATTATGACGGAATCGGGCCCGCAGAACACTACGGTGAGCTACAAAATCGAAACAAATTTGAATTTAAGAAAAACTTAAATAAATTCTAGCAGGGTTAAAATACTAATGCAGAAATTTTTTCAAAAGAATGTACATTTAAATCTCTGGATATTGAATTAACTGAAATTTATAAATTTTCACGGATAAATTCTTTTAACCTCCAACAGACTCTGCGCAAAAACTGTTAAACACATGATGCAACAGCTACCTTAAAATAATTTATGTCGAACATAGCCTGTGGATGCGGTAAATTGTATTTATCCATATTTGCATATAAACCGATGTCCGGACTACGAAAATCAGGTATACCGGCGGCTATAAGAATGAATAATCCATGAATAGCTTAGAGCCATAATTTACTTAGAGATTATTTTGGCTAGCCAAACTTCCTTAAGAAGAAACGTAAAAAGCGATGAATTTAGAGAGGCTTGAACTTCGCAGAATTTTTTCAGATTTAATAGTCCCATGCAATATTATTTATAATAATCGTTTACCGTCTGACAATTCCTTTCAGTTTTATGGACATTCGCGTACTAGGAATTCATTTGTAAATCAGATCTATTCAGATAAATTTCGACTTGATTGTAAAAAGTGTTGTTGTGCTACTAGATCAGCTAGAATTTGAAACTATCTTCCACAATACATTATCATAAATACTCTAAATGTTGAAAAATTTAAGAAAGGTTGATTTCAGTGTTTTTTGATGGGACACACGTGAGCGCAATTGATCATTGCCTGTGTGTCTGTCTTCTCGCATTTGTAGTCAGTGTTGTCCTTCATTATGACAGTTTAGCTTTGCATTTATATGAATAAAGTATTATTTATTTATTTATTATAATAATAATTATTATTATTGTTATAATGATAATAATAATAATAATAATATTATTATTATTATTATTATTATCATTGATATTACTATTACTATTATTATTATTATTTTTATTATTATTGTTATTATTATTATTTTTTATTATTCTCATTATTATTATTATTATCATTAATATTACTATTATTATTATTATTATTTATTATTATTATTATTTATTATTATTATCATTCTTTTTTAAAGATTTTACTAACATACTCTTAGGCACGGTGAAAAATGCATAGAAACGAATAAAATAAAAATGAACGAGACGGAATAAAACAAAACAAGGAGAACGCATAAGCATAACGGACAAAAAATTGAAATTAAAAACAAACAAAACGGTTCTGGAACACAGTAAAATTAATTAAACAAAATAAGTTGAAACTTACAAGTTGAAACTCCTGCTCCAGTCATGACTATTATTTTGCTAACATTCTGGCTTTTGATGAAATTGACAATGCCATAAAGAGTGAACTCGTCTAAAATTTCCACAATTATGCAAGGTTGACATGTGAGAATCCATTTAACTGTTTCCCATATTCCTAAAAAATGATTATTCAATGCCCTAAAGGAGTGATTCAGACAGACGAGCATCTAGGTCATTACATTATTCCTATTCCTATTTTAGCACAATCGCATCGCGATTTAACCTAAATTCTCGAAACCTTTACTAATTTCTAATTTCTATCAAATAAAAAATAATGGATTAATAAGCCAGATTCCATTTAATGATCTACAATGAATGACGCTTTATCTTAGTTTTTTGATAGAACAAAGATTTTTAGGATCGAAGGTACATAAACTTTTAAACACATCTTCGTAGAATGACTTTTTAGGGTAAAAATATAATAATTTTTACGCTTGTTAACGTACTTTTTAGCGAAAATTCAAAGAAAATTTTCACTTTTTGAGCAGAACATTATAATTTACTGTTTATCACACATGGGCATGGATAGAATGACTTAATATTGCTCCTATCCAAGGCTTTGAAAAATCAGGTAGTGTAAGTTGATTTTGAGATAACGAGTTTAGTGCAGTAAAAGGGCCACAAATCAAATTCTTCCTGAAAACGGTAAAAAATACCAAACTTTTGTGGCGCTTCACGCTATTGATAAATTTCTGTTTGTTTCATCGCTAAAAAACACAGAGATTGGATAGATTTCACTAATTAAGGTCAGAAAACTTAGTTTACCACGTAGAGCACGTTACTGTATTATATTATTTACATGATAGTTCCCCGGGGTCCAAACTTGATAGAGGGAAAAAATTTTAAAATTCTGAAATAATAAATTTAGGGGTTCGGGTCTTTTTTGCAAATCAAATGCCAAATTGATCCAAGTAGCCCATTTGAAATGCTTAAATGAGATAATGGTGCATTCTCTAGTGCTTTTTAGCCCATTTGGGCTCGTTTCATAACTTTTATCGATGAAAAATGCAAGCATTTATCACAAATTCGACTTTTCCGATCATTTCAGTCACATTATAGTCATTTAATGGGTAAAAGGACAGAAATTTATAAGTTCGGCGTTCCAAAAAACTCTCGACTTCTTCAAAAATAAAGCAAAAAATGTTCGATAGTAGCTCAAAATCGCATGACAGTGACTCAGGTCATGGACCCTGAGGGTAATACTCCCTCAACGCCTATGGAAACGTATGTCTAAAATCTGAAACAAAATGCACAAGGGCTTCAGAGAATGTCTTTATACAGGTACAAAGAGACCTCGTGTAAAAAACACTCGTCAGCATAGATGGGCGGCACCACAGTTCTGAAGCATAGATGGGGGAGTGTGCAAGATTAGCATAGATGGGGGGAGTGTGCAAGATTTTTTCAAAGGTCAAAAATGGCCTTAAAATGGTGGTATGGCGAAAAAACACAATTTTTCAACGTTTCTCATCGAGCACTATCCATTGGCATCAAACAAGTGCAAAAAAACAAAAAAAATTTTCAAAAATTGAATTCTGAGGGTATTTTGGTTTTTTTTTGGGGGGCGGGGTATTTTGGTTTCTGGGGGTGCAGACTTCACCAAACCCTCCACGCCCAGGTGTGCTCGTCAGTCACGTTCTTCATAAGATATTAAATTATATGCCTAGATCGTGATTAAAAGCTGACATTTCATTCGATAAAATGAATTTTTAACAAATTTTAGCGTTTTTTAAGCATCTGAAAGGACATTTCAAGAGCCTGATTTTTTTGTAACCTGCGAGGATTTTTTCATTAATTAGTATAAAGACTCCTCGCAACTGTCTCTGGCCAAGTGCAACATTTTAGCCGACTTTAAAAATATGGAAAATGTCGGATACAGTAGTTTTCTTTATTGTCTATTTAATAATGTTAAAAATTGAGCAAGCAGAAAGCGTCAAAATTTCCGTTCAAACTCTTATTTCCTTTTGTAAAGCCTCTGCCGGCTGAATCCGATCCTGGGGGGGGCACGCCGCCAGTTCTGACCGGAGCGATTCGAGCAAACAAATTAGCGACCCGAGCGCTCAATTAAGTAAACAAAAGTGCGCAATTAATTATACTGGGCTGACCTCGTCAGTCAACCAATTATGCGTCTGGTCCTTACAGTAATGCGCTTTTTTACAGAGCGAAAATCAAATTTTAAAGTTTATTTTTTCGAGCTTATCGTGAGAAATGGAGCAAGAAAATATAAAATATTACAACATTTCATTCACTCTGGAAAAAGTTGACTTATTTTAAATTTTGAGAGCACTTGACATTTATTTTGTCCACAAAAGTTGAATATTTCAAAATAATACTAAGCCAACAGCGTCAACATGAAAAACTACCATGATTTGTCAACGAACATTATACATAGAAGCACACGCATCGCAAAAATCGTTGAACAATCGCTCCATCGAATCAAACTTGCTGCGCCAGATCCATTTTACCAGAAACCCTTCATAAGTCGCCGTATCTTTTCTGGAATATTTATAAAACAACATGCAAAAAAATTCAAAATAAAATTCAAAATATGTGCCCATGCCAAGAAATAGAACGCTACTTATAAGACTGCATTTTATTAGTGCTCTCACATTGGAAATCAGTCAACTTTTTCCAGAGTGAATGAAATGTTGTAAAATTATATATTTTCTTGCTCCTTTTTTCACGATGAGCTCGAAAAACTAAACTTTAAAATTTGATTTTCGCTCTGTAAGAAAATTGTATCTAAAAAATACTACCCTAGTCGGGCGCATTACTGTAAGTACCAGACGCATAATTGGTCGACCGACGAGGTCAGCCCAGTATAATTAATTGCGCACTTTTGTTTACTTAAGTGAGCGCTCGGGTCGCTAATTTGTTTGCTCGAGTCGCTCCGGTCAGAACTGGCGGCGTGCCCCCCAGGATCGGATTCAGCCCCTCTGCCCGGAGTTTATAACTTTGAATCAACAAGGATAAATATAACAGAAACTCACTTTAATGATTTTCGTTGAAAATTATTCTTGTGTCAGCTTTAATTTGCGTCCGCTGTTTTATGAACTATCTAGCATTAAAAAGTCCGCTAATTTGACTTAAAAATGACAACAAAAAAATCAAAATTTTCCAGTGCTTAGCGCCTTTAATCTTTTAAAACGCATTATAAAGATGGCTTATAAATACTAAAATTCATTGTGTGTACAAAATAAACAAATATTTTTAGGCACCGTCCTTGCATTATGTACAAAAGAACCTATACAAAAATTATTGACCACAATTTACAATATGACCATTCCTGGATTTCACGCTCCTCCGACCACCTTTACCTCGCTTATGTATGCTGTCTATTTTGCTCTAAATGCGAGGTCTCAACAGGCCGAAATCCATCTTTAAGCACAGACACCTTTTGTATGTATCTCTTCTAGAGATTTTGAGCAGAGAATGGGAAGTACTTGACAGTTTAGCACTAAGCTCCTTCCTAATGTTACGTCAGGGTGGTAAAAGCATTGGTGTTTGTTAACAGACTGAATACATAAATTTAGCTGAAAATCGTACTAATTTAATTCAGAATGAAATAACGCTGTGTAAGATAGCAAGTGATTCGCAGGTAACAGGCTGGTGATAAGTACCCCATTGAATAAACGTGTACATTTAGCAATAAATTCGGGCATAACTATACAAAGAGGGACCCGTACTTTCTACACTACGTAGTAAGTATATATGTATTAATGACGGACCGTACATACTTTCTACACAACGTAGTAAGTACTATAATATGTATTAATGAGGGATTTTCACTTTCTAAAGCAAACAGTAGGTAATAATATACAGTAAGTAGTAATGTTTACAAGCAGTGCAGGTACCTACCTACCTATTGTGTGCCACTTGCAAAGTACGTATAATGCCTATTGATTTGTGCAAAGTAAATAAAATCAGAAGTTTGAGGATTGTTCAATTAGTATCAAAGACTGACAGCTTTACTTTTCTGATAAGATGGATATTTTTGTCTTACAAGAAACATGCAAAGATCAGCTTAGTGTTAACAATTGCTTCATTGAGAAACATATACAGGGCCGTGCTTAGAGGTTTAGCGGCCCTGGGCGAAACTTATTTTGGTAATAATATATAATTTTTAATAATATATATAAAAACCCATAATTTTTAAAACTGGTGTAACGGGGGCGCCGCCTCCACCGTTACGTGAGCAAAATTTTACCCGCACCGGTTTCCCGGATCTTCCGCTCTGAGTCGCGTGTGTAGTACTAATCGACTACTCGGGCTCTTGCTCACAACTGCGCAAAGTGTTAAATAATATTGAGAAACAATGAAACATCAACGTCACGGGTTAAACTTCAAAGTAGGCATTTCTAACCGTGTAGTAGCACTCCTGCTACACTGGTATTATAGGCATCATAATTAGCACTTACGTATATCCTTTGCATATGTACCTATATGATCGCAGTTAGCATCTTACTGTAAATTTACTAACAAAATATTGTGCTACATTATTTTTAGTAGGTATCGTATGTTTTTTCTCAAGTAATTCACCTATTTCGTGAATGATGACGTGCTTTATTACAAAATAACACTTGCCTAGCTTTCTGAGCGGCAAACTGGTCAATCAATTGCAAAAATCTAACGAAGATGATAAATTCTTTTCAATTGAAATGATCGCTAGTGCACTTAGACAAGAATCAGTCATAGTTGACCGCAAATATGTCTTTATTAATTTCAGTTCCGAGAAGGAACGTTCTGCTGAGGCCACAGCAATAGGTACTGTAAGTAAAATTCTGAAATCAATTATAAGGTTCGGGAAAACATCCTGGAAGTCATTTGATAGATATTTAAGAGTAGCTTGGCGAAGTTTCATTTGGACTTGATCGAGCAAGAACTTTTAGCTCAGTGTACATGTCTGGTCGATGTGCATGACTTGAGCGATTCATCATCTTCCCATGTTTTTAAAGCTGGTATTCGTGGGTAGTGCTCAATGAGAAACCTTGAAAACGGTATTTCTTAGCCATACCATCATTTCTAAGACCATTTTTCGACCTCTAAAAAGCTTGCACCTAACCCCCCGGGATTTAGTTGCTGCCCACATATGCTGCGGGGGTCTTAGGTGGCGCGGTCAAGCGTTCCCTGCGGGGTCGGGACAGAGTCCCTACAAATTTTGTAAAAAAGCATTTTAATGTAAAATAATAACGTTAAAATTTTCGCAAAAACGGCCGAATTTCGGTCCTGAATGGAGCCCAAAAACACTCAAAATTGATGAACTCTTACATCTCACAAAACTTCTAAGCTGAAATGCGTTTTTCGACCTCTGCTAATTACATAGCGCAGCAACGTGCCGCTGCCAATAAGATATAGAAAAATGTATAAATTGAAGTTTTTGTTCTTACCCTTTTCAGGCCCATTTGTGGCCTTCTTATTAAGAAGATGCAGTTCAGAAAACAGGAAATGCACAAAAACATAAGAAAATGTTACCATTTCTTTCATTTAAAATAGGATTGTGTCCTTGTAAAGAAAGACAAAAAAGCAAAGAATAGACTAACTGGTACACAATCATTTTCGCACTTTTAGTTTTATGCTCAACAAGCATGCGCACTTTCATTCAGTGAACAAATAGTGCATTAAATTACTAATGATGTGAAGTGCTAGATTATTTCAGCTGATTCAAGCTTTTAAATTCATTTGATCTATGGCTCGGTGCAAAGCGCCGGAAAATTTTGACATTTTAATCTTTTCGAACTCTATTTTCTGGACACACATTCTTTCAACAGAAAAATCAACAATATGTCTGAAAAATGAGAACAAGTATAGCTCAGTCAGCGTTCTCTTAAAAATGCAAGTAAAGAGTTTTAACTGGCTGTGTTTGCATTAGAACGTCGAAAAATCGATCCTTTTGAACGTATGTATCGAATTATTGTAAGAGGGCCGCCAAAAAATGAATTCTATACGGCATGCACTACAACTTTTTAGCGGCCCATAATTTTAGCGGCCCTGTGCGGCCGCACAGTTCGCACCCCCTAGGCACGGCTATGAACATATAATTCACGATTCCGTCTTTGTGGCGGATGACAGCTTACGGTACGCCGATGTTGATTTTGTAACTGCGAGAGTAACACGGTAGGCGAACCTGCCTTAGCAGTTCGCGATAGCCATCACATAGCCAATACTAGTAGCTATCTATGATAGTGCACTGTGGGCTATGCCTTCGGTCTTCCCATTATTTCCCCAAATTTTCAATAATAAAAAACATCTAGATACTTGTCCGGTAGCATACAGTTAAGTGTATGATAATAGTAATTGTTTCATGCATACCGCTTGTGTAATCGATAATATTCGATCTGAGATAAAAGTGATTCAGTATTACGTTAAATTGATCTTTGTTTATTTTACTGTAATGGTCCTTGAGGCCAGTGTACTTAACGTTGTAGAGTAGTCTGGCGTTTTGCTTTTTCGTTTGCCAGTCGTACGTTGATATAGTCCGTACGTTTTCGTTTTTCTTTTTGCTTGTTGTCCGGCTACAGGCCGTGAATTCTTCGTTGAATTAAAATAGGAAAACCTACCCAGTGGTTTTTGGTTATACCGAGGGTTAGGTCGGGCATCTACACGTCGAGGACTTCTTCCCATCTTAGTGGACTGATAGGTAAATTTCGTATGATCGTTTATTTTACTTGGAAATCATAATTTATTTCTCAAGCCAAAAATTGATCAAAAATATTATTTAATCTTTAAGGATGATTGATCAGCATAGAGCTCGTTGTTGTTGTTTTCATAGTTCAGCGTGCTACACATATTAGGAACCAAAAACATTTCGAATCAGGCACTGATTGAAAATAAGTTAAATAAACAACTTGAGCTTGAGATAGGTCAACTGACCTCCGCGGCAAATACCGAGACTAGGTAGGTAGCCTTAGGTCTTAGGGCGTAGCTGCTGAGATCACCCGACATAAAAGCGGCCAGCAATATTAGGGCTGAGGGGATCGAAGCCGTAAGGTCTCTAAGGGTCCAAAGATCGAAAGCCATTCAGAGCCGCGCGATCGGGGTCAGCACTAAGCGTAGACTTAAGTACCTACGTACCTAGGTAAATCTCGAAGGTAATGTATGTGTCCTATGTCGTCCTTATATGCATAGGGCACCTCTACATTTACAATTTACCGTGTAGAAAGTACGCGTTAAATTCTTCCCGACTAAAAGAATCCCTGGGTATTACTTTACTTTATGCACCTACATACTTTGCACATTATTATTCTTACCGACTAAAATAATCCCTGGGTATTACTTTATGTAGGTACCTACCTACATACTTTGCACATTATTATGTAGAAAGCACAGCTGATCGTAATAACTGTTTGTAAACATTATTACCTACCGTTTGTATGTATAGAAAGTAAGGATCCCTCATTAATATTAAATACTACGTCGTGTAGAAAGTACGGTCCGTCATTAATATGAAGTTACTACGTAGTGTAGAAAGTACGGGTCCCTCTTTGTATAGTTATGCCTTAATTTGTTCGTTACAAGGACCTTTCCAGGGGTCAATATTTGCAAAAAAGTTTGTACGAAAAATAAAGAGCCTTATTCTTACTGGACAAAAATCTAAGAGTGCGTGACTTTAAATCGTTCGCAGAATCGCTAGCAACAGCAGCTTCCTTGTCAGGATCATTATCAGCATCAGCAGCTTGCTCGTTGGGATCATTGTGTTGGTCTGCCATGTCAGTTATTTACAAGTAGTGCTTAATTGTGAATGATTCTAGTTCATTGAAAATAAGGGCATGAATACAAGAATACTACCGAAATTACAGGTCTGAAAAAATACACAAGAAAGAAATAATAGAAGAATCAAATAACATTAGTTTTAATTGTCTTATCATTACAAGAAGTAATGCAGGGGCAACAAAAATACATACGCTTATAGGTCAGTAAGTCATAAACCGCAGTTTTAGTTGGTATAGCATTTCAAATGCATGATCAAAGAACGGCCTCAAACAAGTAGCGTAGACTGACTTCGAAAATAATTACACTTTCATTTCGGGGCTCCTGGATATATTCCTACTTGTATGTATATTGAGATGTGATTTATTTCTAGGTAATATTCACTAAAAAGTATTTTTTTCTCGAAAATTAGATGATCCTATCCAAAACTTCGATGCTGCAGGCTGCTATTAGTTTTGCATGTGCACCATGAAAAGTCTTAGGTGCTTGCATATGTAAACAAATATAGCAGGTAGTAAATAAAAACTGTACTGGAATAAAGAGTAAAATCGATGCTAAGTTTTCGGAAGAAAAAATTCAAGAGGTGACATTTTATCACAATAAAACAGGACTCCGCTGATGAGAAACAAAAAACCAGCAATAGGGAAGCAAGCATAATGCATGTTTAACATCATAAGTGCGAAGCGTTGAAAATTTTCTGAAAAAACTTTAACAACTGCTATAAATCTTATCTTTTCATCCAAAAACGTTTTGTGCATGATACTAGTGTCCAAAATTTTCCGTTACCGCAGGATCGGTTTCCTTTGCGCCGCGCTAAGAAATCCGTTGTAACCGTACCTTAGTTCTGAGAAAAAGTTATCAAAGGTAGCGCGTCAGCGCGTGCCTATAATATAATTTTATCATATTATAATAAAGTTATTTCCTCCCAGAAAATTATTCCGTTTCCCTTTTACGAGCTTTGGATATCCCCATTCCTGGAACCCCTCCCTCCGTGCAAGTTTGGAAGCAAGTCATTACAGAACTTATAAGCCATGAAGCTGACAGACTGAAACATATTCTATAGTCATCATTTTCTTATATTGTGCATTGGGAAATCACGCGAATCTCGGAAGAAACGAAAAAGAAAATGAGACAACTGGCGTTCAAGCATGTATTTATCGCTTTGAGAGCCTAAGCACAATACTTTTCGATAGATAGCTGCGCACGTATAACTTGAAACAATAAACAAATTAATAAAAAATGATAGCAAGTATTTGATAAATTTACAATTTTAAAAAACGCCAAATCATACTCGTATAAAAACTGTTAAAACGACATCGGAAGGACAAGTATCAGCGCTCTGCCGCCCTACGGCGTACATAGGTCATCTAGTTTCAGAAAACATTAATATTTCTCCGGTTTATGGCTAAATATATTTATACTACTCGTAATGTGAGCATCGATATAATCGGAATGTAATGCATGACGGGCTCGGGCTACAAAAGTAAGCTGAGAACAATGGACTATTCGAAGATTGCAATGCATTAAAAGGTCGACATGTCATTTCCTGAGCTACAATTCATAATTCAGGCATATACTAAACAGCTAAAAACCATTATTGTCCTGACTGCTAATAATATGTGAACAAGAGATCATAATGTGAACAATATATTCAATCAATTAAGTACATTTTTACAACTAGAAACGAAACATTAGCTATTACCACACCAAGACCCGCATCACAATAAATAAAAAACGCATATGTAATTACATTGTACATAAACATAAAACCACCGCGCTGAATGATGGGAAGGTACGATTAGAACAAAAAGCCAATCCACGACCACATAGACAAAATGTCATGTAAAATATGCATGGTTTAATAGAGGATAACACAAAGCTGCAAAAAAGAGACTATCAAAAATGCATGATCGACATAAGTATCTGATTGAAAAAAATGAAAAGAAACTGCATCTCTGGTATTAAAATAAATGCCGACTTGGTTGTCAGTTTCATAAACAACGGATTAGGCAACTTAGTACTAACCACAGGTGCACATAGCATGGCTAGTCTGGGGGAGGGTCAGCCGGATATAGAACCGGTCAACAAAACACTTTAATTTAAGTAGTGGTCTTAAAATGTGTAAAAACTATGTTATTCCACAGTTTGTGAAAATTTAAAAACACGTTTGAACAATTTTCAGCCTCCATTTTGCCTCATTTTCACAAGAAAATTTTCAACTCTTGCGAGGTTGGTCCAGTTTCCCTTGCAGGGTAGCTCAGTCGCCAGGGTTGTGTGTGTGAGATGTGGGGGAAAATGCTATTTCCTTATGAAAAACATGCTAAGATTAAGGCCAGAAACGAACAAAAGTCAAGGCTTTTTCTCGAAAATAATTGAAATCGACTAGAACCTCAGCTATTACGATTTTAAAACCTTTGTACCCATTTTCGAAATCATTTTAACCCGAAAAAGCTCTACGACCATACGTGGGCAGCAAGAAAATTCTGGGGAGTGCAAGAGTTTTTCAACGGTAAAAAATGGGCTTAAAAATGGTGGTATGGCGAAAAAACACCATTTTTCGTTGTTTCTCATCGAGCACTATCCTTTGTCATCAAAAAATTGCGAAAAAAACGGAAAAAATTTTCAAAAATTGAATTCTGGGGGAGGTATTTGATTTCTGGCGGGGGTATTTTGGTTCCTAGGTGTGTCTACGACCCCCAACCTATGCTGACAAGACGACCCCAGACCGTAAATGCTATGCAGATGCAACTGTGACTGAACACCATTCAGGAATGATTGTTATAGAGTGAAAACTCGTTGGTTTGATTGATTGAACTATGTATGTAATGTATATGTATGAATGCCATTAGTTTTATTGTCTCACAAGAATTAAATGCGCTCAATTTGTTGACATCTACAACGAAACAAAAGTGTATCTGATGTAATTACTACAGTTTCCGCTCATTAACTGAGTGTTCAACGTACTTATTTCAATCAATCAATGCAACAATTTGCATCTAAAAAACAAAATTCAAATTTCCAGGATCCAGTGCCGGGGCCTAGGCCCCGGTACAGCTGTAATTTTTATCACGCTGAAATGCATATTTTTTATTTACGTATACAAACTATGCTGTCCCAGCGGCTGGACAATCGATCAGAAATTTTCTTAAAAACAAAAAGGACCATCGGTATTCGTAAATGAGGACCAACCAACTTTTTTGCACTTTCTATTTATTTTTATGTATAATAATATTATCACGCACGTGCTCCTATAAGTTTCCTTCTAAGTTCAAAACCCTTACGTAGAATTTTAGGCGCGCAAATTGCTCGATTCGGCTGCAAAATAGATGTGATCTTGTAAAAAAAGACTCAAACTTAATATAATTTCCCATTTACTAATATCGTTACACGAGGGAAAATGAGCAATTTAAATATGAATAGATCACAACCCACAGCGGACAGATATATGACAGACAAGACAACACACGAATAACGATAGACGTTGCGAATGTTATAGGGATAAATTGACCAGATTTGCAATCAGTTGGTGCTTTGAAGGCCACTTCTGCACAGCTTTAGATAAGAAAAAAACTAGATACGCCGAAATTCTTATCTTCGAATAAGCGTTACAAAAAAGAAATATAAGCCTTATTTCTGAAGACGAAGAAGTAGCTTAGATAGGTTCTGAGTTGAATATTCTATCAGCTCCGACCAAGGGCTGAGGTCGTGGGTACAATCCGCAAATAAAAAACAAAACAGTAACACAAAAAATGATTTGGCTCAAATATATTCAAGGCTAGAATTATCCCATTGGCTCACAATTAGCAGGGGAAAAAGGATCTCGAATAAATAGTACTTGGTCCCCAACTCAGCGAGTTTTACTTATCAGAAAATTTTTAACCTTCCCCCTTAGAAAATTTTTCACCTCCCAGAATTCGCGATTTTCCGAAAAATTTCAAAAAGTTCGTAGAAAAGGTGCTGTTGTAAGCGTTTTTAGCTATATGTTTGACATATTCTCCAATTTACTAAAATTTTTTATTTTTTAAATTTTTAATGTTTTTATGCTGTAGAAAGATAGAGCATCGTCGAAAACGCCTACAAACGGCGTTTTTAACGCGTATCCGCAATTTTTGAGCCCAAAAAAGGCACGTTATAATTACACCCCCCAATCCAGTATGTCTGCTAACCACCCCTACTTTAAGGCATCAATGCATTCAATATGTGTAGTCCACAAACTACAAACAAGCGCGCATTTCATGACGTAGACAAGGATTCGGCCGTTTGCACAGTGGGCGGTACGTGGGTGGAGAAATAAGGAGGCGTGTCTCTCATCAGAAGCGTGTGGCACACGTTGCATACGGAACTTTGTCGTTTTTGCGGTCCGCTGGGAACCGTTTTGTCCAAGCATTTTTCACAGAAAATTTTACCACAATGTTTACAGTGTAATTTACGCCGATTTTTCATGAAAGCTGCGCTACAACCATTGCACAACAAAACGTCTTCTTCGTGTTGCCACCGAACCTAACAGAGATGACGGAACTTAACGCAAAGTACGACCTCATACAGCATGGGAATTCTGGGGGGGGGTGAAATTTAAAGGTATCTTTTTTAGGCTCAAAAATGACAAATACGTGTCAAAAACCATCGTTTTTCGACGTTTCTTACGATGCTTTATCGTTCTAGAGCATAAGAATATTTAAAAAATTTTTTGAAAAAAATAAAATGAAATCGAATAAATTGAAGAAAATGAAGTCATAAAATGAGTATATGGCGCGAAGCGCAGGAAATTTGACACTTTTGAGAAAACAGATAGCTAAAAACGCTTAGAATAGAACCTTTTCTACGATTTTATTGGAAACTTTTGGAAAATCGCATATTCTGGGTAAGGTAAAAAAATTTCTGGGTAAAGGGGTGAAAACCACACATGGGCGTGGGGGGAGGTTTGGGGGGTATGCACCCCCAGAAGTTTAAATACCCCCAGAAATCAAAATACCCCACCAGAAAATTTTTTTTTGCTTTTTTACCAATTTTTTATGCCATTGGATAGTGCTCGATGAGAAACGTCGAAAAATGGTGTTTTTTCGCCATACAACCACGTTTAAGACCATTTTTCGACCTTTGAAAATTTTTCACCCCCCCCCCCAGAATTTCGGTGCTGCCCACCTATGGTGAAAACCCCCGAACCCCTATTCCCCAAAATCATAGAAAATAGAAGACCCAGTCGTTGCTCAGCTAAGTTTCTATATGGATAATACAGTATTTAGAATTCGTTATCCTGGCGAACGAGCTGGAATTCTGGACTTGAGAAAACTTTTACACCGCATAAAAAATGTAGGAAGAAATTAAATATTTTTCCACCAGCCGTACTCAATACCAAAATTTGATTTTGCGCTCTTCTTTTCGAAAATATGGTTTCATAATGTACGTCGATCGAAAAAATCTACTCAAACAAACATTGTAAATTAACAAAACATTTTACAGAATAAATTCGCATAGATTAACGTTTTTTACGGTTTTCCCTGACGATTTTAATGACAGCAGAAACAGTAATTTACCAGAGAGAATTCGACTTTTATTTTTCGGTCTGTCATAATGAAATGAGAAAGGTCATAATAAAGAAAATGAATTAAAGGAGAAAAAATAATTTTCATCCGCTAAAACAAACAGTCCACATGCTCATTCGCTCGAATACGGAACTGATGGCTTTTCGGATTTTTTTTGTTTTGAATTTATTTAATTCGGGGGTCAAAAGTATGCGCATAGTGATTATAAACACCATTCATAACGAAAATGTATATAAAATGACAGAAGTGCTTAGCAGCTATTCATGCGTATTTACTTCATTATCCGCCTGACGTATTTTTCGGTTCGATCTGAAGCGATTGTGACAGTCGCGAAATCCTGCTGCACATGTTCACTATTGTCTAATTCTTGTTGTAGAATTTGAGCGCTTGTCTACTATCCAAGCACACAGCCTGCGTTTTTAAATGAAGAAATATCATATCATTATCAATGTTGACTTTGCCTAATGTAACTAAAATACAAGTAACAAATAAAAATAATTCATGAATCACACAAGAAGGAGCATAAAATGATGAAGGTCTTCCTAAGGTACTGGAAAACCGAGTGCGGTCAGGCAATTTTGGAGAAGAAAAAGACGCTGCTAAAAAAGTTTTGAGTTTGTTGTATAGAAATCAAAGCATTTATCAATTTTCAAAAAAACAGGTCACTTTACTGCTGAAGTCTTTATTTTCATTCAGTCGTTCATTTATTGTTAAGCGTGTCACGCATGTAAAGTGAATATTCATAAAAAGCTTGGTTAAAACAGGCATTTTGTTAGAGATGGAATTAAAGGTCCTTCATTGCATGTACAAACATGGCCCCCAAAAGTCTTTCTACATTCTGTACATGCAAATTTTTGGGTACTATAACTATAATATGGTTGCGTTTTAAGAGTGGTTAAACATGGTTTTCGACCTTTGGCAACTATTCTAGCCAATTCCTGGATTTATGATGATTAAAAATACTAAAGAATTGTCTCACAACGGCGCGAAGCGCCTAAAAATTTGCTATTTTTGCTTTCTGAATGCGATTTCTGCCATTTCAAAGATATATAGAACAGACAATTACTCAATATTTTTGGAATTTTAGGCCTTTTTACAGTTTTTGTCTTCCCAAAAATCTTTGTACATGTACAAGGCGGAAAGTCTTTGTACATCGAAGAAATCTTTGCCGAATACAAAAAAACCGTGGATGGAATGCATTTTAAATCGAAATAATTTATCGTCTGAGTCTAGGAGAAGACATCCCCTCCGATGAGCAGCCACTTTAACGCAGTGGAGGGGTTTGCGTGCCCCAATGAAGCTAACTGAGGGGTCAGACCAAGAGCTGCTCCCCAGGGCTTGAGTGGCTACTGGGCATGTCTGGCGGTTGGTGGCCGTTAGAAGTTGGCAGGGTGAGCCCATTAAGGGATCACTAGGGGCCCTGCTGGGACCCTAACTGTCAACTTGCTGAGTTTGTCAGCCATGAACCAACTCACCGTTCTATGACCATGGAGTTATCAGAGACCGGCCCTCAGTATCCGGCAGACGAGGGTTCTAAAATCTCCGGAGACCCAGCCAGCACTGTGTCGTTGCAAGGCAATGCTGGCGGTCATGCTACTTGCAGCCCAACTAGTGGTGTGTTGTCACAGGGCATCACTGGTGGTCGAGCTACTTGTGGCTCCTCAGTTGCCGTAGGGAACCAGGTGGCAGTTGAGGGCAATGCTACTGGAACACTTGCGAAAGGGACTCCCTTGGAGAACCTTTCGGAGAAACTGGGCTCCATAAATTTGCGCAAGCAACTTAGCGGGGCCCAGAAACGAAAACTTCGTAAGCAGGCTCGTGCTGCCAGAGCCCTCCAGGGATCTGGCACTAACCTGCCCGAAGTTACAGGTTCTGATTCGAGCAGGGGCACTGGGCAGAATACTGCTCAGGAGGACCCAGCTCCCTCCAAATCTAGGGCAATTAGTAGTGGGGAGCACAGCAAGCAATTGCTGTTGCACACCCAACTCCTAAGCCTAACAAACAGGCGAAGCGGCGACATCCTAAGGATGACACGCCCACTAGCCTGACACAGCCAGCTAAAAGGTCCAAAAGACCTTCTAGTTATAAAGCAGCTGTTGAGGAATCACTGAAAGTTGGTATTGTCGACTTCAGCAGCGAAGGCGGCATCCCAGCTGATAAGCTTGATACACTCACTGCTGTCTTAACTACAGCCTTGGATCAGGTCGCAAGCACTAGCAAGACCCCTCCAAGGTTTCACTCCTCTGGCCTGTCACATGGCGTTTTTTATATGACATGTGCAGATCAGTTCACTCTGGATTGGCTGAAGAACACCGTAGCTAATCTTGATCCACCCTGGGAAGGAGCTGATCTGCGCGTTTGCAGCAAATCAGAACTTCCCAAGTTGACCAAGTTCACAGTGTTTTTCCCTGGCCTAGCTGACAGGGACTCTGTGTTTTCCAGACTGCAAAGCCAGAACCCTGGTTTGTGCACTGGCCTTTGGAAAATCTACAAACGGGAGGAAAAAGAAGGTCAAACCTTCTTTGTCCTGGGAGTGGACCATCCATCGGTCCAGGTGCTTAAGCAGCTGGACTTCAGACCTTATTTCAAACTTGGGCGTGTCACTTTGATGACACATACCAAGTTGGAATAAGCGCATAATTTGTACATAGATTAGGATGGTTGGTACTAGTACTCTCCCATCTCAATCAGTACTGGAATTATTCCAGATTAACTTGCAGCATAGCCAAGGTGCGACTGGTGTACTTAGTCGCTGCCTAGCAAAACTGCAGACAAAACTAGCGTTGATCCAGGAGCCTTGGATCTATAAGAACAAGGTATGTGGATTAAATGATAAATTATATACTGTGTTAGTAGGGACTGCGGTACAAGGACCAAGGGCTTGCGTGCTTGCCTCACGGAAACTTAACCTAGTGCTCCTCCAACAATTTAGCAACCGTGACATGGTGTCTGTTGAGTTAAGTTATAAAAGTGCAGGGCACTGGCGTAACATTATTGTTACATCAGCATACCTGCCTTTTGACTCTCCTCATTTACCTCCAGGTAGAGCTTTTTCTCTTCTGGTTGACTACTGCAGTAAAAAGCAGATACCACTAATTATTGGGTGTGACGCCAATGCTCACCACACTTTGTGGGGCAGCAGCGATACCAATAAACGTGGGACTGCACTTGCTGAATATTTAGCCTCTACCAATTTAATTTTATTAAATAGGGGTAGTGAACCTACATTTGTTGTGGCAAAGAGACAGGAGGTTATTGATCTAACCTTATGTTCTCTCGACCTCGCTAATGATATAAGAAATTGGCATGTCTCACAAGAGGAGTCTCTATCTGACCACAGACAGATACGCTTCTCTTTACATGCTGATTCCTTTTCTTCTAGGTTGTACAGGAATCCAAGGTCCACTAATTGGGCTCTTTTTAAGCAGCACCTTGGTAGTCGCTTGGGTTCTTGGGCTCCTAGTTGCTCAACAAAAGAGGACGTAGAGGGTGCTGTTGGCTTTGTACAGCAAGCTCTTACATCCTCTTATGAGTACTCCTGCAGATTACAGAGGGAAAAGAGCAAACCTATTCCCTGGTGGAATAGAGAGCTCCAAGACCTCCGTAAGAAAAGTAGGAGAGCTTGGAATCAAGCGAAATTATCTCAATCAGTTTCCGATTGGGCTGATTATCGCAAGGTTCGACAGGAGTATAAGCATCTTATACGCACTAGAAAGCTTTTGTGCTGGCAGGACTACTGCTCCAACATTGATAAAATGTCGGATGCTGCTAGGCTTCGCCGCATTTTATGTAAACCACAAGTAGGTGAAGTTGGCTCATTAAAACTACCTTCGGGTCAATATACACTCAACCGAAGGGAAACCCTGCTTCACCTTCTTGACACTCATTTTCCTGGCAGCTTTGCAGTTGGAAATGAGGCATATCCGGACACATTGGGCCCAACCAGTTTTTCTGGCTTTGGTGACCAAGTTCTGGCCTGCAGGGTGATAACACCTGATAAGGTTCGCTGGGCTGTAAAGTCTTTCGAACCTTACAAGACTCCAGGGGTTGATGGCATTTTTCCAGCTCTTTTGCAGGAAGGACTGGACATGCTGGTGAGACCCCTAGTGAATATTTATCGAAGATGCCTAGCACTTGGCTATGTTCCAATAGCCTGGCGACAAGTAAAGGTCATCTTTATTCCTAAGCCAGGGCGTAGTTCCTATGACCTGGCGAAATCCTTCAGACCAATTAGTCTTTCCTCCTTCTTACTGAAGTGTATGGAAAGATTAATCGATCGCTTTATAAGAGATGGTCCCTTGCTGGAACATCCTTTACATGTTACACAACATGCGTATCAGTGTGGAAAGTCTGTTGATACGGCCCTTCATGAACTAGTTTCTAGGATTGAACGGGCATTAGACAACAAACAATTCACACTGGGCGTTTTTCTGGACATTGAAGGGGCATTTGACAATACAACCTTCAATGCTATCTGCAAAGCAGCATCCAATCATGGCGTACATCAGACCATTGTTAAATGGATTGATGCTATGCTAAGATTTCGCCATATCATGACTGACTCTTGTGGAGACAGCATGATCTTTACTACCACAAAAGGCTGTCCACAAGGAGGTGTACTATCTCCTTTGCTGTGGTGCCTTGTGGTGGACGAACTTTTGCAGAATTTGCAAAAGTCTGGCCTCTACAGTCAAGGATATGCTGATGATTTGGCAATCCTTGTTACTGGAAGGTTCCTTGACACCATTTCCTCACTTATGGAAAATGGTTTAGCCAAGGTGGAACAGTGGTGTCACCATAATGGTCTATCTGTGAACCCACAGAAAACCGAAATGGTGCTATTCACTCATAAACGGAAACTTGATGGGTTTAAACCACCAATTTTCTATGGTATGCCACTACAACGTGCAAACCAGGTCAAATTTTTGGGACTTATTTTGGACCAAAAATTAAACTGGCGCAATCATGTAGAGGTCAAATGTCAGAAGGCTGTTAATGCATTCTGGCAATGTCGTAGAGCTGTAGGAAAATCCTGGGGTCTATCACCACAGGTCATGCGATGGCTTTTCGTGTCTGTGATTAGACCCATGATCACCTATGCTTCACTAATCTGGTGGCCTCGTGCACACTTGTCTACTGTGAAATGTCAGCTTAGTCATTTACATAGAATGGCTTGCCTCAGCATTTGTAGTGCCATGTGCACCACACCGACTGCAGCCATGGAAGTCTTGCTGGACCTGCCTCCCCTGCATATCTTTGTGGAGGGTTGTGCAAGGGCAGCTGCATATCGACTAAACATAGCTGGCAGTTGGAATGCAAAAGGCAAGGTTGTAGGTCACAATGCTGTTTGGGCTAAGGCCAATAGGCCAGTACTCAAAATGCCAAGTGACTTTATTGTACCAAAATTTATTTTTGGTAGACTTTATACCATTCAGTTTCCCACTAGGGATGACTGGGAAAAATCTAGAGTGAATATTCTCTCGCCTCCTGGAATTGTCTGCTACACTGATGGATCACGCTTTGTGAATACCTCAGGCGCGGGCATCTATTTCCAGAAGTTAAAACAGATGCGGTATTTTACCTTAGGCAGTATGTGTACTGTCTTTCAGGCAGAAATACTCGCTATTTTACAATGCTGCCGTAGCAGAGAATTGATGGCCCTCAGAAATGAGAACATCTTTATTTGCTCTGACAGTCAATCTGCTCTGAAGTCACTTCTATCTCCAAAAGTGTCTTCAAAGTTAGTTCTCGAGTGTGTTCTTGCTTTGCAAGAACTCTCGCAGGATAACAATGTCAAATTATTATGGGTCCCAGGTCACTGCGGCATTGAGGGCAATGAATTTGCGGATCATGCTGCAAAAATGGGATCAGCACGTAAACATATTGGCCCAGAACCGGTAGTTGCTGTCTCCAGAGCTGTTGCTAAGGCTGACATCAACAGCTGGGTCAGGGAACAACATGTTCAATATTGGAGTGAGCAAAAGACTTGCCGTCAGGCCAGATCCTTTATGGAGAAGCCATGCAAGAAAATAGCCAGCTCCTTGATCAGCTTAGATCGTAAGCTGCTTAAGACAGTAACTGGTCTCTTAACTGGACACTGTCCCCTCAACAGACACCTGTGTACTATTGGGGTTTCTGACAACCCCAAATGCGCAAAATGTCTGCTCACAGAAGAGGATTCTATCCACTTCCTTTGTCACTGCCCTGGGTTTGATAAATTGAGAGCTAGGTTCTTCCATGCTCCACATATTGAACCCTCGGCCGTTTTACAGGAGCCTGTTGCTCAACTTTTGGGGTTTATTAAAGCCTCAAAACGTTTGTGCGACTAGCTCTCAAAAGTTTCCATGGGGTACACAATGGGCTTCTTAGCCTGCGTGAAGGGCTTGCGCCCACCCCTTTATCACTATCACTATCACTGTGGTAGTGTAAAGTTTATGCTGCATATTAACTTTAGTTCTGGAGCCTTGCGGAAGCTTAATTTTTTCAAAATGTTCTACGTAAAATCAGAATTGGGAATCTGACTATTAATTTTCTCTACACCTAGTAGTTGTGTAAAGTTTGCACTATTCATTTATTGTTAATATGTAGTTTATACTACAAATTTATTTTACTTCCACATCTGAGCGTTAGTGTTCCTTACACTAGATATTTGCGTACAGTTTATGCTGAAAAAGTTTGATCTGTTTAAATAATGTAAGGTTGTCTTGTTTAAAAAGGATAATGCTGATGTTAAGAACAATATTGTTTTCTGCGTTCTTGGACTGCTGTCATTATTGTGGCATGTTACTGTATGTGTTTACTGACTGATGTACTCAAATCATGATAATTAAAAGGTAGGGTACTAGCAGAGAAAATGCTTCGATGAAACAAAACAGATGAAAATACTTGAAATTGTGGATTATTAAGGATGTAAAAGGAGGGGACTAGGAAAAAGCTACCTAAAGTCGCTAAATCTGCTATTAACATAAAGTCTATCGCGTCAGTGCATGCTCAGCTTATGCTAAATTTATCAAAAAGTTTTTAATAAGCCTAAAAATCACACTTTCTCTAAGCAACGGAAAAAATCGGAGTATATTCTGCGGCCTCTAAAAAAGCTACTTTTTTAAATAATTTTCAGAGTTTCAGATAAGAGTGTATTAAACGAAATCTACAATGTTTACGTGTTTTAAATTGCTGGCAAGCATACGTGGGCAGCAAGAAAATTCTGGGGGTGCAAGATTTTTTGAAGATCAAAAAATGGCCTAAAAATTGTGGTATGGTGAAAAAACACCATTTTTCGACGTGTCTCATCGAGCACTATCCATTGGCATCAGAAAATAGCGAAAAAAAAACGAAAAAAATTTTCAAAAATTGAATTCTGGGGGTATTTTGATTTCTGGGAGGGGGTATTTTAGGTTCTCAAGGGAGGGTGCATACCCCCCAAACTCCCCTTCTACGCCCAGGTGTGCTGGCAAGTAGCAACGCTGACTAGCTTCTCATCCTGATTGCTGGAAAACTAAGTGGTATTGTATTTAAAGTTGTTTTATTTTGTTCTGAGCAGTATAGCAAGCAAAGCAGGGGCCGATTGATTAGTGCACACAATCGTTGCGGGCATGCTAGTGTACCTATATTTAGTCTATTTCAAGTCAACTTACGCGTTTCCTACTGTTTTAAACCAACAATTCCTTCAATTGTCTTGGATGCATCGATGTTTGCTATTTCATTCAATTGGCTTTAGAAAGACTATTAGTTTACTCGATATCATTTCCCATAGCTACTGCATAGCTAACGTGCTGCTTTTTCAATCATTTTTATAATAAAATATTTATTTTAACCTGTTGGCCGCAGAATATACTTCGATTTTATGCGTTGCTTAGAGAAAGTGTGATTTTTAGCAGATTTTGCGACTTTAGGTAGCTTTTTCCTAGTCATCTCCTTTTATATCCTTAATAATCCACAATTTCAAGTATATTCATCTTTTTTTGTACCATCGGAGCATTTTTCTTTGCTAGTAATATTTATACTTGGTCTATTAATTGGCAACTTCCTGTTGCTACGGAAAAATGTGCAGTTTTATATCTTGGTAAAAATAATCTAAAAAAGCTTTATTCTTTTACTAATATAAATATTCCAGATGATATTAGTTCCGTTCGCGATCTGGGTGTTTATATTTCCCAAAATCTCAATTATAAGGAATATTTAAATCACATAATTAAAAAAGCTGTTTCTCGTTGTTTTTTAATGCACAAAGCTTTTCGTTCTCGTGATAAAGATATTTTAGTCATGACCTATATTACTTATGGAACAAAAAAGGGGAATATACTTGGGATTGCGAATTATCGAGGATGTAAAAGGAGGGGACTAGGAAAAATCTCCCTATGTTATATGCCAAGAATCGCAAAATATGTAAAAAATCAGACTTTCTCTAAACAATGCAAAAAATCGAAGTATATTCTGCGGTCTCTGAAAAAACGCATTATTTTAAAATAATTTTTTCTGATTGACATAATATCTTAAAAGCATATTACGTAATGCAACTTTTTGCAGACTTCATTCAACTTTGAGTTGCTTAATAATGTGACTGAAAGTGAAATGCTGTTAACAAATCATAATTAAGTTGTTCGTATTTCATATATTACTAAGCATGTCACTTAGCAGATACAGCCATTCTAAGTGTCAAAAGTGCAAGCAATATTCAAATTCCCAAAAAATTGATTGAAAAAAGCAGCGAATTAGCAATGCAGTAGCTAAGCGAATTGAATGAAATAGTACATATCGATGTCATTCAAGACAATCGATGATATTGTTGGTTCAAAGCAGTAGGAAACACGGAAGCTGACGTGCAACAGACCTTATGTAGATACTCTTTTACACATGTCTACAGCAATTGTTTACTAAACTTTTACATTTTTCAAAGGCCGCAGAATATACTTCGATTTTTTGCATTGTTTAGAGAAAGTCTGATTTTTTACATATTTTGCGATTCTTGGCATATAACATAGGGAGATTTTTCCTAGTCCCCTCCTTTTACATCCTCGATAATTCGCAATCCCAAGTATATTCCCCTTTTTGTTCCATCGGAGCATTTTTCTTTGCTAGTACCCCACTTTTAATTAGCAAGATTTGGAAATACAATACTAGATTTCATTTACTGAGCGGTTCTTCTAATAAGTGAATGGTTTAAACTTTACAAAGCTACTAGTTGTAGAAGAAACAAACATTCTGATTAGTAATTCTTATGTTACGTAGAACATCCTGTAAAGAAATATGCTTCCAAAACTTTCTAGAGCTCAACTTAATTTACATTTTAAACTTTACACAAGAGTGTAAAGAATTTTAGTGGGATTAGTAATTTCGATATTGCTCTGATATAACGATCAGCATTTATTAAGAAATGAAACCTCTATAATGTTCTAAGAACAAATTAACATTAGGTGTTAATCACTTTACACTACTCTTCATGCGCCCCTAGCAGACGTATCACATCTGTTTCCATATATATTTTACGACTTTAGAGAAAAAATAAGTTACCGTGAGGCTCTAGAATGAAGCTTATTATATAGTGTAAACTGTACACTAGCAACGAGTGTAAAGAAGATTTTAGTCGGATTTGTAAATTCGATATTACTCGGATATTACGATCAACATTCATGAAAAAATTACGTCTCCATAACGGTTTAATGACAAATAGACACAGATGTAAACCACTTTACATCACTGTTGAGTGTAAACAAACGCACCCAGCTGACGTCCCTTATTTGATTCCATGTAAATTTTCAGATTTCGGCAAAAAATTAAGGTTTTTGCAAAGCTCTAGAACGAAGATAAACCACTTTACATCACTGTTGAGTGTAAACAAACGCGCCCAGCTGACGTCCCTTATTTGATTCCATGTAAATTTTCAGATTTCGGCAAAAAAATTCAGGTTTTCGCAAAGCTCTAGAACGAAGATTAATTAGCAGTGTAAACTTTACACAACCGCCTAGTGTAAAGAGGATTTTATTCCGATTTGTAAATCTGATATTACTCGGATATTATTATCAACATTTATGAAAAAATTGCATGTCTACAATGGTCTGAGGACAAATAAACAATGAGTGTAAACTACTTTACATCACTGTTGGATGTAAACAAACGCGCCTACGTGACGTCTCACATTTGATTCTTTGAAAATTTCTAGACTCCAGGAAAAAATTAGGTTTCTGGAATGCTCAAAAACGAAGATAAATACATAATGTAGTGTAAACTTCATGTAAACACCTAGTGTAAAGAAGATTTTGGTCAGATTCGTAATTTTGATATTGTTCCGATATTACGATTAATATTTATGAAAAAATTAAGTCTCCATAATGTTCTATGGGCAAACTAACAATTGGTGTAAACCACTTTACAACACTGTAGAGTGTAAACATATGCGCCAGACTGGCATATCAAATTTGGTTCCTGGTCCATTTCTAGACTTGATAATCGTGTCCCTGACTCATAACCGGAGAAGCAGGCAGAAAAAACAAGACAGAAACGCATTTTAAACACCAAATTTTTGACTTTACACTCGCTAAATATTAATGTATAGACAATTTGCTTTGACATGCACCCGATATAAAGCACTTTATTTTTATTCTATTAGACTTATCCCGACTTCTGGACGGAGAAAGTGGCGAACAAAAAACGCAACAAAAACGTATTTTCCATCATTTAGAACACTGTAAACTTTAAAATTCCGTACCGAACTCCCCATTGAGTTTAAAGAAATTCGGTTTGGTACAATTTGTAGCTTTTAAATCGTAGTACATTCCTGTGTGCCAAAATTCTCTTGCAAAAATTATTTGGTATGATTTATTAATCAAAATTCGGAAAAAACGTGTTTTTTCGCCCATTTGTTACCTCTGATTTCGAACTTTACACCCCCATAAATAACTCAATATTGCGTTTTTTTAAATGCAGTTTGCTGCGATGTGTAGCCCCTGAGAGGCACTTTATTACTGCTGTATTCAATTCATCCTGACTCATGAAGCGGAAAAATTTGGCAGAGAAATCTTAGTTAAAATCAGTTTTTTACACCATCCACTAGAGTGTAAACTTTAAACCCCAGGATCTAACTCATCATAGAGCGTAGAAGACTTTGCTTATATGCAGAATGTAGCCCTTGATCCGCTCTACATTTCTGTCAGAAAACATTTCAAAAAACTCATAACCGGAGTTAGTATCGGACATAAGCAGGTTGAAAACTCGACCAAAAAGTGCTTTTTCACCTCCAGATTTTCGCACTCTTTACACTGCCATTCGATAACTAATGCGAATTTCAAAAAACAAAAAAAGTGCCATCTGTGGAATTCATCCCTCTATTATCCTATGCTGTTCAATTCTTCGAGTCATCAATACTCAGTTGTCCACATGCCGCATTATAAATGTCCCAAAATTTGTCCTATGTTATAACGTTACACAAAAACTTTACACCTTCTTTACACAGTCAGTTTTGAGTTTCAAGAAAAACAAAAACACGGGCAGCGAATTTTTTTATTATCTTTCTTTAAAAAAACCGCACCTTCCAGAAGTGTCCCGTTATAGCTGTAGGGGGTGCACAGGTGTTAGGGGTACCCAAGTATATTATAGGTGCGCTAACGCGCTACCTATGATGTAAGTAAGACCCATGCTTGAGTTTTCTGTTTCTGTATGGAATCCATGTTATGCAAAAGATATAAATCGTCTTGAAAATGTTTAGCGTACATTTAGTAAACGCCTTTTTGGTTTTCACAGCAATTTATCTTATCTTGAACGCCTAAAACATCTTAACCTACCTTCTTTAGAACTTCGTCGTCTTCACATATGTCTATGTCTTATGTATCAAATTGTTAACAGTTTGTCTTGTATTGATGCTAATGAATTTTCCATTTTCAGTTCAGGCATAACCCGATCTGAAAGCCGTCAACACACGTTAGCTGTTGTCCATTCCAATGCTCACCTCAACGATTTTTCCCAACGCTACCTCAAAATTTGTAACTCCCCTTACCTGATCATGTAGTCGCTTCTCCTAAAGTTTGTTCGTTCAAAAAGGAGCTCCTAAACATTAATTTTACAATTTTATTATTGGGGCATACCTAGTTGTATCACTTCCGTGATCTGTATGTCCTTTTGTTCAGTCGCTGTTTTATCATGTATTTGTGTTTTATCAAATTTCGTGTATTTTTCTGGACAATAAACATTTTCTTGTCTTTGTCTTGTCAAATATTTTGTATACACCAATTTATAATAAATTACATAAAACCTCTTGCATGAAAATCAATTTTAAGTTATTGCGAGCTTGTTTAAAAAAGTGGTTTCCATGTACGCTACAGTAAGTACGCAATTATGCACAACTTTCGTATGTATTTCTCGTCTGTTAGCTGTAATATCTCATGATTGTCACATCAAGATAAGACAAGACAAGAAAATATTTATTGTCTAGAAATAATACACGAAATTTGGTAAAACACAAATATGTACATGATAAATCAGCGACTGAACTGAAGGATATATCACGGAGTGTGACGCAACTATAGTCTGTTTCACGCAACTTCGGTCATTAATTTTAAAACCATCTCCGACAATAGGCTGACAGATTGCGATTATAGCATTGATCTGATATATAAATATCGTAACCCTGGCCTCTGCCGACGAAAATTCGTAGAATTTATGCACGAAGCTATGTGAAACAGAGTATAGGTATGCTCGCTACAATAAAATTGTAAAATCAATGTTTTAGCTGTTTTTTGAACGAACCAACGTTAGGAGCAGCGACGACATGATCAAGTAACTTGTTCCAAATTTTTAAATATGTTTGGGAAAAGTCGTTGAGGTGAGCATCGGAACGGACAACTGGTAGTGTAAGTTTATAATGATTTTCAGCTCGAGTGATGTTGGGACTGAAAATAAAAATTCATTAGCATCAAGATAAACCGTTAATAATTTGATATCTGAGACATAGGCATATGTGAAGACGACGAAGTTCTAAAGAAGGTAGGTTAAGAAGCTTTAGGCGTTCAAAATAAGCTAAATTGCTACATTCAGTACATACATTTACGCTGAATATTTTCAAGACTATTCATATCATTTGCATAATGGATTCCATACATAAACAGAAAACTCAAGCATGGGTCTTAAATAAGTAGAATTATACGTGGGAAGCAAGAAAAATTCTGGGGGTGCAAGATTTTTCAAAGGTCAAAAAATGGCCTTAAAAATGGTGGTAGGGCGAAAAAACACCATTTTCAACGTTTCTCATCGATCACTATCCATTGGAATCAAAAAATTGCGAAAAAAAAACAAAAAAATTTCAAAAATTGATTTCTGGGGGGGGTATTTTGGTTTCTGGGGGGGTATTTTGGTTTCTCGGAGGGTTCATACCCCACAAACCCCCCACGCCCAGGTGTGAATAGAATAGGCTCTAACTGAAATATTTTTATTACGAGAAAGAAAATTGTGTATTAGAAAACAACGAGAAACAGCTTTTTTAATTATGTGATTCAAATGTTCCTTACAAATTAAGATTATGGGAAATATAAACACCTATAGTCTGTTTCACATAACTTCGTGCATGAATTCTACCTTACCTACCTTCTTTAGAACTTCGTAGGCTGAGGGTTACGATATTTATATATCACATCAACGCTATAATCGCAATCTGTCAGCTGTATTGCCGTAGATAGTTTTAAAATTTATGACCGAAGTTGTGTGAAACAGACTAAAGAGTCTATTTCATTTAACTTTGCGATTTTCTTTTGAATTTAATCCGCATGAATCAGGCTACAAAAAGTGGTTTGAAATTTTGATGCAGTAATGCGGTTAGGCAAGGCAATAGCAAGCGTCTCACCGTGACTCGATCTACTGTAGAATATCATAACTATACTGTTAATTTAGAACACTTTTGTAGGCACATTAAATTTTTTCGAAAATCTCAAAGGTAAATCAAACGGACTATAGATCACGTACGGAACTAACGTTATTTAAAATAGTTATATCATTCAAAGAATAAAGCTTTTATGGATTATTTTTACCAAGATGTAAAACTGCACATTTTTCCATAGCAACATGAAGTTTCCAATTAAAAGACCAAGTATAAATATTATACAGATTTTTTTGTATTAGATGATAATCAGAAGATGGACCGAAGATTTTGACATGATCGGCAAAGAGGTAAATTTTACCTTATCCAACCTAGTTCATTAACATAAATTGAGAATAAAGTAGGACTCAGAAAAATCTCTTTAATACAAATACGCTGAGACCGACCATGTAAAAAGGAATCGAGCTAATTAAACAAATAAGACCTTTTATTCCTTATTTGAAAGCTTGCACAAGTTCGGTCATAAATTTTAAAACTATGTACCTCCCGACAATAAGCTGACAGATTGTGATTATAGCATTGAACTGATAAATAATTTTCGTAACCCTCAGCTTACTGTCGATAAAATATTCTTAAAATTTATGCACGAAGTTATGTGAAATAGACTATAGATAACGGTATTTTATCAAAAGCTTTCGAAAAGTCGATGCAAGCTATATATAGTCGGTTTCATTTATTCGAGAGCTTTTTAGTCAATTTTTTAAGGGCTACAGTAAGCGAAACAAGACGATTTACTGTAATTGGGCACAGCAGCTCAGTGAAGGCGAGTGGCTGGAATTCTTCCATTTTAAATGCACTAATCCGCCCATATAAATTTAATTTAGGCATTTAATAAGCGCTGGGACATACTACAGTAAGTGCGCTAAATAAAAAGCTGTTGGCTGGAATCGAACCCGGGTTGCTTCGACGACAAGCGGACGTTCGACCACTGAGCTATGCGGAAGTTCGTGTGGCGTTTCTTAGCATCTTAGTCTATTGTGTTTAAAGTGTCAACTCAAGTTAAGCTGAATGCGTGATTTTATCTGTAAGTTTATTCATCTGTTGGAAGACGAGAATTAATTATGCCGCAAAAAATGTAATTGAAAAACCCTTCTTTGCTACGTAGCTACAGTGAGATCTAGCGACCTACAGTACATAAGAAAAAAGGGTTGCTGTAGCCTCCGAAAACATTTACTGAAAAAGCTCTCGGATAAATGAAACAGACTATAGACAGGAGTCCAATTGCTCAAAGATACCCTACAGCTGTGTTTACATTTAAGTTTGTACATAAGTTGTAATTCACAAGACTCAGATTTTAAAAAAACCAAGCTGAGAAGAAGATTATAGTCCGTGTGCAGTTAGAAAATCGATAATTTTTGAATTAATCGAACTTTCATGATTTTACTTGATGAGCAGCAAATAGAAATCGGTCTGTAATAAATTACTCACTAAGGTGACGTCTCCTTTTTTAAAGACAGGAGTTACATTGGCCTATTTCCATAAATTGGAGATATTTTTAGCATTTTTTATAATCAATTTACATACGATCAAAAAATTTTCTCCTATGGCCAAGGTTTCGTCAGATTGGCAATTCTTCCTCCATATGATTACAAAAGATATGAATCTTGTCAAGGTAAGGAAGTCCTAATTTAGCTGGATTACTGTATTGATCTAATTTTCTAGACGAATGCCTACCGTTTATCGTTGTTTCGCGCCTAACTTTTTCGTCTCAATTATTTCTCTAATTGCTCCGCCCGTGAAGCGTTGTCTAAAGTTAAGTGAATAGAAATGGCTCCAGCAAAAAAGCAAGTGAGTATTTAATCTGTAGAAAATATTGCACTTTTTCGTAGCTTAGTAGTACAAATAAATTATAAATTTTTACTTTATGAATTTTGCTACCCAGATGCCTTAAATTTTGTGAGAACTGATAATCGAATGGATACGCTCTTGAACGAATCTAATTTTCTGCATAAAACCTTTGCAAAACAGACGCCTTATATGTAAAATACGCTTCAAGTTGTATCTATGAAGACCAAAAATTGAGTGTCTAAATCGCGCGGTTGGGACTACATAGACTGCGCATCCCGAAAATATTTTGTCCGATTTTTGGCTAAAAAGCACTGCTGCTTGTTGGACTCGAATTATGGACCTCTTGATTCAAAATCCGATATCTTCACCAATCGACGAAGACCAGGAAGTTTTAATAATGACTTTTGACTTTTGTACCAATATGCCAATACGGCTAAAGTTAAGAATATGGTACTTTTAGAAAAGGAGCAAACCGAATACTGAATGCCAAAATTTTTGTGCCAAACTGGTAGAACATGATAAATTGAAGCGCGGAAAAAACATTTGGTGAAAATCTGAGCCTTACTTGCAAAGTTGCAGGCAACTGTCGATTTGAGTGTTGGGTGGGACGATTAAACGGCTCGATCCAAGGACTAACACATTTGTCAGAAATAAATAATATGGGCTGAAATTGTGGAAGGAAGCATAGCAATGAAGGAGAAACAAGAAAAAAGGCGCGGAAAGCTGTTTGAAATTTTAAAAAACTTTAGAAAAATTTTTCATTTTTTTGCATGTTTTTTCGGTTTTACTTGATAAGATATAAAAAATCTAAGTTTTTGCTTCTAATATACTTAGGCTTAGGCTTAGCATATCCGAAAAGGTGTTTTAAGCTGCTTAGGTCGAGGTCGCTCCCGCTCAGGTCAATGTATAGATGCTTAGGTCGATGTATAGATGCTTAAGTCGATGTATAGATGCTTAGGTAGATGTATAGATGCTTAGATCGATGTATAGATGCTTATATCGACGTAAATTGGGTATCTACATGTGATTCTGCATTCAGTTGTTTGAATCATCAAATACTTAGGTCGAGTAGATGCTTGCGTAGGTCGAGAAGAGGCTAATTAACGAAACCCATAGCTTTTGCAATATTGATCATAGACGGATGAATATTCTTTTCCGCGCTTTCTTTCAACATGTTCTAAGTACTGAGCAAAAAATCCGCTCTTCTGAAGTTTATTTCATATTATCCTGAAAGTACCATATTCTTAACTTACTCCTTCTAATACTAATACTTTATTCGGAAAAAAACAAGGATAAGACAAAGTCGCAAGGAAAATAGCATAGTGTAAAATGCGAAATGTCCTGGACACAGAGGCAAATGAATTGCGCTCACGTGTGCCCCATCAAAAAATTCCCGAAATCAACCTTTTTCAAATTTCTCTTAAATGTCTCAACATTTGGAGAATTTCGAATATATTATGGAAGATCGTTCCGAATTCTAGCTGATCAGGTATCAAAACAATACTTTTTACAAGCAAATCGAAATTTTCACTAAATAGATCTGATTTGCAAATGCATTCCTAGCAGTGTTTTTTTTGTACAAGGTCCGTTTGTACATGTACAAAGATGGTCCCTAAAAGTCTTTGTACATTTCGTACACACAAATTTTTGGGTACTATAATATGGTATATACAGTAGCGATTTTAGTGTAGCAAAAACAAAAACAGAGTTGTTCGACCTTTGGTTACGTATTTTAGCAATTTCTAGGTTTCTGAGGGCAAAAATCAGTAATAATCGTCTCAAAACGGCGCGAAGCGCCAAAAAATTTGGCATTTTTCCTTTCAAAATGCAATTTCTTAAATTATAAAGATATATAGAACACACAATTGCTCATTTCGGCGCGGAGCGCCGAGAATTTTTGCGAATTTCGAACCTTTTTGCAGTTTTTGTCTTCCAAAAAATCTTTGTACATGTACAAAGACGGTCCCCAAAAGTCTTTGTACATCGCGAAAAATGTTTGTCGAATACAAAAAAAACGTGATTCTTAGTAGTGATCGACCGGAGCCCTGGCCCCGGCTATCCCCGGCCATTTTTCAGCATCCCCGGCCCCGGCGGGGCAAGGTCAAAAAATGACCGGGGCCGGGGAAAAATTTAGTGTAATTCGTATTTTGTACAGGATGTTATACCGCCAGTTATTTATCAATGGGCAAGTGTTAATTTTGAGAACTGTACTGATTCGACCATACGTATACTTAGTCCTTGTTATATCTTTGCTACTATGTATATTAGCTTTTACTGAATAAATGTTCAGGACAATCTGCATGTTTTCAATTCCTTCACTTGACTCATTAAACCAAATGCTACTTATATCTCATTTATTTGTAGCTAGTGGCTAAAAGATTTAGAGTTGACAAATACGTCCTATTTCTATTTGAAATTATTGTACCTTTTCAAAAAACTATTTTAACAAAAAACACTTTTACATTTAATTGAATGGGAACCGCCTGCTTTAAAACGGCTTTCTTGTGTAATAGTTGTTAGGACGGAAGTTAATTATAGGCGAATGTAAAGTACGCTGCAGAATTGCGTTCGATCCGATAAACTATATATGTCTCATTTATTACATACAATACCTATTCCGCCCAATCCGCTACATCTCCGTGATTCCACTACTTCTGTTCCTGGTTTTGTTAGTGACGATTACTTCAGTTTTTCATCGGAGCTTTCTCATTCATATTCAAAGTCTTTGTTTCTCATTTTAAATTGCTTGGAAAATTATGCTCTGTTAGGGCATTGACTGTATTCCATAATGTATACTCGCTTCCAGACATCCACAGTAAAAAATTTATGGGGGGTGACATCGAAAAAATTTTTAAAGTGTCTTTTTTATCGTAAAAACGCTTGCTTTGCATTGAAAACGCGATTTTTAAGCATTTCTGATGATGCTCTTTCTTTCTAGAACATAAAAACACGGAAAAATTTCGAAAAATCGCATTAAATTGACCAAAATATAGTCAGAAAGTGAATATTTAATGCCAACTTGGCGCGCAGCGCCAAAAATTTGACAATTTTGAGCCATTTGGAACACTAAAAACGCTTAATTCTAGACACTTCCCATGATTTTTATAAAAAAATGTGAATTCTGGGGGCTGAAAATTTTTTGCAGAAGGTGAAAATTGGGCCTCCCCCACACCATCCATGATCATGTATGCTTGTTTCTATAACTTAGCTCTCAAAAAAATACCTCAACCCGCCTATTAAATCTGTGTCCAGCAAACGCGAATTCAAGTCAGCTCGTGATTTAGCTAATGGTTCAAGAATTCGATTGAAGCCAGAAAATCTTCAGAAGCTCTTATTTCTAAAGCATAATTTGCGAGCAATGGAAGCTCCCAAGCACTTAGGCTGATGAACATGTAGAATGTGGTGCAAGCTGCAGCAGTAGTAGTAGTGAAGATTCAAATAATATTGAGTGTGATAATAGCAGCGACATAGAATTTATTGATGATTCAGACAATGAAGCGCTGGACTAAATGCTTCTTGTGATATAAATAGTAATAAAACTTGATTCGAAAAGGCGCACCTAACTTTGCGCTTGCCATTTACTACTGAATGGAGCAGTCGCTCATTATTTCTCTTCCTATGCCCACCCGAAGTATGTGTCATGTAATAATATTTTCCTTGTCTGACTCCGGCTTCGGCCGGGGCACCGGGGCGGCCCCGGCCAAAAAAGTCGCCTTGGTCGATTACTAATACCTAGTACGCACGCAAATGACCATGAAACTTATAAAAATCTTCGGAAATTAAGAGATTATTATGAATAATATACGTAAGAATTAAATCAAAATAAATTCTACGGAGTTCAAGCCACTCTAAGTTTAAGGCTTTTAGTCTTTCATCATGAGAAAGTCCCATATATCCTATCATTGATCAGGAAGGTATCTGGGATTGCTTGAGAATTCAATTTGGTGCTAGACATGGCTAAGCCTAAGGCATAAATGGGGCCAATATTGCCCGCTCGCTTCGCTATTTTTGCCCCATTTATCTCGGGCTTAGCCCATGCGCTGGCACCAATGTGAATGCACGTAAGTAAGCCTAAGCCTAGGACATTATAAAAACAACTCAGTGGATGTTTAGAACCATGTTCTAGGTTTAAAAATACAGATTGGTGCCTGTACTCTGCTCTCACAGCTGTCCAGACATCCTATATTTTTTGTCATGCTTAGGGTTTTAACCGCTTATGCGCGTAACTTTGTACTTGAAAAATGTCATCGATGGAATCAGCGCATTCGAAAACCTAGGAGAACCATGACCAAGCGCTTCTACATGCGTATACTGCTAGCAAAGTAACCGCACACACAAACGTTAGGTGTCAACTAAACATCGGAATACCTACCAGGTCCAGGCCCATAGCCAGGGGAGATAGGGCGGCACGTGACCCCTCCCCCGAAATGAAATATGATAATGAATTTTTCCTTTACTCTCTTTGCCTTTTCAGCTAAAAATCGCAAAACATTTTTGGCTCCTCGCGCCGAATTTTTCAATTATAATTAGAGTCCAATTAGTCCCAAGCGCGCGTTTTAAACATTCCATTTTTAGTCGTTATGCAGAACATGAGATTTGGTGAAGAAGCAAGAATGAAAGCAATATTTTGGCAATGAATTTGACCTTGCTGATGACCTTTGATCATTTTTAGGATGAATTCAGAACCGTGATTCGGCAAATCTTAATTTATCAGAGGGCAAGCGTACATCGTCATTTTTTGACTAGCTTGTCGCCTTTTGCTATATATGTAGTCATGGCCTCTGAAAAACCATTCAAAAGTGGTACATAAAAAACCCAACCCTATAACTCAGCTTGTATTGGATATCAAGTGATGATTTTCGGTATGCATTTTAAGCACTGTATATTGAGCGAGGATAAAACAATGAAAACATTCACGCGATCTACTACAATGACTAAGAGTATTTTAAAATCTTTCCCTAAAATGTGCCAAAATGGTTGATTTTTCGCAGGTTTTTGGACGACGTCTGCACAAGAACGGAACACTGACATCAGTTTTAAGCATGCCCTTATGTTAGGCCATGTCTCAACCGGCATGCAAAATAAGTGCCATACCCATATGACCTTTGACCTACAGTAATTCTTCAAAGTTGGATTTAAAAAAACAAGCCCGTGAAGTTATTTTTTCGGAATTCTCACTGGCTAATGAAAAAATAAATTTTAAAAATGTGTTCCTAAAAAACCCACTGTGCCTTAAAAAACCCACGATAATTAATATGTGTTATTTGTTGTTTTCATCAGCTGCATCATCCTACCAGCTTAGAAAAGCTTTGCTTTATCTTTCCTCACCTTACAGCTTCAATGTGCCTTGCACCACTTATTATTATTATTATTATTATTATCATTGTTTTTATTATCATTATTATTATTATCATTATTATTATTATGATTATTATAATTATATTATTATTATTGTTATTGTTATTATTATTATTATTATTATTATTATTATTATTATCATCATCATCATTATTAATATTATATTATTATTATCATTATTATTATACACTGTTTAGTAGCTGTTTTCTTGCGTGCTGAAAGTTTATTTCCATGCACAAGGCTTCGCGAAATATACAATTGCATAAGGGACATACATATGCGCGGGCACTTTGGCGGTATTCAGAAAGCAAAACTCAACAAATTATGTTCATAAATTGCTTTTTTATTGTTTCTTAGGAGACCTCCTTCCCACGGTTTTTTTTGTATTCGGCAAAGATTTTTCGCGATGTACAAAGACTTTTGGGGACCGTCTTTGTACATGTACAAAGATTTTTTGGAAGACAAAAACTGCAGAAAAGGTTCGAAATTCGCAAAATTCTCGGCGCTCCGCGCCGAAATGAGCAATTGTGTGTTCTATATATCTTTATGATTTCAGAAATTGCATTTTGAAAGGAAAAATGCCACCGTTTTGAAACGATTATTACTGATTTTTGCCCTCAGAAACCTAGAAATTGCTAAAATACGTAACCAAAGGTCGAACAAATCTGTTTTTGCCACACTACAATCGCTACTGTACCATATTATAGTACCCAAAAATTTGTGTGTACGAAATGTACAAAGACTTAGGGACCATCTTTGTACATGTACAAACGGACCTTGTACAAAAAAAACACTGCTCCTTCCGAAGATATCTATTTCTCCATCCCTTAAGAAGTCGAAATCTTCTTCCTGATTTTTTAGGCAAAAACCTGCGTTCTAAGGCCTCTTATGCCTTTTTCTGGTAATTATTTTGCCCAAAAATGAAGGTCATTTATCCGTCCATATTTGGCCAAATATCCCCCATTCAAAATTATTAAGCCGTCACAAAATTTTTTAGCCTTTGATGGCGGCTTTCCTATATTGTCTTGGAATGCTGTTTTTGGCCGATGAAACGTATATACCTACTAATTTAAATTCTTAAAGATTGCTGACTAATAAAACGTTATTTCCATTTCTTGATAAAGACGCTAATTCAAGTGAGAATTTGAATAATGACCGTTATTTGATGCTATGTAAAATAGCATGCATAATAGTGGCGGATCTATTATTTTCTCAAGGGGAAGGTGGTACCACAACTATTCCAGAAACATGATCGATAGCGTTTTGATTTTTGCAAATAAATTGTTGTTTGGCATGTTGAATTTGACTTTCAGAGCTTGGATTTTAATTCAGATGTTCTTAAACTATTGACACGATAAGCCTAGACAGAAAAACAAAGGTAAAATACCACTAAAAGACGAAGGAAATGTGATTTAGAAACGTGGGTTTTTCAAGGAAAATGGGTTTTTCAGGAACATTAGGTTTTTCAAGTGTTTGACTATTATTATGAAAAATACTAAGCAACAAAGAGGAATGGGTCAATGCAGAACGTAGAATGTCTAGATGAAGGGTAGCCTCGAATCAAACAACTAAAAAAATTAGGACAAGAAGGCATCCATCAAAAGTAATGACCCAAAAATTGAAAGGTGGGTTTTTTAGAGGCCATGACTACGTTTTCACTTTATTGACCGTACTTTTTCATTATTTTCTTGCATCCTTCGTAATTGTCGCGTTTCAGCAATAAATTATCTCAGTTCAGTCCAGTACAGAATTGAAGCGCTCTTTTTACTAAATTTTCCGGGACTCTGCCCCGGACCCCTCTAAGGGACATTTGAGTGCGCCAGCCCAGACCCCCAACCCTGGAAGAGATGTTTTCCATTGGATTCTCACCGTATCTGAGATATCCGGATAGCAGAATTCACGAATTAAAATTCATCCTTTGCTCCCCCTTATGTTTTACAAAAATTTTGTTCTTGCTTCCCCCCCCGCCGAAGCCTGACCAGGTCCGTCCCGTATCCAGGATTTTGTTTGTGGAGTCACTACTATACATGATCTTAGGGGTTTCACCCCTGAAAAAATTTTCACCCTCCCCCCACAAAAATTTTTGCATTTGCACCCCCCTCCTCCAGAATTGGCGATTTTTTGAAAGTTCCCAAAAATTTTCTAAAAATTTGTACAAAAAGTGCTTTTTAAAGCGTTTTTAGCTATCTATTTGCTCAAAAGTGCCAAATTTTCGGCGCTTCGCGCCATTACATGTTTTGACTATATTTTGTTCAATTTGTTCGACTTTTTTAATTTTTGAGGATTTTTCAAATGTTTTTATGCTCTAGAAAGATAGAGCATCGCCAGAAACGCTGAAAAACGATGTTTCTGACGCGTACCTATGTACCATTTTTAATCCCAAAAAGACACTTTTTAATTTCACCCCCCCCCCCAGAATATCCATGCTATGCATGTATGGTCACGACCAAGATTTTTTAAAACATGAAGGGACTAAAGAATGAATTAAGAAATTTTTACGACCATAAGAGCTGCACGGTGCACAGTTATCAAATTTTGCTACCCAAAATACCTTATGTGCGAGAATCTAACGGACACACTCTCGGTAGGTTATGTGTTTAGATCAATTAGAATTCGAAACGATCTTCCCAACATATTCAAAATTTTCCAAATGTTGAGACATTTAAGAGAAATTGGAAAAAGGTTGATTTCAGAAATTTTTTGATGGGGCATATGCAGGCCCGTCCGTATCCGGGATTTTGTTTTGGGGGAGACACAGCTTAGCAGGACCAAATTTTGTAAAACATGTGGGGACCTAAGAAAAAATTTTAGTTTGTAAATTCATAATATGTGTTCCATTTTTAAGAGTGGCAGGTATTTGGCATGGATTATTTATTAAAGTAGGTACCATGGTTTGCCGTACAATAGAATAATTCGAGCGAAAATCGCGTCCCTACCAGGCATGTATGTTAGGGTTCGAAGGGTACAGAGACTTTCAGAATGAAAAAATGGTGAGTCCTCTTGGGAAAACGAGACAAAATGAAGGCCAAAAATGGATCAAAATTTAATTGTAAATTTTTTTGAAGAAGTAATTGAAGTTGACCAAAAAGTGATCTAAATGATTCCAGAATAAAGTAGTTTTAACGTTATTTTCAGCATTTATACTACTTTTCGAGGTCATTTTGGATAGAAAAAGCTTAATTTTTGATACACTTCCATCCTTCTGGATCGGCTGACGGAGTAATCTTAGATTATTGTCCAGTGTCGAAAATCCCTGAAGCATGTCCTAAAAATAAATTTTCTGGAGAGGTATAGCGCGGAAAAAGCTTTTTATTTAAAAATAAAATTACTTTTCGAAACACCAAGGTATGCATAAAAATATACCACTTTCGACATATTTGCTGAAATAAGGAGGTAAAGAACCTGGAGTAGTTTCCCTAACCTGAGTAGTTTCCCTATTGAGAATTTCTTTTTTGGGCATATTTGACACTCTGAGCACGACTATGGAAATAATGTTGCGAAAAATGTGCTTCTGATTTAAGCTTGTGCTAATTTATGCAATCTTTTCCAAACATGCACTAAACTGAGTCTAAGCCTTAGAATTATGAAGTGATTATTTGGAATTAAGAGTTGGTGTAAAAACTGCTACCATTCAAAAATGCAACCTTTGAAGTCCCGTAGCTCCTTGAATAACGTGTCTATTTTGATCAAATATCTTTTTCTCGCTTTCTCTTGAGCTCTACAACCTATAAGCACTTTAAATTGAATTTGTATCGAAATGCGGATTTTCCGTCCAGACCATATTCTAAGCTTTAACCCGGCTGACTCCTCACCATACATGTATCAGGGGGTGGAGGTGGAGGGATCCCCCACTCAATGTTGGACGTCCCTCATCCCCCCAAAGTCAGAAAAATTTTGACCCCTCCATTTTTTTGGCGAAAAATTGCGTTTTTGGTAGAGCTGCACGCGGGTACCCGAACGGGTACCCGAGTACCGGTACCGAGTATACCCGGGTACCCGGGTAGAAAATAAGTTTACTACCCGGGTACCCGACGGGTACCCGGGTATACCCGGGTACCCGAATCCCCTAATATAAAATTTAAAATTAGCACTGCAGTTATGCAATATGTGCTAAGAATTGAATTAGAAACCTAGAAACATATTGCTTCTAAAGTGCGACTGAATCACAATGTAAATGTGATTTGATATAATCGACCGTAAAATGTCAAATAGCGAGTCTGTTAATATTTCCTATTATCACAATATATCGTGCATCCCGTCTAGGCATATTCCATTATTCAGCTCTTTAGTTACATCATTTTATTTGTGCCGAATTCTTCTCATTCTTCATTGTAAACAAATTTAAACAAGAAATCATCTGTTAGCGACGCTTTTTTATAATGCATTCACTTCTGTGACCATTATATAAATTTAAACTGCAACTTTTATTCACATCGTGCGCGCAACTGTTTTAGTTAGACCTGGTTCAAAGCCAATCGATGTTCCAAATGCAGTCAGCCATAGGCATAGCCAGGGGGCATTGGGGGTACCTGCCCCCCGAAATTTTTTAGAAAATATTGTTGATTTTTTGTTGCAATAATGTAAGTCCAGAAAACTGAGTCCAAAAAGGCAAAAACGTCAGAATTTTCCGCGCCGAGTCATAATTATTTATTGCTATAAAGATTCAACAAATTTAAAAGATTGAATCAGCTAAAATAATCCAGCCCTCCACATCACTTTATTAATTTAATGCACTATTTGTTCGTTTAATGAAACTGCGCATGCTTGTTGAGCATGATTGTAAAAGTGCGAAAATGATTGTGAGCCAGTTTGTCTATTCTCTGCTTTGTTTGTCTTTTGTGTACCAGATAGTCTATTCTTTGTTTCGTTTATCTTTCTTTACAAGGACACATAATCCTATTTTAATTGGAAGGAATGGCCAAATTTTCTTATGTTTTTGCGCATTTCTTGTTCTATGAAATGCATTTTGTTAATTAGAAGGCCACAAATGGGCCTGAAAACGGTTAGAACAAAATTTTTATGGATACATCGTTCTATATCTTATTGGCAGCGACCCGTTGCTGCGCTACGTACCTAGCAGAGGTCGAAAAACGCATTTCAAATCAGTTTGTGCAATGTAGGAGTTTATCAATTTTAAGTGTTTCTGGGCTTGCTACTGAACCGAGATTTGGCCGATTTTTCGAAAATTTTAACCTTTTTATTTAACGTTGAAATGTTTTTTTACAAAATTTTCCGGGACTCTGCCCCGGATCCCGCTCGCCACCTCAGACGTCCCGCAGCCACAAAATCTCGTTGTACATGTGCAACGAGATTTTAGGGAGAATAAGCCATGTAAAAGGGTTCGGAATTTCTAAAAATTTCCGGCGTTTCGCGCCGGCATCTATTTGTCTGCTTTATATGATTTAAGCGTTATAAATTGAGTTTAATGTGCAAAAACGTCAAAATTTTCCGGCGCATAGCGCCGCCAGTTACTGTTCTTTCTCTTTGTAAAGCTCCAGCATTGCGTTTAATAGCCTGAATCACTCAAAATATCTTCAGTTAAAGTTAGTAATTCGCAGTTTTCTTGTTAGAAGCTTGAATTGTCAGAACTGTTTTGCACAAATTTGATAATTTTCTGCTCTATCAGATTATTAGTATTCACAGAGCTACAAACTGTTAAGGGTAGAAAAATGACTAAATTTCTTAACACTTTGCGCCACTTATGAATTCCGAACTGCTTGTCAATAGAAAGGTCGTAAATTCTACACGAAAACGTTTATGCCCCCCGAACCAAAATTCTGACTACGTCTCTGCAGTCAGCTCCAGATAGACTTAGACTTGTTTTTGAATAAATTTTCATTTCCGATTGATTTCAAAATTGCTTTTCGTCAATGTGTTTTCCTGCTTCAAATGTTTTAATGACGCTATGAAGATACAAAACCTGCTTCACAATTTTTGGCTTTGAATTATGAAAATGACTTAAATTGCATTAAATGCATACGAATTTTCAGATTGAAGCCTTGATTTTATTTAATCTTGCACAAATTTTTCAATAATTTTACTGCTTAAATATCACTTTGCCCTAGACCTCACTGTCAACCGTAAATAAACGATGTTCACTGCATTCTCTTTTATCTAAGGTCCTACCCGGGTATACCCGGGTACCCGGGTACCCGAATTACCCGGGTACCCGGGTAATGAAATAGCCGGGTACCCGGGTAGTAAAATTTGCAAAGTGTGCAGCTCTAGTTTTTGGCTATTTTCATGGGTTTTTTGGCCAATCATTGTAGTAATTTAACCCCTTCCCTTCAAATAGCCGGGGACCCCCAACCGAAATTTGGAGCCGGTCATACATGCACTCAGTCAACTGGGGGGTTTACATATTAAATATCAAAATTTTGTGCTTAATTCATCATGTTTTATTTTTCACGGATATTTATGGTTAAATTAGCATGAAAACAAGTAAGAATAAGGGCGATGAAATGGTCTGTAACATCAAATATATACAAAATAATGGAGGAAATTAAAAGTGTCTAAATGAACGAATTGAACATTCTGCTGCCAGAAAAATAAGTATTTGTATTTAAAATTATATTGTTAGGTGCCGTTTGATGCTTTTTATGGTTAGGTTTGGTTCTAAAACGGTCTTAGAGGGGTATATATGCCTTTCAAAACTTTTTTGAAAGGTTTTTTTCTTTCAAAACCTTTCAAAACAATGCTTTTCTTCTATGATCCTTACTACCAACGGCAAGCCTTTATTACAAATATCTGTATGATATTAAGGGAAAACCTAAAATGTAACAGAAAACGTAGTAAAGGTCATGGTCTAATTTTCTGATCATGAAATTCGTTAAGTAGATTGTTTTTTCGAACGCCCTGTATATGCTATTTATGACGGTTGTTAATTAATTTCAGAAAAAGACGGCGGAAAATATTAACGCTCGTCTAGCACTTGTGATGAAGTCGGGCAAAGTTGTCCTTGGTTACAAGGAGACAATAAAAATGATCCGCAATGGAAAAGCCAAACTGGTCATTCTCGCAAATAATACTCCTGCTTTGAGGTAAGAAAAATAACCGCCATTAGACGCTGAGCTCCTGAAAGTATTATGAGTATTAGGTGACAATTTGTTGGATTCAAGGGGAAAAATTCTGGAAGCTACTGGATCCATCAGCATTTTAAATGGGTTTCTTTTGAAAATAATCGATGAAACATGCTTATTTTAGTAATAAAATGCGTTGATTGATTTTTCTGAAATCTTATTAAAAATATCTAATTCTTTTAATTAAAATTAGACTAGCAAATGGGGTGCTTCGCTGCCCCATCAGCTAGAGCAATCTTTTTTTTTGCAAATGGGTCGCTTCGCTCCCCATTTACAAAAAAAGATGGATATAATTGATAACTAACATGCCGGAAATAGTCTAAAATTCGTGTGTATGCCTTACTTGTCATTGTCTTATAATGCTATCATATTATTGTTTATTCCTTTTAAATTTTACTGCTTTCTCTTCACTCCCTCTGTATATCCATTGTTTGGCACCCCTCAGTTTCACAATTAATATCAAAATATCATTAAGGAGCTATGTTTGCCTTTGGCTCAACACATTTAATTAGCTATAAATCATCATGTTCACCAAAGTAATACATTTCCAGCTAAGCAGATTTCTTTGTTCACTTTACATTGACTGATTTCATCTTGCTTACTTATTAATATTTATTGTTTCCTTTTTCTGCCCGTGCGACAATAAGAAGGCATTTTTTAACCTGCGCCTAAAATTTTGTCCTCATTGTAAACAAATGCAAAAAGTCCCATGCAAAATTAGCTGCTAGAAGCAGAAATATTTTAATTTGTATTAGCATTTCCGAAAGCCGTGCGTTTGCTGCTTTTAGTTGGTTTACATCAAATTGCACGTACGCTAGTTTACACTATCAAAATCAGTTTTTATAATTTGATATTTTGGCTTGCTGCGAGATCGCTCTCTATGATTAATCATGATTAATAGAACCCTTCGTAATTTCCGAATAATTCGACCCCTATGTGCTTTATGGCGCCAGATCGTGCACTTTGAGTAGTAAATTTGGAATCAAAGGTCCCAGAAACCTCAGGGGCCAAATTTGGAAGTAAGACCCAAGCTGTGCTTCTACAAAAAGACAAAAAGCCTGAATTTTACGTTATGGATAGGGTATGTTTGAGCTCCTGTATCTAAAAAGCCAATCCGTGAATTTGCTTCAAATTCCACATTAAGGTCAGCCAGCCATGGCATTAACAAACAATTGAAATTTATATCAAATTTATCCTCTGCGATTCGAGATATTCGGAAGAATGTAGTTTTCAAAAAACGTGTATCTGTCGCTTTTTCGTAGTTCACACTGCAGTGTAAAGTAGTTTACATTATTCGATAGCGCATTAAAAGCTGGTTTAGGGGGCGTAACGAAATTGCCCCATGGCAATAACGTAAGCAGCAAGAGCCGCCAAAGTTTTGTATAGTAACCCGTCGTTTCCGGTTTTCAGGAGTCAGATCGAGCCATTTTGATCGAAAATTCGAAATAAGGGGGCCGGAACACCCATTGAGTCAAAATATGAGGATTACTTGATTATACAGTAGAAACTTTTTTCCACGCGCACACACACAAGCAGACAACTCAAAATTAATATTATGTCAGTCATTGACTTGCCTGAATTCACAAATACTAAGTTTAATAATTCGATTGAAGCAATTATTTGTCGTAACATAATATCTACCCGTCTGATTTATGCCACATATGTTCTTGTACGTATGCTGCGCAGTGTTTTGTTTCTGTACAAGATCCGTTTGTACATGTACAAAGATGGTCCCTAAAAGTCTTTGTACATTTCGTACACACAAATTTTTGGGTACTATAATATGGTACAGTAGCGATTTTAGTGTGGCAAAAACGATTTGTTCGACTTTTGGTTACGTATTTTAGCAATTTCTAGGTTTCTGAGGGCAAAAATCAGTAATAATCGTCTAAAAATGGCGCGAAGCGCCAAAAAATTTGGCATTTTTCCTTTCAAAATGCAATTTCTGTAATTATAAAGATAAATAGAACACACAATTGCTCATTTCGGCGCGGAGCGCCGAGAATTTTTGCGAATTTCGAACCTTTTTTGCAGTTTTTGTCTTCCAAAAATTCTTTGTACATGTACAAAGACGGTCCCCAAAAGTCTTTGTACATCGCGAAAAATCTTTGACGAATACAAGCAAAAAACCGTGGTGCTGCGTAGTCAGAATTTAGACGAATTTTTAAAGTTTGCTCTGCGTAAAATAAGTTTCGTTCATCAGATCATCGAGTTACGTGTATTGATTTTGGAAATAAATACATTTCGTTGTACGGCTTAAATAAAGAGCATTTGTAGCTTACCTGCTAATTCAATTACTTACTGCTAAAATCAATGCTATCCATTTTAGTCCTTTTTGGAAAAATCATTTTAAATGCTGACGGCTCCAGTAATCATCAAAATTTATTTTATCATTTGCTTTAGCCCTTATGTATATAGTTTTCGATTCCGTCCATTAAATTGTTATATACGTAAGTTTTGATTAATTTCAAGCGCTTTGTGCCGAATGATATGTACGTCATACATGGGCAGCGATCAAATTCTGTGATTCGGGATGGGGCAAACATCGATAAATCGCAAAAAAAACATGCCAAAAATTTAATTCTGGTAAGTATATTGTGATCTTCGCTGCTATTTCGAATTCTTGGGGTATTTAACCCCCTTGCCCTTCAAACCCCCGCACGCCCACGAATGATTGCCACACCACGGAGGTTGGCATTTTACACCATAGTTGGCAGCACCAAAATTCCGGGGGTAACGTCAAAAAATGGTGTATAGATGGTGGTATGCGAAAAAACACCATCTCTCAACGTTTCGCATCGAGCACTATCCATTGGCATAAAAAAAATGTGGAAAAAATAAGAAAAAATTCGAAAATTGAATTCTGGGGGGTTTATTCGGCCTTCTCTTACGCTCAAATGCGGTTTACACCCCTGGAATCTGAAAAATCCGCAAAACGATAAACCCCCAGAATTGAATTTTCGTTGTTTTTGGGATTTTTGCCGCTTTTGAATCCCCTCACAGAATTTAGCTGCTGCCCATATATGGTGATGCCAGACTACTATCATTGTTTTGGAGTGGTATACTGACAATGTAGTTCGGTTTCCAGTACTTATTGTATTTATATCAGGTCACTTAAATCTATTAAGAATGTTCCATAAGCTGAAAATGACTTGACAGCGTGTGTCTGTCTGATTCGTCCAGCGAAAGTAGGCAATGTCTCCTCCGTCGTCCCCTACGTACATGTTTTTTGTTCCACGCAAGTTAAGATTCTTTTCCTCCGCCCGACTTTTGGGCATTATTTTACCATTTTCGTCTTACAAATAGAAAGCTGTGTAATCTGCCTCCCTATCATACGTGTAATGGCTTGAAATTTTGGGTGGGGGCATAGATGGGCAGCACGAAAATTCCAGGAGCGTAGGAGTGCAAGATTTTTAGAGGTCGAAAAATGGTCTTAAAAATGGTGGTATGGGGAAAAAACTCAATTTTCCAACGTTTCTCATCGAGCACTATCCATTGGCATCAAACAATCGCGAAAAAAACAGACAATTTCAAAAATTGAATTCTGTGGGGGCGTATCCGGCCTTCTTGAAGGGGTTCATACCCCCCACGCCCACGTGTGGTGGTGAGTGACCTTAAATTTTGGGCCAGAAAGGTCAAAAAGCGTAAAAATGGCCAAAAGAAACGCAACTTTTTCCCAAAAATACGGGGTCAAAATTTTCTGACTTCCGGGGATGAGGGACGTTCAATTTTGGGTGGGGGTCCCCCAGCCCCCTTCCCGTGTCTCATGCATGCGTTCTATTAATAGTGAGCGGTTGTTAAATAAATCGACTCAAATTTCGCAAATTAAATATAGTCTTGCCGTTAGAATCTGTTATTCTCTTAGTTAGGATAATAAGTGAGGGTGCAAGCCAGAAATTTCTTAAGATATATTCCGATCAATTTTATGAATTTTTTTACGAAATTTATTTTAACTAATTAAATTAAGCAGCAATGCCAGAATTGATGACGGTGCTTTTGCTAGCAATACCTTGATTTACATAAGTTAAAAAAGTCTGGAGGTACCTAGTTGACTTTTGCATGTCTGGTTTGGTTGTCTATGGCGTTCTAAAAAATTGGCTAAATTCAATGCTTTAAATTTATGTTTTTTCATCTCAATCTGCTGGTTTACGTGGTTGTTCGATGTGGTATATTGCTGTCCATAACGATACACATAGTCTCGTAGTATATGTATTGTATCGTATTGTTTTCATGAAAATCATTCCCAGATTTTGGACAAGTTTAAAATTAGAACTGAAAGCCTACTCAGATATACCTACGATTGTCGTTTCTGGGGCAATGTAAAGACAAACATCAAAACGTGCAATTGATTAGTGTAACCCGTTAAAACTTATTTGACCTGATTTCTTCGACTGACTGAAATACACGCTACTTTCTGCTGCGTTAATGAAATCATCCGTCTCTTAGGCGCAGCGAGATCGAGTATTATGCTATGTTGTCCAAGACCGGAGTCCATCATTACTCGGGCAACAATATAGATTTAGGTACAGCGTGTGGAAAATATTTCAAGGTCTGCATGATGAGCATAACTGATGCTGGTAAGCGATTGTTTCGGTTCACCATTAGTGTTTAGCAGATTTTTTACTTTTACTTTTGCATAAACCGTATGCAGGATTCTGCTACAGTAATATAAAATGTTTTCACGCAAATTTAAGCACAAATATTCGTGAAGAATAAAATACAACGAATTAAGTATCGGATTTATACATGCACACGATCGAAAATTCTGGGAGGGGTAAACCGAGTTTTCGTGGATGGGGGAGAAAATGAATAATTGTTTACCTAATTATTTTATTTAACAACCGCTCACTATTAATAGAACAAGTCAGGAAATTTTGACTCCCGAATTTTGAAACCTAATTTCTCGTATTTCATTTTCCGTGAAAATTTGTGATTAAATTTGCGTTAAAACAAATAGGTAGCAATAAGGGCAGTGGAATGATCCATAACGTCAAATAAATACAGAATACTGAGAGAAACGTATCTGAATGGACGAACTGAACATTCTGCTGCTTTAAAAATAAGTAGGTATCCGTACTTAAAATTATACAGTAGTTTGGCGCTTTTTCATGGTTCGAGCAATTGGTTTGGTCCCAAAACGGTCTGAGGGGGGTTTGCCTTTCAAAGCCTTGGTAGAGGGATACCCTTCGCCCCCAGTTTGCATATGTGGAAATTTGACATTAAATAATCAAATTAATTATTTAGTAATCGCCCACGAAACTCGGTTTACTCCCTCCTAGAATTTTTGGCCATGTTCATGTATGAATAGCATGTTTTTTGCTGAAAACGGTGTGATCCTCCTTAATTTTAACTAGCTTCCCCGAAATCAGAAAATATTTTCATTTGTCAGTGTTACATGGAGTTCTCAAAGGAAAAGAGTAAAAATTCTCTTATCGAAATCTACCAAAAATAATGTAGTCAAAGCAGGTTTTTAGCACACTTCTGAGCTAGTATGTAAGCCCAATTGATTTCTAATTTTTCTATTATATTTGTCATCCTAAAAGTCTATGCCTGTTAAACTTGGTAAATGCGTCAAAACTATTCCTGCGCTCTGCGCCGATTCATTAATTTTCCATATTATTTTTTGTTTGTGAATGCCTAAAATCCAATGAGACAACAATGTTGAAATTTTTCGGAGAAAATGCTTATTTCGAGCAAATTAACGATTTTTGAGATACATACATAGGTGGGCAGCACCAAAATTCTGGGAGGGGGTGAAAAAGTTTTCAAAGGTCAAAAAATGGTTTTGAAGGTGGTCGTATTGCGGAAAAAACACCATTTTTCGACGTTTCTCATCGAGCACTATCCAATGGCTTCAAAAATCGCTGAAAAAGCAAAAAAATTTCAAAATTTGAATTCTGGGGGGGTATTCCAACTTCTAGGGGGGAGTTGCATACCACCCAATTACCCCTCGCCCATGTGTGGATACATACATACGTGACTTCGAAATTTCGCTCCTCCCTTGATAAAATCGTGGACGCCCGTTAGACGCAAGGTGCACCTGCTCATAATGCTTTCACTTATGTTTTTTATCCTTTTCCTTTTTTAGGAGACTCTGACATCATTCGCAATATGGGCGCCGCTGAACAGTAAAGATCGCGTTTTCATATGTAACTACATATATTGCGTACCTGCGTGTTTGTGTTTTGTTGATTAAAAAGTGCCCGTATTTTTCTAGTCTGCGAAAAATTTTAGGCGTTTACAATAAGTTCAGATATGACCATTCATGGGCGGCAAGAAATATCTGGGAGATCTGGTTGGTGGGCAGCACCAAAATGCCGGGTATACAAAATTTTTCAAAGGTTAAAAAATTGTCTCAAAAATTGTGATATGGCAAAAAAAAATTTTTCAACGTTTCTCATCGAGCACGATCCATTGACATCGAAAAATTACGAGAAAAAACAAAAAAATTCAAAAATTGAGCAGCAGCAACCATGATACTGTGGAAATTGTTGTAGTTTTGAATATTATGTCTGGATGAAGTAAAAGCCAGACTTTGGTCTATTGTAATTCGCGGACGTATTTGGATTCTGGGGGTCCGCTTAGGCCGAATCTGGTGGGTACAGCCAAACCATGAATGGGATGGGGCCAAAGAGAGTACCAAAAATTCAATCCTTCCTGGGGATCTTTCAAGGTTTTGGGTTCCAGGCCCATGATACGTGGGCAGCAGGAAAATTCTGCGAGGTGCAAGATTTTTCAAAGGTCAAAAAATGGTGGTATGGCGAAAAGACCAAATTTTTTAACGTTTCTCATCGAGCGCTATCCATCGGCATCAAAAAATTGCGAAAAAATTGCAGAAATTGATTTCTGTGGGGGCTGTTTTGGTTTCTCGGGGGTGCATACCACACCTGGGCGTGGGGGGGGGGGGTTGGGGGTATGCACCCCGCCAGAAACCAAAATACCCCCCAGAAACCAAAATACCCCCCCCCCCCAGAAATCAAAATACCCCCCCCAGAATTCAATTTTTGAAAATTTTTTCTTTTTTTTCGCAATTTTTTGATGCCAATGGATAGTGCTTGATGAGAAACGTCGAAAAATGGTGTTTTTATCGCCATACCACCATTTTTAAGGCCATTTTTCGACCTTCAAAAAAATCTTGCACCCCCCCCCAGAATTTTCTTGCTGCCCACGTATGGTGCATACCCCCACGCGCAGGTGTGGGGCCCAACCCGTATGCATATGCTCCGAACGCCCGCGCGCAGTTTCGAAGTGCTACTTGTGCATAAATTACAGGTACCTATGTATGTAGGTGGGTACATGGTACAGCATGATGTGGAAGGAACCGTAAGTAAAATACCTATCTAATGGTACCTACCTACCGATCACGCGTGTAGGTTTGGCTGGGTCCCCCAAATCAATAGACCTTACAGAATTGAAGTTTTGACGATTTGTCCCACCGAGCCCTGCAATCGTGTTTGGGGCTGCTGTCGATCTATGTATGTACATATGACAACTACGTTTTGATACCCAGAGTTGGACCGCGTCCTACATACACGGGTTTTCGGTTCGCGAATAATTCGCCCACCGCAACCGTAGTCTGTTCCACACAACTCCGGGCATAAATTTTAAAACTATCCCCGTCAATAAGCTGACAGACTGCGATTATAGGATTGATCTGATATAACCCTCGGCTACTGTCGATGAAAATTCTTAGAATTTATGCATGTAGCATGGTCAACCAGATTATAGTGCTGCCATCTACGATATCTTTAAGTTAGGGCAGCCCATCAGACGTGTTCATGGGGGGCTGGCGCTGCAAAGAATGGCAACTGACACGGTCAAAATAGTCACGACGACCTTACCAGAATGGTCGGTATGGTGATTGCAAAAGTCGTGCCTTTTAATTTTTCGACCGTTTGGCTCAAAATCTCAAGCACTTTCAGCATTTGGCCATACACAATTAATTTGCTCACTTTTGTTTTTGTTCATAGAAAGGAACGAGCATTGTCTGAAACATCAAAAATCAGTAATTCTGGGGTGGGTTAAACCCTATTTAAAGGCATTTTCTAAAAGGGGTTTGGTGCATACCCCCCCAGAATTCACAGGCCGTACATGGCACCAGGTAGTGGGCGCCACCAAAGTTCTGGAGGTAGGGGCAAAATTTTTCAGAGGTCAACAAAATGGCCTAAAATACAGTAGGTATGGCGAAAAAACTAACGTTTCTCATCGAGAACTATCCATTAGCATCAAAAAATTTCAAAAGTATGGGAAATCAGCCGTGCAGATAGTTTAACGATAAATTTGTTATAGGTACCTATATGAATATGAAATGAAGTATAAATTTTTCGTAATTTTCCAACGCGATTGTATAGAGCTCGCCGAATCACGCTCAAAACTGCCTTTATCTCCGCCATCTTCTAATGATTCTCAAGACACCAAACCTCAAAATTTTCGCCCTCCTAATAAAATACTGGATACGGGCTTGCATACAATTGTGTATCTGCACATTTAATATCTCTAAAACTGTTAACAAAAATTTGGAGAAACAATTTAGCGCATAACTCATTTTTAGCTAGATATATACTATATATGTAACAATCTGTTTCACATACGTATAGGTGCCTAAATTGTGGCAACCATTTACATAATATTGCGGAGGTTTTAAAATTTTTGTCGACGAAATTCACAGCGTTACATTAAATAAAGGACTAATTTATCACAACTTTAGAAAATTATGGTTTACAAAGTCTGAGCATCGTGAAGTGAAAGGCACAAGTTTATATGTGAAGCAGACTACATAAGTACGTAGGTACATAAATATACAATATAAATGCCTATGACACAAGCAATCTTCCCACATTGCATACATATGCGGTATATACACAGTTAAAGAAATATGTAACAATATGTTCTCATCAAAACCCGAGAATCGAAAAAATAAACGATAGATACAAAAAATAACACGGCTACATTACACACGAGCACGAAATTACATAAAAATAATTCATTTGTCCAATTAAAAAATGCAGTCAATAATATCGTATTGTCCAAATTTACTGTTAGCTTAAGTCGACGAACTTCAGTGATCTGTAAGAAGTACAACATGAGAATCTCGTTCTACATATTCTACAAGGAAGGATTGTACGAGACGAGACGTTCGACTTACTCCTCCTGTACTAATTGTAGCATATTGGTGTACATGTGTATGTACATGCAATATGTGTATATTTATGTGCAAGGTTTGAAGAAGGCTGTCACGTTCAACTGCAAAATGCTTATGAGTGCTTAGTCAGCACTAAATAAAAAATATAAGATAAAATATTAACAATCCGAAAATATTAAATTGGACACTAAATAAAAGTAAAGTAGCAATTCATTCAGCACCAGACATGCACGTGGAAGTCTATAGAACATATGTAGATGCGCAGCTTGGCTGATCTTGGGGTCAGCAGCCAGTCTAGGGTGTCAATAATTGAGCTTTTTTGGGCCGAAAAGACCTTAAAAACTGGTGTAAAAGCTAGAATAGCTGTAAAATTACGTTATTTTATTACATACACAACTTTTGGTCAATTTAAAGCACTTTTTGACAAAGTTTTCAATTTTCAACCGTTCTTGGCTTTCATGTTGCCTCATTTTCCCCACAAAATTTTCATTTTTTCAATTCTGGGGGTCTAGAGACCCCCAAATCCTATCCTCTCCCACGTGCATGTCTGGTGCTGAATGACCTCTGCAGAATATATGTATGTATATTTCCCATGAAATCTTAAGAACTTAGCCATTATAAGCGTTTCGCTAGTTTTCGGCTTGAAAAAATCAATTTATGGGCGATTAGCTGTAATTGTTGGCCAATATATGTACATAGATATGTATCGAGTAGAATTTCATTATTACCGATACTTCAGAAATAAATATTGTCGTCAAAACACTCAAAAAATACTGCGCGTCAAACAGTCATACTGCAGACCATACATGCACAGTCTGGAAATTATGGGGAGGGGGCGAAATTATAAAGTGCCTTTTTTGGATCCAAAAATGGTAGGTAGACGTCTAGCATTGCTGACAATACTCTATCTTTAGAGCATAGAAGCAAAAAATCGAAAAAATCAAAAGTCGGAACAAATTGAAAAAGATATTTAAAAAATGAGTATAATGGCGCGAAGCGCCAAAAATTTGGCACTCTCGAACAAATAGATAGCTAAAAAGGCTTAAAAAGCATCTAACATATTTTTAGGAAATTTTTGGGAACTTTTGAAAAATCATCAATTCTGGGTGGAAGGTGAAAAGATTTCGGCGGGGGGAGGGGGGTGAAAATTTTCTGGGAAAGGGTTGAAAGCCCCTCCCCAGATCATGTATGCTACAGACTGTTAAAAGGCGAAGTCTGGTGGCCTGTCAACTCATCTCTTACTGAACACATTTTTTTCAAAACTTTTGTCCAAAACTAAGTGAGAAATGGACGGGAAATCAGTAACTGGCTAACCTTTCCAAATTCATCTAGCCAAGCAAGAAATAGGGTACGCGTAGACAGATCACTGTTTTGAATTTCCTTGATTTTCTTTCATAAAAATTCCAAATTTTCTCCTACAAAAATATCCAATCCTCAATGAAGGCATGCAAATGCGGGCAGTATAGCACTTATTTAACGATAACTTACCGTATGAGGACCTACTACGATTCGTCTATTCATGTGCATTTATTGCACTGAAGTACGGGTTGAAGTAAATATGAGTATTGAAATAAACCTTTCTCGATTTTAAAGTTCATGAAATCTATACAGAAATTTCAAACAATTTGTCGGTTAGACAAAGCGGAGAATTTGAGGTCTTCAAAAAATGGTTTCAACGGAGAGAAGCATGCACGCAAGTGCAATATTTTACCTGCCAACAAAAGAACGCGATAAGCCCTAAGACGATCAGAAAGGCCGATAAATAATTGCAGAAAATATCAGGCACGTAGATGGCCGTCCTATTTGGGGGGGGGCAACACCAATTTCGGGGGACTAAGCCCAAGAAGGCCAAAAATAGCACAAAATAACGTTTAAAAATCCTATTTTTCCAATTTTTCTGAATTTTGGGGGTCCTACCCCCATTCCCCCAGAGATAAGTGCCTGGAAAATATAACGAACAAGAAACAAATTCTATAATGATGTTCTTCCTGCACATCGCGTAATTTTAGAGCAACAACTCAAGGTACTTGCTAATTAAAATGCATACTCACCAGGACTATGTCATTGTGATACGGCCGGTTGTTGGATGGTCGATTTCAAAAGATGCATAAAATAATCTCTTTCCTTCTCAGCTGTAATTGCCCTGCTTGTTAAATCCGCTAGCCTATAAAAAGTAGGTACCTAATCATACAATTCATAAATCATGAAATGATTTTTTTTTTCACTCTTTAATTTCGAATAAGCGTATATGAATACCCTCCCCTAATGCAGGCTCCTGCTTTCATCTACGTAGCAATCTTAGTAATAGACATCAAATTATATAGAATAAACAAGCTTTTGAATCTTAAATCTAGTTAAAAGTTAAGAATCGCGTTTCATTCCTCATCATAGACAATTTTTTACTTTCTCCCCAGAATTCTCGATTTTCCGCGAAATTACAATCGTAGAAAAGGTGCTTTTTTAAGCGTTTATAGCCACCTGTTTGCTTAAGCCTTAAATTTTCAGAGCTTCGCGCCAAATACTCATTTTTTGACTTTATTTTCTTCGATTTATTCAATTTTCTATATTTTTTGTTTTTATGCTCTCGTCGTCAGATACACCGAAAGCCCTATGTTTTTGACGCATATCCGCCATTTTTTGAGCCCAAAAAGAACAGCTTCAGATTTTACCCCGCCAGAATTCCCATGCTGCGCAAGTCTGGACACGCCGTGTCCCAGGTTAACCCAAAGGGCAATACAAAATGTTTTGCTTTGTCTAAGTATAATATACATAGCAAAAGTGTAAAGTGTGCAGTATTTTTCAGTCACTGTCAAAACACACTGGGTCGATCGATACAAGCCTTTGTTAAACGGGAAAACAAAGACAAAAAATAGCGATTTCAGCAATTTTTATTTTTTAGCTCATAATGCGAGCATAAATTCTCCAAAATCAATCTTACAATCTCAAACGTAGAATCAAACTCTTCTTTTTTAAAGTTTTTAGCAGGAAATATTGTTTGAAAGCTTAGCAATGCTTACTGCGGTTTTAAGATCAAATTACTTAAGTCATTATCTTATAATTACTATTATAATGTTAATTATAATTATGCGATGATGGATTTTATAGATTAGATCGACAGGCATATTGCAATCGCAGTATCATTTCTGATTCTATAATACAACGTTTTTAGCTTTCTTCGAAAATAATCAAGACGCAAAAATAGTGTCTAATAGAGCCTTCCTTATCATAGGTAGCGCGTCAGCGCCTACCTATAATATACTTCGGTACCCCCAACATATGTCTATTCCCCTACAGCAACACTGGGACACTTCTGTATTGTGCGGTTTATTTTAAAAGATAGATGATAAGAAAATTAGATGTGGCTTTTTCATTTTTTACACTTCTACCTGGTGTGTAAAGAGCATGTGAAGGTTTACTGTAACGTTATAAACATATAGTTTTTAAAATTTAGGTCGGTCACACGACTTTCTAGCTCAGTTTTGATTTCTGTTTAGCCTGGGATTTTTTAAAATGTAGACAATTGAGTGAGCTCTAAAAAGATGATAAGAAAATTCAATATGGCTTTTTTAATTTTTTTTCACTTCTACCTAGTGTGTAAAAAGCATGTAAAGGTTTACTGTAACGTTATAACATATAGTTTTTAAAGTTTAGGTCGGTCACACGACTTTTTTAGCTTTTTTAGCTCAGTGTTGAATTCTTTCAGTCCAGGTTTTTCTAAAATATAGACAACTGAGTAAGCGCTGAACAATTTTTTAATTTTAAAGTGACTTATTCCCGGAGGGGTAGTGTTGAGAGTGTAGAGAATCTGTGAGTGAAAATACACATTTGGCCTCTTTTGTGTCCGGTACTCCGGTAACGATTTCCGAAAAAAATTATTTCCAGCAGAAATGTATTACGGGCCAAGGGCTATTTTCGGCTTACTTGCAAACTTTTTTTACACTTAATACGAAGTTAGATCTGAGAATTCAAACTTTACACTCTAGTGGATCATGTTAAAAAACAGGTTTGCTCTCAGATTCACTCAATACGAAGTTAGATCTGGGAATTCAAACTTTACACTCTAGTGGATCATGTTAAAAAAAGGTTTACGCTCAGATTCCTCTGTCAGCTTCTCCATTCATAAGTCGGGACTAACTGAGTACAATAAAATTACGGCACGTTCTGATGGCTACACGTCGCAGCAAATTGCGTTTGAAAAAACTCGCAATATTGAGTCATTTGTGGAGGTGCAATGTTCGAAATCAGGGTGTAACATGGAGAGAGAAAACAAGTTTTATTCTCTTTTTGATTGATCAATAACTCAACTATATTGCGGAATAGAAGTTTTCCACACACAAAGGTATTACAATTCAAAGGCTACACACTGGCCCAAACCGAATTTCCTTACACTCAATGGGGAGTTATGTTTAGATTTTTTAAGTTTACGATGAGGTGGATGGTGGAAAATACGTTTTTGTCCTTTTTTTGTGCGCCAACTTAAGTGTTCAGAAAGTCGAATAGGATAAAAATGATGTACCTTCTAAGGGCTTTACGTCACAGCAAATTGTGTTTCTTACATCAATATTGAACTTTTTCGAGATGTGTAAAATCAAACATCGGGAGGTGTTAAACGGGTTTCTGTCTTGTTTTTCTGACAACTTCTTCGCTTATGAGTCTGGACATGATACCAGGGGTTAAAACAAGATACGTCAATCGGGCGCGTTTGTTTACACTCTACAGTGGTGTAAATTGGTTTGCATCTAATAGTTAATTGTCTGCAGACCATTGCAGCGAATTAATTTTTTCATAAATATTTATCGCAATATCAGAGTAATATCAGGATTACGAATCCGACGAAGTCTTCTTTACACCCAGAAGTTGTGTAAAGTTCATACTGAAAATCAACTTTAGTTGCAGAGCGTTGCGGAAGCTTAATGATTTTTCCAAAATATGCTATGCAACGTCGGAATTACGAATATGACTGTTAGTCTTCTCTAAACCCAGTAGCTATGTAGTATTTAAAATATTGATTTATTTTTGATGTGTAAAATTTACACTACAGATTTATTTTTTATTAGGGCCTTGCAAAGCAATAATTTTTTTTAATATGTCCTGAAAGGTCAGAATTACGAATCTCACTGTATGCTCTCTTTGAACCCAGTATTTATGTAGTTTACACTGAAAATTAACTTTAGTTTCAGAGCATTGCAGAACCTTACTTTTTAAAATGCTCCATGTAACGTTAGGATTAAGAATCTGAGTGTAAGTCTTCTTCAGACCAAGTAGTTGGGTGAGGTTTATGCTGAAAACATTTGATCTGTTTAAATAAGGTAAGATTTGTCTTCTTTAAAAAGAAAATGCGCATGTCCAGACTTCTTTAAAAAAAGAAAATGCGCATGTCATTATTGTTAGCATCTTACCGTAAGAATTTACGGACTGATTTACTCAAATCTTGTTGAATGAAAGTTAGCAGAGAAAAATGCTCCGATGGAACGAAAAAGACGACTTGACATTAAACATCATTAAGTACATCAAAGGAGGGGACTAGGGAAAAGTAACCTATGTAAGCCTATTAAAAATGTACGAATCTACTAAAGATAAGACTCTCGCTAGAAAACGCAAAAAATCGAAGTATATTCTTAGGCTCCTAAAAAAGCGTGCCTTCACAAAATGTTGTTCACCTCAGAGAAAGACACAAGTAAGGAAGTTCTGATATGTTTTGATAACCGATTTAGTCTCTTACCAATATCGAATTTTTCTTTCAATACCTAATTGATATTTAGCTAATCGTCAATAGCTCCATAAATGATAACAAGCACACCATTTAATGGCTATCCCATAGCAATGCGTGCCATGCTGGTATAAGAATGCACATTGTCGTTTTTGATTAGTGATCGCTTCTCTTATAGGAATGAGTTATTCAACTTATTTATTTTTACGTCGAAGGTGCAACTGCCCTCTGAAGGCCGCAGAACATATCTTGATTTTTGTGCGTTTTTTAGCTAGCGTTTTATTTTTAGTAGATTCTTACAACTTTCACAGGCATACAGGTACAAACTTTTCCTTAGTCCCCTCCTTTCATGTCCTTGATGATGTGTAATTCCAAGTATATTCGTCCTTTTTGTTCGTCGGAGCATATTTCTTTGTTAGTAGTTTATATACATATAGTTACATTGATACATAAATTTCACTCCTGCATAGGCCACTGTTGATCATTGTGAGCTTATTTACACTTAGAGAGATGGACATCCGAAATAGAAGAAAATGAAGAGACGGGCAGATAAAAAAGAAAACCAAGAAATGTTGGGTTGATAGTTAGAAATATTAGTATTTGACTATGTTTTCTATCTTTTATTTCAACGCTTTTCTTGAAAAGTCCTTCGTAATTAGTTGAAGCATTTTGCGAAGTTTCAAGAATTTTCAATTTTCGAATCTTTCATTGAACAAAAGTAGAAGAAGCTTTATGCTTTTTGAAACAAGCACGAGGTGAAAAACACTGAAAATTCAGATACTTCATTGAAAACCCTCATCCATGCTCTGCTGAGTGCTGTGCATATTTTTTGGCAATCAATAAAATTAATTGTAAAACATTATTTTTAAATTTGACGTGATTCAAGCATCGGATGATTTACTAATAAAAACAGTAGATTTTCAAATTCGTTCTATCTTGATCAAATTTGAATTTTTTGATTAATATCGAAATTTCAATATTTATGTACTTTATCTACCAGTAAAAAACTGACGCTTGAAAGACGGCCGACTTTGGCCATTTGAAGAAAGGTCCACCCTCTTAATCACACATGGGCCTGGGGTATAGGGGTCCGAACCTCCAACCTCGAAAATCTAAAAGACCTCCAAAAATCGATAGACCTCGGAATTGAATTTCCCGTGCTATTTTTGGTGATTTTGCACCATCGGACCTCCCAGTATTCGGTTACTAATGATGTATAATATTAATCCTGCTAAACGCTGACTTTCGCATCTGCAGTATCATGTGAGGTGACTGTAATAAATGGTTAGCGTCACCCATGCAACAGCTCAACATTTTGAGTGAGGGGGAAGTCAGTTTTTTTGGGGAATTTTCCTACAAGGTCTCTTTGTACATGTGTAAAGAGAAAGGGCCCCAAAAATTATTGTATAACTTATGCATTTATTTTAATATGGCACACTGTGTAGTAACGCGTTTTGTGTGGTAAAACTGGGTTTTTCGACCTTTGCTTATGTGGCTTAGCCTAAATCTCAGAGAAAATACAAAAAGTTATCATTAGGGTGAGGATCGACGAAAATCTTTTACCATATTCAAGTAGAATTTGCAGCCAGTCTATTGATAAATATGTCGCTTAGAAAGTTAATTGGCACGAAGCGCCAAAGGATTTAGTTATTTTAGGTCTGAATCTATGTGAAAACATATGTATGTACAAGTCAAATTTGGACAAAACAATTTTGATATGTACACAGTGCTTTTTTCGTACCCGACAAAGATTTTGCCCGATGTACAAAGACTTTTCGGGACCGTCTTTGTACATGTACAAAGATTTCTGGGAAGACAAAAATTGCAAAAAAGGTCTGAAATTCGGAAAATTCTCGGCGCTTCGCGCCGATATGAGTAATCGTGTGTTCTATATATCTTTATTATGGTAGAAATTGCATTTCAAAAGAAAAAATAACAAATTTTTCGGCGCTTCGCGCCGTTTTAAGATGATTCTTAGTGATTTTTGCCATTAGAGACCCAGAAATTAGCTAAAATACACTACCAAAAGTCGAACAACTCTGTTTTACCACACTAAAATTGCTACTGTACCATATTATAGTACCCAAAAGTTTTGGGTACAAAATGTACAAAGATTTTTGGGAAGACAAAAACTGTAAAAATATGTAAAATTCCGAAAATTTTCGGCGCTTCGCGCCGAAATGAGTAATTGTTTGTCCTATATATCTTTAAAATAGCAGAATTTGTATTTAGAACGGAAAAATGTCAAATCGCGCCAAAATGAGTAATTGTTTGTCCTATATATCATTAAAATAGCAGAATTTGTATTTAGAAAGGAAAAAGGTCAAATTTTTTGGCGCTTCGAGCCGTTTTGAGACAATTTTCAGTAAGTTTTGCAGTCAGGAATCCAGAAATTAGGTAAAATACACTACCAAAGATCTAAAACCCTTTTACCAAACTAAAATCGCTACTGTATTATATAACAGTACACAAAAATTTGCACGTAAAAAATGTACAAAGGACTTTCAGGATCATCTTTGTAAATGTACAAACGGACCTTGTACAAAAAAACACTGGACATTGAGTTCACGTCAAATTTATGACTTTTAACGGATAAAATATGCAAATTATTAAATTAGTATTATAGCTCGAATATTTTTTGATAGAAGGTTCTGAATTTAATGCTATAGTTTTATGTAGACGAAAAATTTTGACGCGTTTGCCTTTATAAGCTCTATCTTAGTCACTATAAAGGTTAGGTATATACTAGAGCTGTGCCGGGCCAGCCCCGGCCCCGGTGCCGGGGCCAGGTGGCCCCGGCGCCGGAGCCGGGGCCAGTGTTAGAATGGATTATAATGTAGAAAATTGATAATGTTTTGGGCAGATTTACCTTCAAGCTCAATTTCAAGCAACACCAGAGATCTTGCTAATTCAAATCTTTATTTCATTATGCCAGGTTGGTGCAAATTTCTAGTTAAAAATCAAAATTGACATATTTTAAATTGCAATTCATATAGACGAGCTTTCCAGCTTGCTTGGTAGCAGACAGCTACGTCTATCAGAACAAATAGAATAATAAGCCTAAAAAAAGTGAAAAGTAAAGCACATTGAAAAACGCATCCAAGTCAGAGGAGTTAAATCCATACATGGGCAGCTCAAAAATTCTGGAGTTCCAAAATTTTTCGAAGTCATAAAGTGCCTGATAATATATAGTAGGGCAAAAAACACCGTTTTCTTGCGTTTCTAAATGAGAGCTATCCATTAGCATCAAAAAATCGCAGAAAAACAAAAAATTCTGAAAATCAATTTCTGGTGCGTCTAGCGAATTTTCGGGGGGAGAGTGTGAATTCTGGGGATCTAGACCATAGTTGGCAGCACCGAAATTTCGGGAGGTCGAGCACTATCCAATGGCATCAAAAAATCGCTAAAAAAGCAAAAAAAAATTAAAAAATTGAATTCTGGGGGTATTCCAACTTCTATGGGGTGCATTTCCCCAAACCCCCCACGCCCACGTCCCAAGACCCCCCGATGCCCATGTTCTGTTATATCTTGTAATCCCGCACGCTTTTCTTGGCCCTGGCCAGGCCCCGGCCCCGGCAAAAAAGACGGCCCCGGCACAGCTCTAGTATATACCTACCAACAAATATTGACGCCAAAAAATCTGTGACGGCAAGATGTTGGCCGAATACGAAAAAAGCGTGTGAGAAGCATAGATGCAATGGATCAGGGTCAAAGCAGGGAGTTAAATCCATACGTGGGCAGCAAGAAAATTCTGAGGGTGCAAGATTTTTCAAAGTTCAAAAAATGGCCTTAAAAATAGTGGTAGGGCGAGAAAACATCATTTTTCGACGTTTCTCCTCAAGCACTATCCATTGCCATCAAAAATTGCGAAAAAAGGAAAAAATTTTACAAATTGAATTCTGGGGGGTATTTTGATTTGGTGGGGGGGTATTTTGGTTTCTCGGGGTGCATACCCCCTCCCTAACCACCCCCATACCCAGGTGTGGTTAAATCCCAGAAATCCACAAAGGGGAGTTAAATCCTAAAAACGCAAACCAGTAAATTTAGCGTACACGATTTTTTGCTATGCAAACGACGTAAATAGTCAAAAAAGCCTATAAAACGCTTTTTCGTGATAATACCACATTTTTGAAGCATGCTTAGTCCATTTCGACTGGATTATATAGCGTCTAGCACTAAAAATAGAGACATTGAGGAATTTTTGATAATTTTTAAAGTAAAAAATACATAAAACTATCAATCCGGTGCAAAGCGCCAGAAATTTTTTTGACATTATTACTATTTTTGTGTCCTCAAAAAAGATGCAAAAAATGTTCCGTTAGCTCAAAATAGCAAGACAGTGTCTGTCTAGCTAACCCTTCATTAAAAGAAAATGCCCCTTCACCCCTATGTGCATTTATATTGTGTGGAGGTCGCCAGCTATTTTTAGGGGTGTGACCCTCAAATTATGCCCAAAAATGGCAAAAAACACATAAAAATGGCCAAAAACGCATTTCTTTGCAAAAAATCGGAGAAGGGGTAAAAATCTTAGTCCTATGGGTATGGTGAACGACCGACTTCGGGTGAGGAATCCCCATCCTCCCGTTACATACACGCTTAAAGTGGTCAGCAAGCACTATTAAAAATGACCTTACAGGCAAATTTTGCCCAAAAATCGAGAGGATGAATAAGAAATCTCTTAGGGCAGGAATTCGCCCTATTACGTGTACACACATACTAACGCTAGCTGTTTCCGCAATAATTCATTGTCGGACGCAATGCGCAACATTTTGTCGTGAAGCGCAAGTTGTCTGGCGCGCATTTTGGCCCGGCAGCGTCTGACGGCTTGGTTGTTGCGCTGGCGCATTAGTTTGTAGGAAAGCAAATACGGGTCGCGGACTCTGCATTCTTCAGCAGCCGCATCTGTCACTGTTTTTAGTGTTGGCGTCAAGCCGTCGTTTATAAATAGGCGACTTTTTTCTTAATTAGATGAAACAGACATAATCAGGGCTGTATTTAGGGGGCAAGGGGGCGGCCGCCCCCCCTTGACCGGAAACAAAATTTCGAAGGCAAGATAATGCACGTAAGATGGGAAAATCGATGGTATTCGTCGTAAAATCTTCAAATTTTCGGCGCTTCGCGCCGGATGTGAAGTATTTTTCTTTATAATTTTGGCTCAAGCGCAACCGAAAAATGACTTTTTTTTATATAGCGTTCGAGAGGAAAAAATTTTTCAAGATGAATTCTATGATCTTAATGGATAGAAAATGTCGAGAAACGTCGAAAAAAGCTTACTATTTTGAGTGTCGATTCGAAGAGACGACGAGGATTCTTGGCTGCCCTGATCGCTAACTTCGCAATTGTACGCGACGCTCACTGCATCGGCGCCCGCTGAGTTGCCACCGCTGACGTCGTCGCCGCTGACGTCATCGCCGCCGCTGCTGACGTCATCGCCGCCACCGCTGCCCAGCGACGCTGAAGTCGGCGATGCGACGACGTCGTCGAGGATTATCCTAGAATCGTCGACTTTGGCGTCGAGCCTGAAACCGTGCAAATGCCGCATGTAGCGCCGGCGCAGAAACCGCTTCGGAAGGAGAATCCGGTCGCGCAACGTCGCCACATTCTCGCACGACGCGACGTCGCGAAGGTCGCCGTCGGTCGCGCGCGACTGAGCGCCGCTTTCGAGGGGCGATCGACCGACTCTCGAGGCGCGATCGCGTTCCGAGTCGAAATCGCGTACCTTCGTCGCTAGTCGTCGACGCGCTTCGTTAAGGTTGCGTTCGAGCTCGTCGCATCCGTTCCGTTGACCGTTAGCGAACGGAAAGCAAAGCGGCGGAGCGACGGCGGCGTGCGACGCGCCGTTTTCTTTAAACGCGAACGCGTTAAATCGCGATTGGTCGACTACGCCGATTCGCGCGTGCGGGTCGCGCGACGGATTGTCGGCCGCGGCCAAAGCTCTCGTCGTCGAAAGCGACAAAGTTACGGGCGGTGCGTTCGAATACGACGAAAAATAAGAAATTGATACGCCGGAAACGATGGGCGATTTTCGCGCGACAGTGTGAATCGATTGGTTGACGGACGTCGGATGAGAATTCGATTGGCGAGCCGCGCTGACGCCGTCGTCAAATGAGCAGTTTGCCGACTTATTCGACGACTCGGCGAGAATATGAGACGGCGGAGCGGATACGATCCCCTTCAAACTTTGAATGTCATTAATAGGCCGACTCGGATGCATGAAACGATAATTTGCCGGTAAATTTAGACGAACGCATTTTTGCGGTGCTTGACCGATATTCGAAGGACTGGCGCGTTTTGGCGCTAAAATCAATGGAATAGATTTTCTACGATGTAGAAGGCAATTATTCCACCACAAGCGCCTACTCAAAGAAAATATCTGCCACCATACCTGAGCACGGGAGGTGAGAGGGGGTATTACTCACCCCTGAGCTCTGAAAGACTGATAGCTATACAGCCATTTCGCACACATGTCTGCCACACACGCGCCCTGGGGAGTATGGGGACAGAAGATACATGTAGCGGCTCTAACTTTTGGGTGGGGGTCCCCGGTGATTTATGGGAGGCGGGTAAATTACCTTCAATTTTTGGTCAAAAACGGCCAAAAAACACCTAAAAAACGGCCGAAAAATTGATTTTTTTTTCAAAAAATGGAGGGAGGAGTCATGGCTTTGTGGGGATGAAGGGACGACCAACTTTGGCGGGGAAGATCCCCATCCTACCGTTATATGATGAGCATCACGCCTGAGCAATGACCCATCATCCCAGCCCGACCATGGAATCGGATCTGAAACAAAGCCGGACGGGCTGGCTGGAAGTTCCATTTGAATAGGCTGATTTTGAAAAAAACATAAGAAAATAGGTGAAAAATCCAACGAAATAGTCTTTTTTAACCCGTTTTCAGCCTAACTAGACGATTAATCATCCCTTGAGGGTCCATAGTTGGACGGATTGAAGCTTTGTCAATTTTACAGGTATGGCAGACATGTAACAGGGGGATGGGGAATCCTCCACCTACCGGGGACCCCCATCCATACATGCACATAGGGGGAGGGGGTATTTACTCCTCTAAAGGGTCAGCCGGACAGGTACTGTCCGGCGATTTTGAGCTGATGGAACGTTTTTTTGCATAATTTTTGAGGTCAAAAGCAGTAAAAACGTCAAAATTATTCCGGCGCTTCGCGCCAGATTAGTACTTTTGAGTACTTTTTACTCAAGAAGCGCCCAAAATTAATAACTTTTTGCATTTTTTAGTAAAAAAAATCGTGAACGTTAAATTTACTGTTTAGAATTTTTGGGATTTCACCCCCCTCCGCCGACCCTAACCTTGTGCATCTATGCCCCCTTTCGAAATTCCGAGCCTTTACCCGTATGTATGGGGGCAAGCCCGTATCCAGGATTCGGCCAGGGGGAGGGCGGGCCCAACACAGATTGGTCTACAATAGCTCGAAAAATTCGTCAGGAAGCTCGCAAAAGGCACATTTGTGGACATTTTTTGACATGCTCTATCCATCAAGATAATAAAATTCGAACTTTTCAGAGAAAAAATCTTTTTAATCAGAAAGTGCCGTTTTTCGGTCGCGCTTTAGCGAAAATTATAAAAAATAGTTCATATCTGACGCGAAGCACCGAAAATTTCATGATTTCACTCACGTCGAAGACATGTAATATTTCCATCTTTTAGTGCATTACTTACCTTTCAAAACTTCTTTCGGCCATGGAAGAGCGACCGCCTTTTCCTGAATACGGCTCTGCATTATTCCCTTCCAAGACTTTTAAAAATCGTACCTCTCTAAGGCCATTTTGGACAAAAATTTATCGCTAGAATCAGGAAACTACGTCAAACGACGTCTAAAAGTATAATTTCAGGTACATATACTCATTTGTCGGGCATTAAACTGTTCAGTTCATCAGCTAGACACTTTTCTTCAATTATTTCGTATATTTTTTATGTTGAAAGTTATTCCTTTGACCCTATTGGACTTTGTTTTCATGCAAATTTAGCCACAAACAATGATGAAAAAATTACAACGAATTATGTATTAAAATTTCATAATACAACAAAATTGATTGTTCATTTACCCCTCCTCCCCCAGATGAATCGGTTCACTACTCCCAGAAGTTTTGACTGTATGCATGTATGATATCTGCTTAGTACACAAAAGATGGGGCAAACAATGTTTTTTTGTACAAGGTCCTTTGTTCACGTACAAAGATGGTTCCCAATAGTCTTTGTACATTTTGTACATTCAGATCGGCGCCCTAAAGTCCTTGTACATTTTTTTGCATCGTAAATGCTTATGCTAGGTCAGCATACTATATCGTACGGTAATGCGTTCTGTTGCTAAATATGCGGCGTAAAATGCATTATCCGACCTCTAGTATTGCTTCCTGGGTCTCTGACAATAGAAAAATAACAAAAAGGTTAAAAAGTTACCTGCTAGGTTAAAAATTTCCAAGAATGTGAATACAGATGTCAGAAATGCGTAATACTTCCACGAGGGACCGACCGAATTTTTCGCTTGGTTCTACAGCATTTTCGAATTTCTTAGAGGCTCATATCCTTCAATTACGTTAGAATTTCAGGGAATCAATTTCATTGAAATAAAATAGAATAAAATAATTTCAGTAAATTGCCTTAATGCTTCTTTCATACATATCACCTAAGCCCATGTACATCATGAATACTTTCCGAATTAAGATTCCGACGCTAATTACGCTTTCAGAGGTGGACACTCCCTTCATAGTTTCCCAGGGTCGAAAGTTCAGGGGTGAAATCCCAAAATTTAGAACCTCTAATTTAGAATCTAGCCTTTTTTGCAGGTCAAATATTAAAAATGGGTAAAACATCCTATTTAGCATGTTTTGATGTAGAAAACTGCATTTTTAAGTACTTTTTGTCCCATTCTGACTAGTTTCGTCACTCTTGTAAGTAAAAAATATTAGAATTCATCGAAAATTTTGACTTTCCAGCAGTGATCGGACCGAGGCCTCGGCCTCGGCCCCATCAATCCACGGCGTTTTGGAGCCTCGGCCTCGGCCCCGAGGGCGAAGCTGAAAAGTGCCGAGGCGCCGAGGGGTTTAAATCAAATTTGAATAAGTTTAATATATCCCTTGAATATTAACTATTTAAAATGCATCTGCAGTACACAGGCTATTTTTTACCTATAGACTTTTCTTATGGTTTCAGTCTCCGTACCCAGTTACACCAAGTTACATATAGCAAAGTGCCAATTTATTATTCACGTGATGACTAAGTTTTAATTCTAATGTTCGCTACATGGATCGGAAACACACATTCCCAAAGGGGAGGGGGTGAGGAGGGTTATTACCCTCCTCTCAGGGTACAAGACTCGAGTCACTGTCAGACGATTTTTGGTGAAAACCTTTCGAATAATTTTTGAACTTAATTTTTACTGTGGCAAAAGTGCAAATGCGCGCAAAAAATATATAAGAATTCATGGCTTTTGACTTTCCAGATCATTTTAAGTTTATTCTTTGTATTTTATGCGTGAACAAAACAGAAATGTATGTATTAGTCGGCGCGGAGCGCCGAAAAAATTTTAATATCTTCGCTGCTTTTGTACCCAAAAATCATGCAGAAAATGTTCGATAGCTCAAAATCGTCCGACAGTGATTCAAGAATCTCGGACCCTGAGGTGGAGGTAATACCCCCTCACCCCTGTGGGAATGTGTGTCTCCCTTAATTGGTGGACTGTCAAGCAATCAATCGCGCTATTCAGTAATTTTTAATACATTGATTTGATAATTTAGATAAATTTTTAATAATCTGCATATCTATAACCATCCTTTGATTTTATTGCATTTCAAGCGTCTTCATAAGAAGCAAGTCGCTAAGCTATGCGTAATAAGTGTTCGACTGAATCGATTTTTTATTCAAAGCATTGATTGATGTAACGATAAATTTAAATTAGGCCAACGTTTACGCGATGTTTGAGCGACCGAAGGCCAAGGATCCGTCGAAACAGCTTCATTGTGCTCAGCTGATTTGAAATGACCGACCGGAACGCAAGGGAGACGTTGATGAGGATTGGTCTGCGAATCATCGCAATCGGCTGAGAGTGCGGCAAAACCAATTGGTCGAACGACAGCGACTGATTTTTGACTCGACGACGTCTTAATTTTGCAAAGGAATGATATATGGCGTACATATAGATCGACAGGCAGGGCCCTATTTAGGATAGGGGCGACCGCCCCGCCTAAGCCGTAAAAAGTCTGGGAAGCAGTGTTTTTTTGTATTAGGCAAATATTTTCCCCGATGTACAAAGACTTTTCGGGACCGTCTTTGTACATGTACAAAGATTTTTGGGAAGACAAAAATTGCAAAAAAGTTCTAAAATTCGCGAAAATTTTCGGTGCTTCGCGTCGAAATGAGTAATTGTGTGTTCTTTATATCTTTTAATGGCAGAAATGGCATTTAAAAAAGAAAAATGTCAAATTTTTCGGCGCTTCGCGCTGTTTTAAGACGATTCTCTGTGATTTTTGCCTTTAGAGACCCACAAATTAACTAAAATACACTACCAAAAGTCGAGCAACTCTGTTTTTGCAACACTCGCTACTGTACCATATTTTAGTACCCAAACATTTGTGTGTACAAAATGTACAAAGACTTTAGGGGAACATCTTTGTACATGTACAAATGGACCTTGTGTAAAAAAACACGGCTGGAATGATAAGATAATGCATGGAAAGATGGGAAAATCGCATCCGTTTGCCAGAATATCGTGAAATTTTTCGGCGCTTCGCGCTGTACGTGATACGTGATGTACATTTTCAATAGTTTTGTCTTAAGCGCGACTGAAAAATGATACTTTTCACAGCCGATTTAGAAAAAAAGACAATTTTTTCGAAAAGTTCGAATTTTTTCAGCTTAGAGCATTTTGAAAAACGTCGGAAAATGTGATTTTTAGGAGCTATCCCTACGAAATTTCCGAAATATTAGAATAATTTACTTAGGCCCCCATGGCCAGATCCTGGATAAGGGCCGGCAGGCAGACGTGTGCAGATAATATTTTACGAGCGTGCAGCACACATGCACATAGGGGGTGAGGGGGGGTATTACCTCCCTGAGGGGTCAGCTAGACCGGTACTGTCCGGTGATTTTGAGCAAACAGGTCTTGTTCTGCATCATTTTTGACATCAAAATCAGTAAAAATGCCGAAAATTTTTCCGGCGCTTCGCGCCAGATTAGTAATTTTAAGTACTTTTTACTCAAAAAGCGCCCAAAATTGATAAATTTTCGCATTTTTTAGTGTTAAAAGTGATATAATGCAGTCAAAATGGACTAAAATGTGTTATTAACACGAAAAAACGTTTTATAGGCTATTTTGACCATTTTGATCATTAAAACGGCAAAAAAAATCATGAACGTTAAATTCACTGTTTTAGATTTTTGGCATTTCACCCCCCATGCCGACCCTAACCTTGTGCACCTATGGCGTGCAGCTTATACAAACAGTGAGGCCCTTATCCAGTATTCGGCCAACAAGGAGTGCGGGCGGCGAGCGGTCTTGATAAAAATTGGTTCGTGTTTCGACATGCATTAAGATCGTAGAAATTCTAGCTTTAAAAAAAATTTTCTTACGCAAAAGCAAAAGGAAATAGAAATTGTCATTTTTGGCCACGCTTACGCTAAAATTACGAAAAATACTTCATATATGAAATTTATAGTTCGGATGATACAGAAAGCATTTTTTCATCTTTTTATTTTGTGCATTATCTTATCTTTCAAATTTTTTATGCAAAAAGACTTTCTTGCAAGAGAAATATTAGGCCTTTTCTTTCCACATCACCGACAAACGAACATGTGGTGAAAGAGCGATATCATTTCCTGTTAAGGGGCACAAAATTCAGGTATTGTCATATAATTTTAGACCACACCGAGGTACTACTAGGTACATTTTCGACACAATTCTGATATCTTTGCCTAACTTTATGCTTTCAAATCGGGTGTCCAGATAATTTGACAGATTTTGTAATCTCGCAAAAAACGATCGAAAGATACTTGTGTCCTGCAAACACTGTTTTTTGTACGAGCCTCTTTGATTATGTACAAACATCTCTGGCAGTCTTTTACAGGAAAAATTTTTATTTCAAATTTTAAAATTTCAGCAAAAAATCAATCAAAATTTTGCTGAAAATGCACAGAAAAAACCTTGTAATTACAATCACGTTGCCTCAGAAAGCGTTTGTACATTTTACGGAGATAATTCCCAAAATCTTTGCACATTTTACGGAGATAATTCCAAAAATCTTTGCACGAGCCTCAAAATCGTTGTCCCGCACAAAAAAGCATGATTGAAATAAAAACTGAATTGAATACGCCGGAAATTCTTCTGACGGCCCTCCCTGGCCCGTGACCGCCATAAATGCACAGCATGGTCGATCTGGGTCGGTCTGGAAGTCAACGGCCTTAGAAATAAGTAAAAACGTCAGACTAGCCCAAAACTATCGTAAATGACAATTTTTGGTCGATTTAAAGTAAATTTACAAAAAAATTTGATTTATCACGACACTGACTTCTCTATTTTCCCAACATATGCATTTCTATTCAGCTTCTCATTCTGATAATTGCAATGATAAAGGATCGATATTGGGATGGAAGTGCAATAGCAAATTTGTCCCTTGTTCAGGAGAGACAAGATAACTGTCACCCATGCACATGGGGTGAAGGGGTATTACCCCTTGAATGGTCAGGCAGAAAGGTTGTATACTCTTCAGCGATTTTGTGCTGACGGAACATTTTTTGCATAATTTTTTAAAAACAAAAGCAGTAATAATTATCAAAATTTTTCCGGATGTGCTGTTTACTCAAAAAGCGCCCCAAATTGTGTCAAAATAGTATGAAACATCTAAATTTCTAGCCAAACTGATCTTTTTCTATATTTGTTAGTGTTAAAAGCAATATAATGCAGTCAAAATGGGCTGATATAAAAAATACGGTCTTCCTACATAAAAACGTTTTATATAGGCTATTTTGACCATTTTTGTCATTTGACAAGCAAAAAAAGTGAACACTAAATTTACTTATCTCGATTTCTAGGATTTTGTGCATCTATGCTAATTGCACTTTATTCAAAAAAAGCGCAAGCCGCATGATGTACAGTTATTGTTGCTGATTCCTCTGATGGTTGGGATAGACTGAATTTATGGTTACTTTATTAATTTAGACTTTTTCGATAAAAAACCGCGAAGCGTATTGCAGAACCCATGTTTCCGGTAGTACATTGAACTAAAATAACACGTGCTGCTCAAATTTAGAGTAATGGCAAGAAAAATTCAGACGGAAAGGCTTTTTCTTGCCCTATATAATAAAATTTACACGATTATTATAAGGCGTCGACGATACCCGGTTGTCCGCAACGACATCCACAGATACGCCTGACGATTCAACGTCCAGGTCCTGTTTTGGAAGTCGACCGACTGGAGGCTGCGCATTTTCAAATCTAAGCGATGAGTCAGCTGCGCTTAAACCGTTGGCAATTTTGTCTAAATTTTGACAATATTCGCTTCAAAGAAATTTTAAATAGAAAATATAAACCGTTTTCACTATTTTCCCTTCGTAAAGTTGCCGGAAAAACTGGTGACGGTTTGACGTCTAGCAATGACGATTCGTTCGAAAAAACAGCTGAAGGCTTCAAATCAGACGACTCGTGGACAAGAGCGACTGACGGCGCCTGCGCACCTTGTACGTCAACATCTTAAACGAAAAATAAATGTTATTACAAAGTTTTTAATAAGCACTAATTGTCAGCATACCTGGGCGTGAAGGTTGGGGGTATGCACCCCCAGAATTCAATTTAATTTTTTTTCTTTTGCAATTTTTGATGCCAATCGATAGTACTCGATGACAAACGTTGAAAAATGGTGTTTTTTCGCCATACCATCATTTTTATGGCCATTTTTGACCTTTAAAAAATTTTTGCACCCCCCCCCTCCAGAACTTTGGTGGCGCCCACCTATGATTGTCAGTCATTTATCTTTGCTTGTTAGGTCGGCCGATGCATACATGTCATCGCGTTTAACATTCTAAATAGTCAAGAAGATTAGTATGTGCCACAAAGATGGTAGGTATATTCCCAGACAGTCTTATCTCATTCTCTTCATGGTAAATTTTAGTGCAGAATAGTGCAATAAGGCGTTCCGTATGCCAACACATCTTAATACGGAGGGGAGTGGGTCTTACCCCCTATTTTAAGCCTGAGAAGATCCGAGTCACTGTCAGACAGCTTTTCGGTGTAAACGTTTGAAATTTTCTGTTTTTTCAACAATTTCCATTTTTTCACTATGATGAAGGTGCAGATGGCTATTAAAACTAAATGTACTATTTGGCAATGAATATACAGTAGGTATGTATTTTGAAATGTAAGCAAGATTAACTGTCTCCTTATCACACAATTGAAACAACGTTCGAGTACACTTTTTGAGACATCAGCAATAACTTTAAAATGTTAAGCGACTAGCGCGATTTGACGACATACTTTAATGGTCTATAACGTTGAGATTCTACCCCTCACTGATTACGAACCTGAATGCTTGTTAACGAAAAATAAAAAATTACAACAATTTAACAATAGGTACAGAAAATATTAGATTTACCCCGTTTTCGTCGAATTTGTGGCCTTAGTGGCAGACTCCAAAAACATTTGGTCATTCTTACCCTCAAAAACCAATTTCGAAATTTTTCTGAGGTAAAAGAAGACGGAATATCGTCAAACTGGTAGGTAAGGAACAATTTTCACATCATGAATTTAACAAAATCTAGTCAAAAATGAGCCAAAACAAAACGATTAAAAAGCCACTTCATACGATTTTTTAACGGAAAATCGACAATCTTGGGGTCTGCACAGCAGCATACATAATTTTTCGGGAGGAAGAAGGGTTATGAGTTTTTGTCCCCCAGAATAGTTTTTACCCGCCCTCTCAAATCCCCCCGGAATTTGCAATTTTCGGAAAAATTAGCAAAAACGTGTTTTTAAGCGTCTTTAAGTATCTGTTTGCTCGAAAGTGCCAAATTTTCAACATTCATTTTTTACTATATTTTGTTCAATTTAATCTAATTTTTCTGATATTTTTTTGAATTGCTTTTATATTATTTTAGCACTGGAAAGATCCAGCATAGTCAGAAATGGCGAAGAATGATGCTTTTGACACGTATTTACATTGTTTGAGCCCAAAAATGGCACTTTTAAATTAAACTCCCCTCCTGTAATTCCCATACTGTGCATGTCTGGTCATCAACCATTTGGCGGGGGGGGCAGCAGACATTCTACAGGCGGTTACACCATTCCAGAAGAAAACGTATGGGAGCTATCCTAAATCCATGATTTTTTGAAGGGGCGAAAATTTTACACTTAGATATCTCGACAACAACTAGCAGATGGGCAAAAAATAGTACTCTATTTGCTTTATCCTCACTTCAGAATTTTGGGGACTGCCTACAGTTCCTCCAAAGCTACGTACATGGAAAAGAGATAACTATAAGGTACCGTTATCGTGTGATCGAAAAGTGAGAATGACACTGACAAGAGGCTTTGAGATTTATTAACCAATTTCACATTAAAGCACCTGAAAACAGCGCCGTCGACCGCAGAAAAGGGGTCAAATCTACATTTCCTAAATTCTCAAAATTTAGTGTCGATTCATCGCAGGGAGACTGTATATAGTGGTTGAACATCTCTTCCAGCGACTTATTAGCACATAGTCTACGATGATGAATCCCACAATCATTAGCCATGCTATTATTAAGTGTATCAGAGAAATTATTATTCGTTGAAGAGAAGGCAAAACGAATGCCGGTGAAGTTCAGAGAATTCGGCTTAGGCGGACGATCCATTATGTATATAATTTATTTGCTAGGTAAATCAAGAATGGATAAAAATGAATAACAATTTGGGCATTTTTAAGGAAAGAAGTCTCGAAAAAATACAAGCTAAGTTACTAATGGAAAATAAGTCAAGATGAAAACCAAAACTTGCCTGCTGTCACGTTTGAAATCGAAAGGTGTACAGCGTGTTATTCAAAAGTTTAAGCACCCATACAGTTTACGTAACGCTACATGCGCGATAAGCATATTCTATGCGGTGAAAAATCGAATTATCCTATTGATTTTGTACTCAAATAAATTCATTGTTTGTAGAAGAGCAAAAAATGTCAATATTTCTGACCAGTTTTTTGTATTCGGCAAAGATTTTTGCCGATGTACAGAGACTTTTATGGACCGGCTTTGCACATGTACAAAGGTTTTTGGGAAGACAAAAACTGCAAAAAAGATTTGAAATTCGCGATGAAATAGGCTTGAAATTCGCGCCGAAATGAGTAATTGTATGTTCTAAATATCTTTATAATGTCAGAAATCGCATTTTAAAGGCGCATCGCGCCGTTTTGAGACGATTATAAGTGATTTTTGCCCTAAGAAACCCTGAAATTAGCTAAAATACACTACCAAAAGTCGAACAACTCTGTTTTTGGCACACTAAAATCGCTACTGTATCATATTATAGTACCCGAAAATTTGTGTGTACAAAATGAACAAAGACTTCAAGGGACCATCTTTGTACTTGTAAAAACGGACCTTATACAAAAAACACTGTTTCTGACAAAAAATCGCTCTATTTTTATCCTTGTCAAATCAACTAAATCGGCACAATATAGTTTACGGCTGAATCAAAGTTTAATTAGTTTGCACGAGAGTAAACAATTATTGTTCCTCGGGATCCGACAAAAACTGCAAATTATTTTTAAGCATGGAAAACATAGACCCATTTTGTTATGGTGGTACGTTCGATGCACTGATATAAAACTTTGGCTTCTGTCCTTAGGTAGCACGAGTTTACTGCAAATAAGTTACTTTAATTTCATAGAAGAAAATTTAGTGCTCCACAGCTAGCACGAATCTATGAAAAATGAATGTCAGCATTGGTGAGCAGCATCAAAATTCTAGGAAGGATGTAAAGATTTTTCTAATGTCAAAAATGGTCCTAAGAATGGTGGTATGGTGAAAAAACCATTTTTCAACGTTCCACATCATGCGCTATCCATTGGCATCAAAAATTGCGAGAAAAAAAACAAAAAAATTTCAAAAATGAATTCTGGTGATTTTCGGTTTCTAGGGGAAGGGGGTTTTGGCCTTCAGGGGGGTGCATACCCCCCAACGCCCACGTTTGGATGTCAGCGTCACTTAAAGATAACAATTCAAAACATGAAGCAGTAGTAAAAATGGAATATTTTGCTTGAAAAATTAATTCATTGACACGTCTTTTCGATCAAAGGTCTAAAATCTGATTGTAAGTTTAGAACGTCTCAGGAAAAAAACATTGATTAACGAATACATTCAATGGTGTTATTTGCCATAACACCATTTTTGACCTTTGACAAATCTTGCACCCCACCAGAATTTTGGTGATGCCCACGTATGCATACCACCATTTTTAAAACCATTTTTTACCTTTGAAAAATCTTGCACACCCCAAGGATTTTAGTGCTGCCCACCTTTGGCTCCAACTCTTCAAATTATCTTGAGAAGTAATTCCTTAAGATCTGTTATTCATCTAAAGATATAATTGAGGAAGAAACGGTGTAAGCACAACGCTACCGGAGCACCTTAATAATCGATTTTCAAATAAAGATATAGCGCTGAACTGGAGGGCAACAGAAGAGTCTAAAAATTTCTGGCTGAAAAAATAAAACGTCTGATTTCAAGTATCTAGGCATCTTTTGTATTTTTCCTGCGTTGCTGCAACGCGCATATTTCCCAGAATCAAATTAAATTAGTAAAATTTGTCACAGTATTTATGATAAAACTCTTCAATTTGATACGTAAAACTTGAAAAGATATAAGATTTCTTAAAGGGATACGCTGTGAAACACGAATTAATCATTGAACTAGTCATCCTGACACAAAAGCTAACCAAGACAAAGTGACAAAATGTTGATTTCCACGCAGACAAGATTCGAATAGTAAAAAAATCATTAAAACGAACTGGATGAGATATAGAGCCTTCTGTACCGCATTATGCAAATAAATTTTAACAGAATTTGTAGCACAGAGGCGTAGGCATACGCACGGTAGAAGTTTTTATCACCATGACGCTATTATTTTGAATGAAGCTACCAGAAATAAGTTAGACAACCTCCAGACTGGTTTGCACCACGAAAACTATAGGACGACTCACTTTTAAATAAATTAACGCAAGTTCAAAAACCAGATTCGCCCACTACGCAGACAACTGCCCCCTTGCTTCAACGCTAAATATAATAAATTTTGAATTACTGTAGCAAAATTACACGTGTCGTGTTTGTTCGTACATACTCTCAATATATCAACAAGAATCAAATGCGGCAATAAGAGACGGTTATTACGTAGGAAGTCAAAAATTAAGATAACGAAAAAAATGTCCCTATTCGAATTCAACTCCATTGTGGTAAGGTCAAACTTTTTCGCATTTATTCATTGGAAACAAGAGTACCGATTACGTATCATTCACATTATATAGGTAAATATTCGTGTTTCCTTAAAACAAAACGACGTGTAAAATTCAAATCGGCAATAGACTTCGATGCAAACATAAATTGTAGGAGCGAACGATTATTTTGAATAGATAGAAGGTAAAGTCCCAATCTTTTAACAAGATTTATTCCTAATCTGCATTGAAAAAATGCAGGATTCACGTTGCCGAAAATAGATACCAACCAAACGTATGTAGTATCAATCAATGCCACATAAGGGATGGGCTTATTAATATACATGGGCAGCACCAAAATTCTGTGGGCTGCAAAAAGGTCAAAAATGATCTTAAAAATTGTGGTACGGCGAAAAATTACCATTCTTCAACGTATTTCATCGATAACTATCCATTGGCATGAAAAAATTGCAAAAAAACACAAAAAATTCAAAAATTGAATTCTGGGGGATATATTGGTTTCTGGAGGGTTATTCGGTCTTCTGAGGGGGATTCGGCCTTCTGGGGTTGCATACCCCTATAGCCCCTCCCCCATGCCCATCATACATTCCCATAGGTGGTGAGGGGGTATTACCCCCACCTCAGGGTCCGAGACTTGAATCACTGTTGGACGATTTTGAGCTATCAAACATTTTCTGCATGATTTTTGGGTATAAAAGCAGCGAAGATACTAAAATTTTTCGGCGCTTCACGCCGACTAATACATTTCTGTTTTGTTTACCCATAAAATACCTAGAATGAACTTAAAATGATCTGAAAAGTCTGAATTTTTGATTAATTCTTATATTTTTTACTTACAAAAGCAACGAAACTAGTCAGAATGGTACAAAAAGTAGTTAAAAATGCAGTTTTTTGCTTAAAACATGCTATATAGGACGTTTTAGCCATTTTTCATATTTGACCTGCAAAAAAGGCAAGACTCTTAATTTAGCGGACCTAAATTTTGGGATTTCACCCCCTGGACTTTCGACCTTGGGAAACTATGATGCTCATGTGTGGTTATTACCCACACAAACTGTTTTCTTTTTTTGAAAAAAATGGATTTTTTTGTAACGATCGAAAATCGGCCGAAAATTGCCTATACTTTGTGTACAAAGATGTACAGAAGATCGCTTCAAAAATCTTTGTACGAGCCTCAAAATCACACGTAGGCGAGAGGGGGCGTTAAGGATGGAGGGTATTCATTCCCCCTCAGAAGGCCGAATACCACCAGGAACTAAAATACCACCAGAATTCAATTTTTAATTTTTTTGTTTTCTTCGCAATTTCTTGATGCTAAGGGATAGCGCTCGATGAGAAATGTTGAAAAATCTTGCACACACACACACACACCCCCAGAATTTCGGACCCACCTATGCTCAAAATCTTTGTCCCGTACAAAAATAAAAAACAATGCCCCGTTTATACATGTACAGCATGGGAATTCTGGGGGGTTAACCAAAAAATTGTTAAAAAGTGCCTTTTTGGGTTAGAAAAACGATGAGTAGATAAGTACACGTCAAGAACATCATTTTTGACGTTCCGGACAATGCTCGTTCATTCCAGATCATAAAAAAATTAATGAATTTCGAAAAAATTTGAAAATCGAGTAAATTGAACAAAATATAGTCAAAAAATGTGTTTATACCGCGAAGCGCCGAAAATGTGACTTTTGAGCCAAGAATGTGCTAAAAACGCTTCTTTTTATAATTTTTACGAAAAATCGACACTTCCGGAAGGTCGCAGCCAAACGTAGGCGTGGAGGGTTTGGGAGGTGGTATGCATCCGCCCAGACGGCCGAATCCTCCCCGGAAACCAAAATCCCCTCCCAGAATTCAATTTTTAAAATTTTTTTTCGTTTTTTCGCAATTTTTTGATGCCAATGGACAGTGCTCGGTGAAAAACGTTGAAAAATGATGTTTTTTCGCCGCCATACCACCATTTTTGAGATCATTTTTTACCATTTGAAAAATTTTGCACCCCTCCCCCAGAATTTTGGTGCTGCCCACCTATGATCGCAGCCATTTCGCGGGAGGAACTCAGATGTTATTCTGAGGGAATTAAAAGAGCACGTCTGGTATTGACCCTTAGGTGTCAGACAGACAGGCACTGCCAAACGATTTTGACTTTACGGCACATTTTCCTTAACATTTTTAGAAACGAAAAACAGTAATATTTAAATTTTTCCCATTTTTATATCCCGTAGTGTTTAGTTAAAAAGCGATTTTCAATGAATTTATTTTTTACTTTTCGTACCGTCACAGTCTAAACAATGCCGTCAAATCGAGCTAGAAATGCTTCTAAAAAACGCGATCTTACCGCATAAAAGCGTTTTGTATGAACTATTTTGACCATTTTCGTCATTTGACAAACAAAAACGCTTGAAATGGTCTTAAAAATAGTGTTATGGCGGAGAAACACCATGTTTCATTGTTTCTCATCGAGCACTATCCATTGGCATCAAAAAATTGTGGAAAAAACAAAAAAATTTAAAAATTGCACTGTGGGGTATTTTGGTTTCTGGAGGGTATTCGGCCTTCTGAAGGGTGCATACTAGGGATGTTCCGGTTCCAGGTTTTTCAAAAAAATCGGTTCCGTTTCTTGGAAAACAATAATTTCGGTTCCGGTTCCGGTTCTTGCGTAAGTTGGAACCGTCGGTTCGGTTCCGGTTCTTCAACTAGAGAACCATCGGTTCCGGTTCCGGTTCTCGGTTCCTGTATTAAAGTATGTACGCTCTTGATAGCTTGACTTCAGCGGAACATGTGACGATGTAATCGATAGATAAATTATTCAGGAAGTCGTTTCTATCTGGCAACTGCACGTTCAAATATGTTTTACGTCTAGTTGACAATTTACTTATAAATCACTGAATATTATCTATGTGTTTCTTAATTGGAGGCTTATACGAAATCAAAATGCTTAATTCATGACGAAGATCTGCTGCAATTGTGGAAAGAGGAGTCGAAGAATTTGCCGATTCTCGCGTTTATAGCTAAGCAGTATCTTGCAGCCAGTGGCGGATCTAGGATTTTCCTAAGGGGGCAGTATCCTAAGTTTTCCAAAAACAGTCGAAAATAGGTCCAAAAATTTGGCCTTAACGCGCGAAACAGCGTTTTTTTCGGCGTTTTACAATGTATACTTTTACATTAAATCACTTTTGACGCAATATTTTTTCTTAAAATTTTAAATTTTCGACAATTTTGTGCTAAGAATCACTAAAATTCTTTGACTATCAGAATTCTGGCGCGAAGCAATTTTTTTTGTACAAGGTCCGTTTGACATGTACAAAGATGATCCCCAAAAGTCGTTGTACATTGTGTACACACAAATTTTTGGGTACTATAATATGATACAGTAGCGATTTTAGTGTGGGAAAAACAGAGTTGTTCGACTTTTGGTAGTGTATTTCAGCTAATTTATGGGTCTCTAAGGGCAAAAATCACCAAGAATCGTCTTAAAACGGCGCGAAGCGCCTAAAAGTTTGACATTTTTCCTTTCGAAATACAGTTTCTGCCATTATAAAGATAAATAGAGCACACAATCAGTCATTTCGACGCGAAGCGCCGTATATTTCTGCCAATTTTAGACCTTTTTAGTAATTTTTGTCTCTCCGAAAATCTTCGTACATGTACAAAGACGGTCCCGAAAAGTCTTTGCACATCGGGAAAATATTTGCCGAATACAAACCGTGGCGCGAAGCGCGGAAATTTGTGAGATTAAGACGGATAGACGTCAAGAAGCATGATTTACAGCTTGATTTACTGTATTTATAGCATTTGATACGAAACATCGAAATTTTTAATTGAAAATAGGAGAAAACTATGCAAAAATAGCTGTTTCTGCTGCTAAAATTGTTTTGAAACCTACATGAACAGAAAATGGCTTCCAGGTGGCCAAGAAAAAAAATAAATGTGGTTAATAGGTATCATCCGGCGCGTAGCGCCGAAAAAATTTGAGAAAGTATGGTCAATGAGGGCCAAAAAATAAGTGCAAATTGTATATACATTCTTTATCTCGCCAAATATTTTTGGCAAATGGGGGCGGCCCTCCCCGCCCCTTAGATTCAACCCCGCTTGCAGCGCCAGCTACACACTTCCATCGGATTAGCTGTTCAGCTGCACTGGAATCATTTACGACCCTCTCAGAAACAGGCTACATGGCGAAAAAGCAGAACGACTGTTATTTTTAAAATATAATTTACCCGGAACAATACTAAGTTTTAGTCTGTAAACTTTTGGGTAATAATAGGTTGAATTGCTGCTTCATGTCCTCACTAAATTTTATGAAGTTCGATTTTTAACTCTAATTTTAAAAAACCGATAACTGACTCCAAAAAAGATCGGTTCCGGTTCTTAGAAAATCAAAAAACTCGGTTCCGGTTCTTAGAATATAAAAAAATCGGTTCTCAGTTCCGGTTCCGGTTCCAAAAAAATGATCGGTTCCAGCCGGTTCCGGTTAACCGGCACATCCCTAGTGCATACCCCCAAACCCCCCGTACGCTCACGTGTGGTGCTAGCAAACCCACACCCCTTCCCCGACGCCAACGTGTGGTGCAAGCGAACCCACCCCCCACCGACGCCTACGTGTGGCGATCAGTCAAAAATAGACTAGTTCTTTACAAACAATATGTTAACACATCTGCTAATAGAAATCCTTCATAGCGGAGCGATACATGAAACTTTGAATGTCAAAAGGTTTTTTACTATTCACATATCAAATAATTTAGCTATCAAGATTGAATTTGCTGCAGTACTTATGAATACACTATTTTTCTAGATTTCTGGAACTCATCACTTTAAAGATCAATTTTAAATAAGTTTATCTTCTTAGAGAAATACACCAAACTCTGCAGTCATCTCCATTTTTAGACAAAAACGCGTCATTTTCAGGTACTTTTTTAGATAATTTTCGGACCAAAAGTAGAAGGCCTTACCTTTTTGGCTGACTACCCTCCCTCACCAAAAATTTTGAGCTGTCCTGTCTCACGTACCCTTTTCTCTTCATATATCATTAAAGATAAAAACTCATTCACTTAGATTTATTAGTCTATTTCACAAGATCTTGTATTTATACCAAGCCAGACCATTATTTGATCGATTTAGATTGACTATAATATCGATTTAAGCTTAGGTAACGATCTTATTAAGGTTAAAACAGAACGACACGCTTGCAAATTGAGGATAAGGGGTTGGCGCAAAAAAAACATCAATTCTTGTCAATAATTTTTGTTGTGTAGCATAGCAGCTCTGACCTTGCTATTTCTTACAATTTATGCATAATTCATTTGGCTAGAAGTAGGCGAAGTTCCTTAAATAATCCTGCTTCGTTAAGTCAAACCATTAATTCTACAAGAAATCGTTTTTTTTCAATTCTTGAACTGTCCACGAGGGGCGTTCAAAAAATTCTTCGCCTAAATATCTTAAAGTGGTGTAAAGAAAAATTTTACTCTATATCAAGAGGCTAAATCTATCCAACAATGTCTGTGCAAAGTTTCATTAATCAGTCTATTTTTTATGCTTCTACATGTTTTTAGCTGGCCTCATTCATAAATATATGAAAATTCAAAAATCTGAGTACTTACTAGTCAGTTCAAATTTTTGACCCAGGAAGGCATTAAATCAGCCAAAATTCGCGAACAAATGATTAAAATTTATGGTAAAGCCTCGCTTTCCTACATATCAGTCGAAAATTGGGCAGTAGAATTCATGCGTGGCCGCCAATCAATCGAGGATGAACCATGGTTCGCAGGGGCGTAACCAGGATTTTATTTCAGGGCAAGGGCGAAATTTTTGAGGTCCTATATCTCGCGAACCATTAGAAGATACACGAAAATAATAGCATTTTTAAGCGTTCCTTGACGAGATCTATGTTATAGTAAAGGAAAAATTTTACAAATAAAATTTTCCTGCACAATTTTAAACTCAGATATCAAAAATTTATCCCTTAGCCTATTTGAATGAATAATTTCTTAAATTAAGTTAAAGCTTGACTCTAAAACATTTCGAAATTCTCGTCTGTGCATTTAATTTCACGGTTTTGCAAAGAAAACTAATGCAGAAAATAATAAATCGGCGCGAAGCGCCGAAAATTTTCGACATTTTCGCTATTTTCAAGTCAAATCTGGACTTCTAAGGTCAGAAATGAGATAGAAAATGAAGTATACGGCGCGAAGCGCAGAAAAATCCTGAGTTTAGTAGCTCAAAAGTGTGCTGAAAACGCATTTTGGCTGACCTTTCAGTAGACTTCGAGAATTTCGGGGGACCCTTTTGAAAAATAAAAAGATTTTTTTATTCCGGTGGGTGTGCTCCCCCCGCCCCCGGTTGACTACGCCCCTAATGGTCCGGCTGACCTGTGGAAGGGTAACGCCTGAGATTATTAGCCAGTTTGCCACCGTGATTGCTGTAAATCGGTCGATAAAGCTCAGTACTCTATCTTCGGAAATTTGCATCTGCCAGTTGGTTGTCCAAAAACCTCGGAATCACAGGTGAGCAGCGGCAAAATTCTGGAGGGGTGCAAGGTTTTTTAAAGGTCAAAAAATGGTCTTAAAATGGTAGTGGGGCGGAAAAACGCCATTTTTCAACATTATTCAGCGAGAAATCCATTGGCATCAAAAAATCGCAAAAAAATTGAAAAAATTTCCAACAATTGAATTCTCGGGGGAGGTATTTCGGTTTTTTTTTCTTGGGGGGGGTATTCGGCCTTCTACGTGGAGTGCATACCCCCAAACCCCCACGCCCACGTGTGCTTCGAATGCTTGAAAAAAACAACGTGCTGCTTTCAGCAAAGAACTTTTGACCTTGTACTGAGCCGACCCAGTTGATTTCCATGCCCCTTGTTACTGGGGATGAAACTTGGCTTCATTGCTGGAACCTGGGAAGCAAGCAGGAATTCATGCAATAAAAGCATGCTGAATCCTCACCGCCCAGAAAGTTTGAACTGTCGCTGGCCAAATCATAGTATCCGTTTTTTGAAACTCTATGGCATTACTGCTCATTGATTATATGCCACAGAAGACTACAATTATTGGATTATTATGCGAAATTAATGGTTCGGTTGCGGCAAGCAGTAAAGGAGAAACGGCGTGGAATGCTGAGCAAACATGAACTGCTCCTTCATGAAAATGCGCCAGTTCAGAAGGCTCAACTTGCACGAGCTATGTACTATCAGTGACTGTGCAGTTGAAACTCTGATTCACCCACCCTACAGCCCCTACCTGGCACCAATTAATTTACTTTTATCTATTTAGACATTTGAAACAGCATCTTCGCGAAATCAGATTTTTGGACGATTTTGAAATGCAGAGGGCTACAGAAGCATGAGTTGAAGCCAAATTATAGAGCATTTATTTCAAAGGCATTAAAAAGGTAGAATACAAATGGAATAAAATTAATAGTGTTTTTGGAGACTACCTATATTGAAAAATAAAGATGGTTTAGACATTCTACTGCACTCAGAAGTAGGTACTTCAGGCAAATGATGTTTCGAACACCCCTCATAAATGAGGATCGACAAGGATTATATTGTGACTTTTGTTAAATGTCATTTCATGCAAAATGAGAGAGGGCAATAAAAAACATAATAAAAAGAGCAAAATTGATTGAAATAAAGTAGTTTTGCAATTTAATTATCGTTACATGTTCTCTTTTTTCTTGTTTTACTGCTTAAATCATTTTATCGCAAAAAGGATGACATTCAATAAACTTAATGTATCGTGTTATTTAACGAAGCCTAGCTAGAGAAATTTCAGAGACGTTATGTTTTAGAGTATTAATTTTTCTATAAGTTCGGAAAGTTTCATTAATTAGGCAAGGTCAGCTAAATTCAAGATCATTTTCACTGAAAGTTATTTGCTCGCATAATGCTCAAGAAATTTCAACGAGCCATAGAAGTAATTCAGTAACTTAATGTCTTTAAAGTTAAAATCAAGAGAGGAAAAGACAGTGCAAGGCGTATCAAAAATAAAATTCATAAAACAATCATTTTGTCAAAGAATTGCTTCTGTGTGCCTTCCATCTACATTAATAGATAAAGTGTGAAGCGTTTTTCTGCTGAAGAAATAAGGTCTTGATGTTTTGGACTAGTTATGGCCTAGCTAATGAAACTTACCACTTTAACAGAGCGGTAAATTTTCTGTAGCTCATAAACCGTAAGGGTGAAGCGTTAGAGGTTCAAAAGTTATTAATGGAAACATCATGGAGGTTTTTGCGCCACCCTGTATATGCTGCAGCATCAATCATCATGGTCAGTTTAGAGCGCATCCCTCTTTTTCGACAATGCAATATTGCCAAAGCCAATACATACTCGATCTCGGGAAACAGAAAATTGTGCATACTACGCGTTATACTCACTGCTTAATGTAAATTATGAGCTGTAACATCAAATGTATATGAAATATTGGAATTGGAAGAAAAATATCTGGATGAATGAATCGAATAGTCTATTGCTTGAAAAATGAATTTTATTTGGGGATCTATCCCCAGAAAAGTAAAATGGAAAGCTTCCTGGGAATAATGAGACAAAATAAAGATTAAAATTTACCAGAACAGAGAAATACGTAGTTTTAACGCCAATTTAGCATTTATACCAGTTTTTAAGGTTGTTTTTGGCTCAAAAAAGCTCCGTAACTGACCCCCCTCAAACTAACTGAAGCCCCAGATCGGCGAAACCGGATTAACCCTGCAAGAGTTTTGAAAATTTCCTGGAGAAAATCAGGCAAAATCAAGGCCTAAAATCGATGAAAATCACAAATTTTCCATAAAAAGTGCTTGAAATTGACTAGAAATTGTGGAATAAATTAGTTGACCCCCAGAAGTGACGATTTTTTGAAAGTTCCCAACAATTTCTGAAAATTTGTAGAAAAGATACTTTTTAAGCCTTTTTAGCAATCTATTTGCTCAAAAGTGCCAAATTTTCAGCGTTTCGCGCCATTATACTCATGTTTTGACTATATTTTGTTCAATTTGTTCCTACTTTCCCGATTTTTTCAACATTTTGCTCTATAAAGATAGAGCATCGTCAGAAACGCTGAAAAACGATGTTTTCGACGCGTACCTACCATTTTTGGACCGAAAAAAGGCACTTTATAATTTTAAACCCCACAGAATTCCCATGCTGTGCATGTATGATCACAACCCCCTTATTGCAACTGGTCTTACATGTGGAAATAAGATTTTGTCACCAAACGGTTTAAATTTACAAATAAGCTTGCTGTATCATGGATTTACAAATAAGCTTGCTGTATCATGCTGAATTAAATTCAAAACGCAGAGTTCATACAAAAGGACTAAGCAATTTTACCCTCTGATTCTGCTTTAACTCGCACAAGGTATGTCGAAACTTTGTTCGAATTCTTGACCGTAAGAATGCTATCGCGATTACACAATCTTGACCAAAGATTGCTCCGCTGTATATCTTGAAAAAATAGTCTGTATTACAAAGTGAGTAAAATTGAATCTCGTTTTGCTTATGAATTCAATGCCACACATAGATAAATGAGTCATTTTATCTTCAAACGGCAGAAAACAGTGCAAACTTGTCAAATAGTTATTTTCGGCATAAAATCTATGTAAAACACTGATCGATGAAAAAGATGTTTGAGTATATACAAAGATGCTTTTAATTATACAAAGATTGATTTTGGAGTGCTTAATGGCCGCGCTTTGAGCTAAATAAACTGCAATTAAGATATTTGGCGCAAGCGCCAAAATTTTTTGAATTTGCAATGAAAAATACTTTAAAAAAGCGTCAAAACTACTATCACTTCGCCCCAAAGTTTTTACATTGTAAAAAGATGGCTCCAAAAATCTTTGAACGAGCCTCAAAATCTTTGTCCCGAACAAAAATATGGTTTTAGACGTGTTTTGTCCATCGATGTACGAGTGCGTTAATGCACTCTAATGTATGACGATCTTTTTTTCTTACAAATAAATACTTCGCTTTTCATGCCTTTAGGCGTATGGTCATTCAGAATGTGTTCTATTCTTTTGTTTATTTATCTTTTGATTCTGTTTACTCTAATGTAAGATTCATTAAAACATTATAAGTAGCACGCAATAGAGTACCTAATACACAGATCCTAAGTCTTCACATCAAGCCTGGGCAATAGTTAGCGGTTATCCCCGTTCAATTTTCCAATTAAAAGGGGGTTGTCCCGATTCTAAAAGTGGTTGCCCAAATACCAGCTTGAAAATTGTCTATTTAACTTTAGAAATTGACCTTCCTGGTTCAAAAAACAATTATCCAGCTTTGAAAGGTGGAAGGTTCAGCCCATAAAAAGGCTGTCGCAGTCCAAAAATGGATTCGCCTGGTTTAAAAAAGTGGTTGTTTAGTTTAAAAGGTCTTTGTCTATTTCCAAAAAAGGGATTTTTAGGCTTCACTGTACAAAACATGTCCCCCCAGTCCGTGTCCAAATGACCCCTTCTCCCCATCCAACTATTGGTACTACCCGCCCTGTGGACGGGCAGAAACAGGGTACTGCCTGGGTGAGCTATACATACATGTGTAATATGATGCGTGAATAATGAATATACATTGGTTGGTAGGTATCATATATGCACATAGGGGGGTACTACCCCCGTCGAAGGGTCAGTCGGACAGGTATATACTGTCTGGCGATGCGATTTTGAGCTGATGGAACGTTTTTTTGCATCATTTTTGTGGTCAAAAGCAGTAAAAATGTCAAAAATCTTATGGCGCTTCGATAATACTACGAAAAAACGTTTTATAGGCTATTTTGAAGATTTTGGTCATTTAAACAGCAAAAAATCGTGATCGTTAAATTTACTGCTTTGGATTTTTGGGATTTCACCCCCACCTCTGCCGACGCTGACTTTGTGCGTGTATGGTAGGACAGGGCCGTATTTAAGGCGGGTGGCTGCTTCACCCTGAGCCGAAAAATTTTTTAAAGGTATGATAATGCACGGAAAGATGGAAAATCGCATGTCTCTGTCGCAAAATCTTTAAATTTTAGGCGCTTCGCGCAACATTTGCAGTATTTTCCATCATTTTGGCTCAATCACGACCAAAAAACGACACTTTTTATTGCCCTTTAGTGAGAACAAAGTGTTTCTTTCGAATTTTATGATTTTGATGGATAGAACATGTCAAAAAACGTTGAGAAATGTGGTTTTCCGGCTATCCCAATGAATTTCCCCAGATATAGACCAATTTATGTTAGATCCGCCCTCCCCCTTGGCCGAATCTTAAATACGGGCCTAATAGTGTATTACACATGTTTTGTGCAACCCTTTTCCAAAAACTCCGTAGCAAAGGTCCCCTTTCAAACGTTTGAAGTTATCTATTTGCTCAAAAGTGAAAATGTAAAATTTCGGCGCTTCGCGCTGTCATTTTTTCACTATATTTTGTTCAATTTACTCAAATTTATCTGATGTTTTCCTAAATTTTTTTGTTTTGATATATGCTCCAGCATAGATGCACAAGGTCAGGGTCGGCAGGGGAAGGTTATGTCTGAGAAATATAAAACAGTAAATTTAACGTTCGCGATTTTGTTGTTGTTTAAACAACCAAAATAGTCAAAATAGCTTACGAAACGTCTTTTAATGGTAATATCGTATTTTAAACGCATTTTTAGTCCCCATTTTAACTGCATTATATCACTTTTAATACTGAAAAATAAAGAAATTGGTCCATTTTTAACGTTTTTTTGAGTAAAAAGTACATTTAACTGCTTTTGACCTCAAAAATGATGCAAAAAAACATTCCGCCATTTCAAAATCGCGGACAGTACCTGTCTGGCTGACTCTTCAGCTAAGGTAATACCCCCTCACCCCCTACGTGCACGTAAGCGCTCTAGAAAGATAGAGCATCATCAAAAACGCCAAAAACATGTTTTTGACGCGTATCTATTATCCACCGCTTTTGAGCCCAAAAAATACTTTAAAATTTTATCCCCCCCACCCGTCCCAGAATTCCCATCTAGTGTATGTCTGGCGTCAAGAACTCATACATTTTTAGCACCCTAATTTTTTCAAAAATACGTCAGATAAAATGCTTAGTACACTACCAATGCTAAAATGGGCAGCGCGAGATTTAATTTCTGGTTTTACCTGCAGTACCAGCCATTTTTTCTCCTGTTTTGTCTCCTTCAGTTCGATGTAATGTCCATGCTGTGACCAATAAGGATTTCGTTTATCCTATATTTAAATTTGCTGAAAAGGCATACTAGCTTACAGTATAAACTATGCCAGATAATGCCCTAAAAACTAGTGTCCAGCAACAAAACGCAACCTGCGTACGGTTCCACTATCGTTTCATGAGCCATCTAGATAGCATTTAACCATTATTGAATAAGGTAGGAGGAAATATCGGCATGAGATGCCCAGCTGACTGAAAATAAACTGAATATAAAAATCATGCATTCTAAAACACCACGCAACATTTTCACAAATCACGATTCACGCTAATTATTCAAGCTGAATAAAATTGCTTGAATTTTTTCTTATCATTGATTTAATAAAATAAATGAAGGATAGCTTAGCGAAATAAGGCGGTCGTTTTACAATGAATTTTTGTTTAACCGATTGTTCGCCATTTTGTTTATGCTATTATGAAAATTACGTAAATGTCAAATATATAGATATTGAATATTATAACCTATTTACATGATTATCTATTAAATTAAGCCTAAGCTAATGGAGTGCATGCAGACCAATATGAATGCGCATTTCTAAGCCTAAGTCTAAGCCTGATTTAGAAACAGTCTGCTTCGACAACTGACCAGACATGATCTTCGAAGGGAATTGCGGAGGGGGTGTCACCCCCTCCACATAAAAAGAGTCAATTCCCCCGCAATAAAATTTTTCACCCCACGCCAAAAAACGGGCGATTTTTCGAAAGTTTCCAAAAATTTTCTTGAAATTCGCAGAAAAGATTATTTTTAAGCGTTTTCAGATATCTATTTGCTCAAAATTGTCAAATTTTCAGCGATTCGCGCCATTATACTCATGTTTTTACTATATTTTGTTCAATTTGTTCTATTTTTTCATTTTTTCGAATTCTTTAACGTTTTTATGCTCTAAAGAGATAGAGCATCGTCAGAAACGCTAAAAAACGGTATTTTTGACGCGTACCCACCATTTTTGAGCCCAAGACAGGCGGGCACACAAAAATTTCACCCCCCCTTCAGAATTCTCTTTCTGTGCATGTCTGAAATATTTAGACTTAAACATGTGCATTAAATTTGTTGCACGAGCATAAGTCAAGCCTGAGTTGATGATTTTCAGTGAGTAGAGCGAGCTGCACCCATTAGCTTAGGCTTAACTTATGCCCAGTGGTGGTAACAACATGAATCCTCAAGCATTTCTTATACGCTTTTGTTTTAAGAACGAATATTAAGTGAGCCGAATCCATAACTTAAACAATATTCAATGAAGCACCAAATTTGTATTGAATTAACACAGTGTTTTTTTGTACTTGGCAAAGATTTTTCCCGATGTACAAAGACTTTTCGGGACCGTCTTTTTACATGCACAAAGATTTTTGGGAAAAACCACCCAAAAATTTGTGTGTACAAAATGTACAAAGATTTTCGGGAAGACAAAAACTGTAAAAAGGTGTGAAATTCCCGGAAAATTTCGGCGCTACGCGCCGAAATGAGTAATTGTTTGTCCTATATATCTTTAAATGGCAGAATTTGCATTTAGAATGGAAAATGTCAAATTTTTTAACGCTTCGCGCCGTTTTGAGACAATTTTTAGTAATTCTTAGCGTCAGAAACCCAGAAATTAGCTAAAATACGCTACCAAAGATCGAAAACCCTGTTTAACCACACTAAAATCGCTACTGCACTATATTATAGTGCACAAAAATTTGCATGAACAAAATGTACAAAGACTTTTGGGGACCATCTTTGTACATGTACAAACGGGCATGTACAAAAAACACTGAATTTGCATAACTTTGTGTATAATTAGAAATATCTACGCTAAGCATTGGTCTTAAAATAAAAATCTTATTTTTTATCAGCGCATCAAACTTAACAAACGTCGATCTTTTAGGACAATACATGTAACGGCTCAAAATTTTGAATGGGGTCCCTGCACATAAGGGCATAGGGTGGAGGTGAGAGGGGGAGTATTACCCCTATCCAAGATTTTGGAAAATCAAGTATTGTATGCGATTTTATGAAAGCGAAAGGTACTGCAAGCACGGTTTTTTTTTGTACTCGGCAAAGATTTTTCCCGATGTACAAAGACTTTTCGGGACCGTCTTCTTTTTTTGTACTCGTCAAAGATTTTTGGGAAGACAAAAATTGCAAAAAAGGTCTAAAATTCGGGAAAATTTCGGCGCTTCGCGCCGAAATGAGTAATTGTGTGTTCTATATATCTTTATAATGGCAGAAATTGCATTTCAAAAGTAAAAATGTCGAATTTTTCGGCGCTTCGCGCCGTTTTAAGACGATTCTTAGTGATTTTTACCCTTAGAGACTCAGAAATTAGCTAAAACACACTATGAAAAGTTGGAGAACTCTGTTTTTACCACACTAAAGTCGCTGCTATACCATATTATAGTGCCCAAAAATTTTGTGTGTACAAAATGTACAAAGATTTTTAGGAAGACAAAAACTGTAAAAAGATGTAAAATTCCCACAATTTTCTGGCGCTTCGCTCCGAACTGATAAATTATTTGTCCTATATATCTTTAAAATGGCAGAATTTGCATTTAGAATGGAAAAATGTCAACATTTTTCGGCGCTTCGCGCCGTTTTCAGATAATTTTTAGTATTTTTTGGCGTCAGAAACCCAGAAATTAGCTATAATACACTACCAAAGATCGAAAACCCTGTTTAACCACACTAAAATCGCTACTGTACTATAGTATAGTACACAAAAATTTGCATGTACAAAATGTACAAAGACTTTTGGGGACCATCTTTGTACATGTACAAACGGACCTTGTACAAAAAAAAACACTGACTGCAAGACAATTTTTGAACTTAGTACAGAAAAATGCCGCAAATTCTATATACCTGAAAACGATAAAAAATATCAATTTTTTTCAGCAATGTTTTTGTATTTTTTATGGCCATATAACCGATCGGCTAAACTTCACTACTAAAATCAAAAAACCCAGTTTACAAAACATAGCGAGCTACAATACCACATTACAGTACCCTGAAATTTATGGTAGCACCTTTCATGATGCCTGGTATTTCTTTTTCACAAAAAATAAGAATCACCCCAAAAACTGCCAAAAAAGTTCGATTGTAACCTAAAAAAACCACTGTAACCTATACATGTACACTATGAAGATAAAGAGACTTTAGTTTTTGGGAACGTCTGAGGATTTCATTCAATAAAATGCATTTTTAAATTGAATTTCATCCTTTTCTTGTTATATTTAAATTGGTATTTCTAGAGGCATCGGACATAATGATAATTAAAATGATAGGTAACATTTCATAATAGCTCAGGTTTTTTGAACCAGCAACATTTCTCCATTTGTATAAAGACCTTTTGGGACTGTCTCTGGTCAAATGCAAAAGTTTCAGATTAGGACAAAAAATAAAAATGTCGGATTTGTGGTTTTCTGTGCCTTTGTAATGCATAAAATTGAGTTGAAAAAAAGAAGTCGAAATTTTTGGCGAATCGCGTCGCTTTAGTGAACTACTGCCATTTTTGTTTGTAAAGCTTCTCCTTTCAGTCTGGAAGTTTGAATCACGCAGAACGTGAAAATTATGTTGTGCAAGTGAGTGTTACAAAGCCTCAAAATTGTTTTAAAGGGCACCTGAATAAGAAATGATACAGTTCCCTGCCCACTGCGGCTGTTAACTTTCTAAACTATTTATGTCATTCAAACGACCACGAAGTTGACTTGAAATCGATGAAAATATCAAAATTTTCCGGCGCTGGGCACCCGAAAATCTACGTTCACTTTATTTTTTAAATTAATTTAAATTTTCAAAAATTTTTTATTCTATTTTACTTGATTTTAAATCTAAGTGTAGAATAAATACTAAAATCCATTATATGTAGGACAAAAAATTTTAGGTACCGTCTTTGTATGTACGAAGAAGTACATATTCAAAAGGAATTTGTAAAAAAAATAATGACCATAATTTACTGTATGACCATTCCTGGATTTCATCCTCCTCTAATCCCTCTACCTTGCCCATGTATGGGTCCCCGGCCATTTTTATAAGTGTGGGGTAAATGACCTCCAATTTTTCGCCACCAAAAAACCACCTGAGAACGGCCAAGAATTCAATTTTGTCAAAAAACCGGGGGTCAACAATTTTCTGGCTTCGCGGGGATGTAGGCAACCAAATTAGGATGAGGGATCCCCTTATCCCCCTATCACATGCGTTTGTTTAGGACCAGCTAAACTCCAGAAGTGCTAGTTTTTTAGCTTTACATATAAACTTACTGAACTGGCATTGCGAGCAGCGATAGTCGCATTCACATCCCGTTATTTAGGCTTATTTGTAGCCCGACATCAATATTTTTCTGAATCATGAATGCCCATGACTAAGCCTAAGCCTAAGAGTCAAGTTGATTCCTTTTCATTTAAGTTTTTCATAGGGCAAGTGTCAACCAGCTAAACCAATGTCCTCGATCATTATTTCCGACATATATAAGCCTCATGGGAACTTGTAGAAAGCGGGAGTTCAGGAGACAGAAAGAAGGGAATTTTAAACGAATTTTTCTCGAAATTACGAAATTGGGGTAAATCGAGACTACTGTTCACGATAAAGACCTTCACTTCGACCCAAAAATGTTTGCTGAGCTACTTTGCGGAAAAAAATCTTTCACAAATCGTTATGAAAGGATAGGTAACTTAAGGTTCGAGATGATAAAATGTACTGAGTAAATCAGAATAGTACCCACGCTTCGCTTAGTTTTTTAAGGTACGTATAGATAATAAAAATAAGCCGCTTCATAAAAATTGTTTTTAAAAAACCTGCATAAACTAGCATTCAGCTGGGAACGAGTTCAACCCCTCGCTTTACTCCTAATTTCTTGACTTTAAACATGTTCCGAAGAAATTTTTTAATAGCAAAAATCGACTCTGAAAAACTTTAAAGTTCAAATCAAGCGTTGTTTTCGTGATCAGTAGCCTCGATTTACCCCAATTTTATGATTTTTTAAAATTTTAAATTCCGTATCTCCCAAACTTCACATGTGCCGCTTAATGAATACAGAGAAAGAAGCCACCATTGACGCTAGGAACTTTTGAAAAAATTCGACAAATGTTAGAAGTGCATAACAAAGTAGAACATTTTCAATGTACATACGTATGAATTCCTTCGAGAAACGCTCTAATATTCTGGTACTTCTACAGAATAGGGAATTTCAGCAGTTTATCAAAATTTTCCGACTTTCGCTGATAACACATTTTTCTGCTATTTTCAAGGTCGCTGATCACAAGAAATTAATTTTTATTGCGCGAAAGCCGGACCCCCACAATAGAAAGATTTTTTCGAATTTTTTTTAAATTATCATTTTTGTTTGATCTATTGCGTACAAACCAATAGAATTTTTTTGAAAATTTTTGAAAAATAAAAAAGTTTCATCGTATTTTATCATGTTTCGCTCGCTTGGCTCGCTCTGCAATTTTCGCTCCATTGAACTCAGGCCTACTCATGCGCTGGCACCAATGTGAGTGCACATAACTAAGTCTAAGCCTAAGCCAGTGAGTACAAGCAGAATTATTGCACCCTCAGTCAATATCCTGAAATGGTGCTAAGCTCAACGCCATCACTAAAAACACATCTAAAAAAATATTCCCGCATAAAATTCAAGAAAAAAATTTTTTGAGTTTAAGCGCAATAAAATTAACAATGCTAAAAATTATGAAATTTTCGTGAAAAAAATTTTTTCAAGCTCAAAAATTTTCGAAAATTTTTGTGGTTTCAGCATAAGAACTTATTTTTTGTAATCAGTGACCTTGAAAATAGCAGAATATTTTTTAGCAAAAAAATGGGAACACTTTGATAAAGTCGCAAAATACCCCAGAAGGAATAGTAACGTACGTTAAAATAATCTGTTTTACTTTTATCCTGACGCTTATGCTTAGTTTATTGGCATAAGCTATTTATGCATTATCAAATTTTCAATAATAGAAGTCATTGTGTTATAAGGAACGGGACTAACAAAAATTATTACTTGCTATCATCATTTCTGACTATTCTGTAGAAGGGCTAAGCACAGAATATGGATTTCATCAGAAATTGTTAAAAATCAGTTTATGAAGATCAGATTTTCTATAAAACTTGCAGAAAATGTGAAAGGAAGCCGAAAGGACGTTTCACCAGAATGCATCATATTGAGGGAGCTATATGGCCTAAAAGTTCACAATTCAACAGTGCTTAAGAATAGGCAGTTTGACATTTATCCCGTACTTTTCGCACCTGATTTCAAGGGTTTCAGCGCTTTTTATAAAAAATCCAGACTTTCTAAACCAACTTTTACGAATTTCTGATGGAGCCCTTATTCTGTGTTTACTCCATGCAGAAGCAAAAGTCCTTTATTTTTTGCCCGACTGCGCAATATTTGGCCAGGATCGAAAGGCGAAATAACGCAAGTTGCGCGTAGCGTGTACTAGAGTGTGCGCGTACGCGTCGCGTTCGTGTAATGCTGAAATTACAGTATTAGTTACGCAATATCCATTCTTATATTTCTCGAACGCTGCTACAACATATCTGACCTCTTATTAAATCTCCTGTAGTCTGCTACGTAAAATATTAAGCATGATCAGGCGCACACTTATTTATATGTATAGTCTATTTCATTTAATCGAGTTTTTAACTGTCATCATCGTAGGAACGTAGTGAAGTTTCAATCACATAAGTTGAGCTCTTGTTGGTTTACACCAAATTTGAAAAAACCGTTTTCAATCGCTTTGTGGGTTCCATGCATAAAATAGGCTGTCATTACATACAACACCATAACTCTTCGACAGAAAATATTAATCGAATGCAGTTTGCTTTGAAAGAAACGAAAATTAATCGTTAATTTGTTCTATTTTCATTTTTATTTCGATTATTTGAGTCCGTGTGGAATAAGTGCACTTTTATCATGGATTACTGCGATACATGTACAGCATGGAAATTCTGGATTAGTCCGACCAAAAAAATTTTAAAACGTGCCTTTTCTGGGCTAAAAAACGTCGGGTACACGTCAAAAACACTGTTTTTAGACGTTTTGGGCAATGATCGTTCTTTCTATAACATGGAAACATTTTTTTTAATTTGAAAAAATTTTAAAAACCGTGAAAATTGAACAAAGTATAGTCAAAAAATGTGTCTATGGTACGAAGCGCCGAAAATTTGAGAGCCATTCTTCGGGGGGTCAAACTCTCCTCCTGAAACCCCCTTTCCTCCTTTCTCCCCCAAGAACACGTAATGGTTACTGCTTTCATTTCAAACATAGGTAAGCAGTTTAAACTTGTTTTATTATAGTTTTTTTAGTTGAAAAACATTGCGGATAGTTATAGTCTGTTTCATTAATTCAAGAGCTTTCCCAGGAAATTTTTATGGGCCACAGAAGAGTAACTTCATGATTTAATGTAGCTCGTCAGATAAGCTTATAGGTGGTAAACGATTGTCATTCTTGCATTTTTAATACACTAGACAGTCCATGTAAATTCGATTCCGAAAGTGTAAGTGTTCTACTCACAAGTCCCAATCCCAACATTCCCACCGCGAGTCCCAACATTCCCACCGCCCCAATATTCTCACCGTTCCAATATTCCACCGTCACCCACCTGCGAGTCTCAACATTCCCAACACGCGTCCCAATATTCCCACTGTCCCTTCATTCCCAACGCGCGTCCCAATATTCCTGTAAATACAGGGGTGCCCTATGTATACGGAATCAACATAGGACACGGGTGTATTCACCTTCGGGACTTACTTAGGTACTTAGGTACTTAGATCTGCTCTCAGCGCTGGCCCCGATCGCTTAGTCTGGAGCGACTTTGGTCTTTGGACCCTTACAGACCCTACGGCTTCGATCCCCTCGGTCCTAATATTGCTGACCGCTTCTTGACGGGTGATCTCAGCAGCTACGCACTAAGCCCTAAGAATACCTACCTAAACCCCGGAATTGCCGCAAGGTCAGTTGACCTATCTCAACCCGCTCAAGTTGATGAATTAACTTATTTTCAAGGTTCGATTCAAACAGAAATGTTTTTGGTTCCTAATGTACGTAGCACAATGAAATTTGAAAACAACACCAACGAGCTCTAGACTGATCAAGCATCATAAAAGATTAAATAATATTTTTGACCAATTTTGGGATTGAGAAAAGAATATAGACTTTTGAACGAAATAAATTATCACACAAAATTTACCTATTCCTCCACCAAATAACAAGAAATCCTCGACGATAGGAAACACCGACCTCACCCTCGGTATATAGAGACCCCTGGGTGGGTTTTATATTTTATTCTAACGCTATATACACGGCCTTGTGCCGGGAAACAAAATAACACGAAAAACGAATAAAACGTACTCGACTACTCGACGATAAATTCGTACGTCAACCAACTAAAAATGATGATCTCATAGGATCATTACAGTAAACGAAAGTTTACGTTAAAATAACATAAGACAAAATTACTTTTAGCTCACAACGAATATTCTAAACTAAGATGAGCGGTTACGCATAGAACAATTACTATTATCATATAGGTACTTAATTCTATGTTACCGGACAAGTATCTTATTGTTTTTTTATATTGAAAATTTGGGAAAAGATGGGAAACTGAAGGCATAGCCCACAGAACACTATCGCGCAATAGCTACTCATATTGGCTATGTTAATGGCTACCGCGAACTGCTAACACTAGTTCGCAACCGTGTAATTCTCGTAGTTACATTCCCACCGTCCCAACATTCCCACCATCCCAACAGTCCCACCATCCCAACATTCCCACCGTGGGTCCCACCCAACATTTCCACTGCGAGTCACAATATTCCCAACCTCCCAACACTCCCACCGTCTCAACATTCCCACCGTCCCAGCATTGCCATCATGAGTCCCAACCAGACATGCTCATAGGGAGAGGGGGAGGGTTTTATGTATAGGACCCAGAATTTAAAAAAATTTTCTCATCGAAAAGAGGCAAAAGAAAGCCAAAAAACGGGCGAAAATCTAAAAATTTTCTCCATAAATACTTAGATTGACTGAGAACTGTACATAGATCAACGCAGTTTTACGATATTTTAGTAGTTTTACAGTTTTGACTTCATTTTGGCCCAAGAAAAGCTTTATTTTTGCCCCCAAGACCGGACATGCTGTGCACCTATATGATCCCAGCATGCCCATCGCCCCATCCTTTTCCACCTCGAGTCTCAACCTTTCCAGCGCAAGTCCGAACTTTGCCATCGTTCCAGGAGTCTATATGATGTTAAGCTATCAAATATGTGCATTCCTTGAGTGCAAGATTAGCGTTTTTGAAACTAAATTTCCGTGCGCATACTACATGTTTGCACTTTACAGCAAACTTCTGCATGCAATTTTAGTAGCCAGGGACGTAGCTGGCTTTCTGAATTTGGGGGACTGAAATTTTGAAGTCAAATATCTAGAAACTACTTACATATAAATAAAGGGGTGTTCTATGTCTACGTAATCGACACAGAGACACCTAAGTATTTAGGGCTTACTTAAGTAGGTACTTAAACTGATCTCAGCGCAGGTCAGGTTGATTAAAGCTCGAAGTTCGATTCTCAACCCAACGACCCTCAATTCCTATGGCCTCGGTCTCCTCAGTCCTAATATTGCTGACCGCGATTTTCGCGGAGAACCTCGGCAGCTACGCCCTAAGACCTACTCTGAGTACCTACCTAACCCCGGTATGCTCGCAAGGTCAGTTGACCTACATATCTCAAACCAAACCCCAACAAATCTCAAGTTGGTAATTTAACTTGTTTTCTAGTCAAAAGCTCTTTCAGAAAATGTTTTGGTGAACAATGATTCCAACAACAACGAGCTCTAAGCTGGAAAATCAACGTAGATAAAAGTTAGATAATAATTTTACCCAATTTTTGAAATGAAAGAAGATGAATGAATTTTGAAGAGAAGGATAAACGTAATCAAAAATATTCACCTTTAAAATACAGGCGGAATAATAATCGTCGCCGGGGCCTAGATCCGGTTTACCCTCGATATATGTTATCACTGGGTAAACAAAACTAATTTACTACGTAAATGTCCAATCGACCTAGTGTCGAGAAGCAACACCAAAGACTATTTAGACAATACGTCTTCCCACAAGAGGCCTTGTGATAGCTTACAGTAACACGAAAAAAGAAAAGATTTTAGACATGAAATACGATATCCTTTAGACAAATGTCATATAACATCAAGTAAACAGTCAAGAACAAATATTGACAAAGCTCATCTAAACGCATTCTTAACCTCGTACCGGACAAGCACCCAGTGGCGGATTAAGGATTTTCCTAAGGGGGCGGTACCCCTAAGGGGTGGGGCGGAACCCTGACTTGGGCGGAAAAATTAGCCATTTTAACCCGAAAATCGCTAAAAATCGCTCAAAAATCCTTAATTTTGCGCATTTTTTTGAGCCAATGGGGGCGGCCGCCCCCCCCGCCCCCTAAATCCGCCTCTGGCTACAGTGACCTCGACTTACGGTAAATAAGGAAGATAAGATTATGTAGCCCCGGAAAAGATTCACCGAAAAAGCTCTCGAATAAAAGAAGCAGACTTTTAGGTGGCCCACCCTGTTTGTACATACACGTAGTACATTTTATGTAATATTGTTAGTAAAGTTATGTTGAAATAAAATTAAATAAAGCATTATTAAAAATGAAAAATTGAAATAAACAGAATAAGAAAATAGTAAATAAAAAATAATGGAATAAAATTTAAAAAATCTTAATAAAACTAAAATAAAATAAAAATTACTCGGAAAATTATACAAATACAGAACACATTTTCTGAGCATGGGAAAGTAGGTGTTGAATATACCCTCATTCGTAAATTACCTATTACAAGTCTTTGCAACCCGCTCGAAAAATTTTAATTGATCAACTACTTTATTTAATTTGCTAGTCTACGTACCTCTTTTTGCTGCTTTTAAGCTCATTAAAAATCATGGCATGCCCAAGAATAATTAATTATTTAATGCATATGCATTTCATACGCATGCGCATATTTTCTACCCTACCACCTACTGACTTTGTTCACACCAAATTGTCGGCGATAAAAAATAGAAATGGATCCTATTCATCCGATTTTAGTCGGCGATATCACCAAAAAATTGAATCTCTTAGGCATATGGTCGTTTTTTATACACTAAAAATTTTTCAACTGATTTTAATCCTATTTTGTTCATAATCTACCTATTCATAAATTGTAGGTATTTGAATGATGGATAATCTGGGCCCGGTTCCAATGTTAAGGCTTAAGCGAGGTTTGAACCTGATTTAAATGTTTAAGCATACCTGCCAGGGTTTTGTGTGTATATTGTTGAATTTTATTTAGTTTTTCGTAAAAATATTGTTTAGGTCAGTTCCATGTATTAAGCACTCTTTCGGTGCCTATTGAGCAAACGAAATCTCTTGGTAAGTCTAATGATCACTCGAAAACGATGTGTAGTCATAAAATAATCTTTCTGCGTGGACATCATGTAACTTTATTTCGATTTTTTTCGAAATGCGCATTTGGTAAGTTGTACCTAATGTACTTATATGTAATATGTCATTTGATCTCCCTTCATAGCCCAATTAGTCTAATCGTTAGCTTCAATCATCAGTGCTTTTTTTAGGCATATAAAAGTAGAAATTGAATTTCACTACGTATGTAATGTAGGTACCTATTTTTTATTTATTGAGAGACCCTGAATTTTAAACTTTTATGTTTCACTATTTGGTTTATTATGAGAGATGCTTCGCGCATTTATTTACATTCGTACCTAAATGCGATTATAAAGTAAAGTAGGTCATATTATGTGCATTCAATCATACCCGGTGAGATAAAAGGTTGGTTCTCTGAATAAAGTAAGTAAAAATGGCAAGATTATTGCGTATTAAACGTCATTTATTCGGCGAAATGATACCGCCTGCTATTGAAGAAACCCAAGAGCTCGCAGAACTTGTTCAAGGCCTGCTGTAAGCAATATTTTATTTTATTAATTGCTATTACTGTTTTATTTAAAAATATTCAATTTATTTATTTTATTTATTTTATCAAATTATTATATTAGTTTCATTTAATTTATATTTTATTTCATTCTTTATTTATTTTTATTATTTATTCTTCTGAATGAGTTGACTTCCTATCTTGCATCGAAGGGATAAGACTGAATTGTTTCGATCCTCAATCTAAACAGTGAATTCTTTGAACCTAAAATCGAGTGATAATGATAAGTGTCCTCAAAATTTTAGTTCTTTGCCCAACGAAAGCTGTTGTACGCTCTTACAATTTTGGAAGGTGAGCAGAAAAAATTCTACAAGAAGATAGCGCTTGTGCAGATGCTCTTGTTCAGACATGGTATTCTTATTCAGGTTCTTTTAATCTCTCTATTCCACTATGTTGATATGGTACTTGCCTGCATCGAATCCTCAGGCCCCTTTTGGTTCGACCCATCTCTCGGATAGCCAAAAACATTGATTTCAGTCCGATGGATGTAAAAAATTATGATATTCCACATTCGCTTTTTTTGACTCTCAATCGACATCTATCTATGTACATATGTAACACACTCATAAGTTCCACAATTTCTTGGAAGATCATCATAGTTCGAACCAAATTTTCCTAAACAAGTTAAGGGCTTTCTTCACGAGAGAGTTGATTGTCTTTTTATTTGTTGGGTACAACTTTTCTTGCAGCCACGGTCTCTCGAAATAGATTAGATTGATCCTCTTCCTATCGCTTTTTTGCTCAGTGAGCTAAGCACTTAGCACGTCTCTTTCTCAGTAGGCTAAATAAGTTATTTTCTTTGTGTCACTTCCGATACTTCTTCGTTCTTGGGTTTCATTCAATTGAAACTAGTGATGCCAAATACAAGTCTGGTGGGAAAGCTAAAGAAAATTTTCAAAGTTCCAAGGCAACGGAGGAATAGCGGCAGAAATAAACATTTTCCAATTTTGGTTCATATTTCGTTCAATTTAAATAAATTTTCTCGAAATTATGTATGTTCTAGAATGAGAGAGCATTATCGGAAACGTCAAAAATGGTGTTTTTGACGTGTAATTATTGTATTTAAGCTCAAAAACAATTTTATTACTCTTTCTGATGGGTTCCTAAAATTCTTATGCCGTTGATCATGTTTGTTGCAAATGAAACACATTCACGGCCTGATGTTGCAGCAGGTTAGTAATAGTCACAAAACTAATGATCTTTGGTGTGCTAACCTTTTTTATATATTTTAATACTTATTTGTTGATCTAACAAAAAATATAAACGATCTTCCCTGAGAAAGTAAGGCTTGCAACTGAAACCTAACTTCATCATCAGCGTTGACCGGGAAAGAAATGAAACGAAGTTTTCTATTCTTACAGGCCTAATTAGGGTAAATTCAAGAAATTGTAGACATTGTGCTAATTTAAAATATAGGCACGATTGCGATAATCACAAAACAGCGCTTGATATTGAACACTTGATTTCGGAAGAATTATTTAATAACGACGGCAATGAATGTTGCTACAAGGGCTGTCCAAATGTTACTTTTCTAAAGCAGACACTCATTCTTTCGGATAGACGTGGCGCATTCTTGGTTTCTGCGCTGCGTACACTCCTGATACTTTTTGAGTCGGAAAGCTGTCTTCAGACAATCGTTTATTCTGCATCAGCTTCCTTGTTTGTTTCATAGTTTTTGCTTCATTTTGAATACTTGTTTGTATGTAGGTAGATGTATCTTCGAAACGAAGAGCATAATTAGGTTCATTAGGGCGAAATGAATGAGAAGTCGCGTAAATAAATAAAAAAGTTGACAAATTTCTTGACCATATCTTCGAGATCGTTTAAGATGAAGAAATTAACGTTAGGTTGAATATAATAAAAGTAAGGCTGGAGAAGCCGTTTGACAGGAAGTATTTCGGGACTATAACAGTTTCTTGAATGACCTCGGTTCAGACGTGGCTTTAGCAAACAGCCGGCTATTTGTGATTGCAGGTTACACTAGTGATGGGATTATCGTAATCTGCCAGCTTTGGATCAACAAAAATTCTTGAAAATCGCATCCAAACTTTTCTAACACAAACATTAAGAATAAAATGGTAATTTATGCCCCTTAAAAAGTTATAAAATTAAATCAATCTGATATTCCCACAGTTTATAAGGAAATATTGAGAATTATATTGGCAATTATTTGTGCGTCTATGTCTGACAAGACAACGTTTAACGAAATCATTAAATGCATGACAATTAATCTTCATAGACAGCGCTAATGAATCAAAAATTTCTCACCTAAAAAGCTTTTCTGCTGATAACGCTTTTAAGAAAAATATATGATAGCAGGTGCTCTGTCGGTTTGTGACGGATTTTATCATGCATATTTACCTAAACTTGGTGTGAATGCGGCATGTTGAAAATATTTAGGTGGGCCGAGGGCTATCTGCGACTGAATTGACTCCAAAATAGCCAGCTAGCATGCTTGTCATTCCAACGACACGCCTATTTTTTCATAATTCGCAAAATACCGAAAATGCATAATTTGTTAACTTTGAAGAAAGTTGCTGCTTGAATGCCTCGTTCGTAAGTTATGCGCAGCCTGGTTTCTAGAAAATTGCCATAACGCAATAAATTTTGATTAATTTCATCTCGAAAAAATGGCATCCGCACCTTATCAACGCTCATTAACTATTTTCGTCCGCTGAAAGCGGAGGCATGCTTATTTTCTCGAAAGTTTTTTCACTTAAAAGCTTTATCATTATTCTTACCGCCTCGTTTCTATTTTTAGCTCATATTCGCTTTTCGGTCTTCCGTTCTCGCATTACTGAACGTATAGAATGCTGAAATAATGCGCAAGCTAACATCGACTTTAGCAAGTCGCGTAGTACTCATATTTACTATAAATATATTTGCATGATTCTCAAATCGTAAATTGATCGATTGATTCACTTGCTAATTTAAAAACATAATTCGCAAACGGTCGAAAATGAACGGCTCTATCGACCGTAGTCCACTGACGCCGCAATCAGGGAGTGCAGTGGCCGATTTAATGATGTTGTTGCACAAATCGAGTGATAGTTACAAGAAATTATTTATGGACCATAAAATTTACGGCGATCAGTTGGAGGAAGTTTTTGTTATAACAGGGATGACTTATTGCACTTATACATATCTTCTTTCTAGTATGAATCTGAACATACATACATACCTTACTATTTAACAAAGGCGGATTTAGAGGGACGGGGGGCGATCGCTCCTTCCTGTCGTCAAAAAGTATTTTGGCACAATAGAGAATAATGTGTATTTGTTCATGATTTTTAGCCATTTTTTATCATGATTTTCCAAAGCTTTTCCGGCGCTCCGCGCCGAATTGATATAGCCACTTTCTTGGCGTTCTAAAAAGCTCTTTTTTACGTCACAATAGTAGTTAAAATACAGAACAATATTTTTCTAATTCTTACACGATTTTTCGAATATTTTTAGACGCTTTGTGTCCATCTTCGCACTAATTTTGCGCGTTTCTCGCAGAAAACCTTCGAAAATTTTTGAGTTTTTTCAGATCTCAAATGATTGTGTCCATCAAAAGACGGCGAAAAACCGCTACATTAAGCATAATTGACGGATTTTGTGGACAATTTGAGCACTATAGGAAGAATTAGGGGTTCCGCCCCTGTCAGAAAATCCTTTATCCGCCACTGACTATCAATATGGTAGGAGTGTGCATAGCTAGGATTCGGTGTCTCGTTGGGGTTAAGCCAAGGATTTAGATCGAGAAATATGATGGGAAAAGAAAAATGGGCGAAGATGAAAGTTAATTTTTTTTAAATTTACAAACTAAAAATAATGTTAAAGCATAAATTTTTTTGTAACTTGGACGTTTGCAGCACTTGTTAATGTCCTCAAAGATCAGTAAAGGTAAGCATGTTACTGATGAATGTTAAATTTGGAATGATGCCATTAAATATTATCCATTCGCATGCTTTGATTCAATGCCCGCCTCTATAAATTTGAGACAGCCAGATTCCAATGTCTCAGCTCTTAGTAATTTGAATTGCTTTTTAGCCAGGCTGCGGTTTGACTTGACCTTAAAATGTTCGCCTACTGCTTACAAACGAGTAGGATGCTGTAAATATGTAGGAATAATATTTAATTTTATCGTCAGAAATAAATCATGTGGATTTATTGAATTGTTTTTAAATCGCTAGGGCAACTCAGGTGAAGTGTAATACGATGCCGAGTTGTGGTCTAAGACTGTCATAACCGGTTTCTGAATTGAACAAAGCCTGTGTATGTTAATTTTCCTCTGCGCTCTTTATTCTCCGTTGCATGAACAAATGTTACCTTCGTAGCCTAGATTTACATCTTTTCTTGAATTACCGCTTATAGCATTAAGCTGTAACCAGACCAGACATGCACGTTGGGGGAAGGGGAGTTTAGGCTTTTAGACACCTTTGAATGAAAAGATGAATAATTTTCTCGGGAAAATGAGGCAAAATAATGTAAATTAAAATTTTCTTCAACTGCTTTAAATTGACCAGAAATTGTGTAACGACGTTGATTAAAGCTATTTTAGCGCGTAAACCAGTTATTGAGGTCATTTTGGCCCAAAAAAGCTTATTTTAGACCCCCGGCCGGCTGACCTGCAGATCGGCTATGCTTTGCACTTATTCCAGAATTCAATTGCTGCCCGTGTATGTTGTATCCAAATAGTTGACGTTTTTAAGCTCTTTAAACTATCGTTTCTTTCAAGATGGTGCTTAAGATGCTGAATTGGATGTTGACATTACTGGTGTTTGAAATAATTGAATGTTGAGATTACTCGTATTTGAAATACTAGAATTCTCCCACTTATTTGATTCGTTGATTACGACTGTAGCGATCATTTTCAAGCAAATATCTATCACTCAAGATAAGTTCAAATACAAAGAAAGTTTTATTTGAAAACTTTCCAACAAAAACAATTTTATTAGCAGTTTTTGATATCTTGTTCATTGACTTTGTGTAAATCTTTAGTCTCGCTTGCATAAAATTCCATTCTTTATCTGTAAAAAATGACTACGACTGACGTTTTTGCAGATGAATAAATTTGTAAATTTTTTTGTTTTATAGATGAATAATGCTTTGTGTAAAATGATCATATTCACAATCAATGCTTTTACACTGTTTTGGGCAGCATAGCCATCTTAACATAAAATTTTTGACATTGGCATGTACATTTAAAAATAAACATTTCTTTGCAGGGTGGGGATCCCCAATCCCTCCCTGTTACATCTATTCATGTAACAGGGGAGGGATGGGGATCCCCTACCCAAACGTGGTCTTACCCCGCAACCCTAAAGCCAGAAAATTTTGACTCCCCTCTCGATTTTGATTCTTAAAGAATTGAATTTTTCGGCCGTTTTTATGTTTTTATGACCGTTTTTGCCAAAAATTGGAGGTCTTTATATCTCCATAAAAATGGCCGGCGACCACATCCCCAACCCATACCATAAATTTGTAATATCTGCGCTTTTACGCATCTTAAACAATCTGAGATCATTTAAGTTTGTTTTTTGTATCATGAACAAGAAAATTCATATCTGAAGTTGTGAACGACTGTATTACAGAGTAAAATGTCAATAAGAGGCCGAAGACTTCAAGCCGATTTCAAACATTTCTATAGTCTGTTTCACATAAGTTTGGGCATAAATTTTAAGAATTTTCTTGAAAGTTAGCCAACGGATTACGGTAATTATATATTAAATCAATGCTATAATCGCTATCTGTCGGCTTATTGTCGGACATAGTTTTTAAAATATATGCCCAAACCTGTGTGAAACAGACTATAAGATAAATCGTGTGAATGCAACAACTTTATTATACCACTTTAACACAACTTTGCATTATTCTTCTATAATAAATAAGTTCTGTTGTTCCATATTTTTTATGGCAAAATAAGCGAATTGTGGAAGACGCGTACTCAAAGCTTATAAAAAAATTTCAAAATTTTATTACGAGTACGCGCATTATCCGAGGCGCACCCGGTAAGAAAATCATGTTTTACCTCAATTGTATTCCGAAAATAGCCTGGTTCCGGTTTCTATAGAATAAGCTTGGCTTAAGACATAAGCCAGGCTTAGCCTGGTCTTGCGAAGTCGTGTTTCGTGTTTAAACCGATTCCTATAAAAATAAGTATGAAGTCCGGTGTATGTTCGGTTTAAGCCAGGTTTAAGTCTGTTTACGTTTTTTCTAGCATTTTGAATGGGAAACAGGCTAAGCCCATTGACCTGATGATAAGTTAGGATGATCCTGACTTCTGGCTTAAGCTAAACTTAAATCACGCTTTATAGAAACCACTGGGCAGGCTTGTCGCGCTCAACTTTAAGTCGGGCTCAAACCTGATATATAGAAACCGAACCTTGATATCTTAATTTTATTGCACTTACACAAAAAAATTCTTTGTCGGCGCCTTTATACTTCATTTAGCACTTTAAATGTTTCCTATTCGTTTCGTTCTTCATTTCCTTTTCGACATAAATGTTGTTCAACACAGATTGACGCATTCTAATGAGGATTCATTTGCCCGTGGGAAGTTTGTATGTTATTCAGAAATCAAAAAAGAAAATTTTCTGTCTAAGTCGCGGCGAAAAATATAAAAATTAAAACTATTCTACAAAAGTGCGGACAAAGAGAAAAACGTTCTAGGAATAGCCAGGAACGAACGAAAATCAATTTTTCTGAGGAAGTGATCGAAATCAATGAGTAGTTGTTTATAAGGGACATTTTTGCGCTGTCGTGCATTAATTCTTTAGGTCAAGTCAGCTTGACCCTCCGGCTGGCCCAAAAAACGGTGCTGTGACAGACATCAGACATACACGTTAGGAAAGGGCAGAGGAGGATCAAGTGCAGGCAGACTCCAGAATAACGAGAGATTAAATTTATGATTAAAATGTGGCAGGACTAAGGTCAAAAACGAACAAAAATCAAAATTCTTCGGCAAAATTGATACCTTTATGCAATATTTTGGAGAATTCGGACAGTCAGATAATTGGGATAGTCGGAGGATTGGGTTGGTCTGAAAGACGGGATTTGTGGGAATCTAAATATAACTTGTCTCATTATTCGGCGGAAAATCGGGAAAGATGGAGTATCTAGACGGTGGGAGAGACCGAACGATTGACGCCTTTTTTAACGATTCGTACTTACCCCTTTAAAACTCAACGGTGTAATGCAAGCAATTTTCCACATTCAAAGCAAAACATGGCAGCATCGATAAGATTGTAAATATAATTTTTTGGATTTCTCACTAAGCTCCGTCTGTTGAGCCGCCTTAAAACGAGAAGATAACAATCCGCGAGTATTTGACATCTTATTATCACTTGTTATCGTTAATGAGACTTCTCATGAAAATAGTTGATGGTTAGTGTGCCCACTGCATGGTATTGTAAAGATGTAAATACATGCATATATTAAGGATTGACGTCCCCTCCCCTACCCCTCATGGCTCATGACCCGCATATAATGCTGCTAAGCCCTCATAGTATTCAATTTCAAAGAAATATATGTATTGTCAAAAGCGTCAAACAAAAATGGTTTTTTGACGCATACCTATCATTTCTGACCTTAAAAAGGCCCAAAATTGCAGGAGTTGACCCCAAGAATTCCCATTGCCGTGAATCTGTGAATATAAGCATGCATTTAAGACCAATCTGTGGGAATGAGACGGTGATGAAAGCTGCAATTTTCCGGTCATCTCAATGATATTTCTTTGTTCAGAAAATCATTTCCAGAACAGACCTATGATCAATGTGTTACTCCAAACGTTTGCATGGGGGAAATTTCGATTATATTACCTTCTTTTTGTACGGATAATTCCGAGAAAAATCATGTTTTCTTCTCTCTCCAACGATAAAGATAGAATCGCAAAATTGGTTTCTTTTCGCGTACAATATTTTCTGAGATCATGACAGGGCTTCGAACTTAAGGTCCTTTGTGCTCCGTTTGACTTTAGAGGGCAGTCTGTACAGGCACGTAGCTGGCCCTCCTATTTTGGGGGGACCAACACCAATTTTGGGAGGTCTAAGCCAAAAATAGCACAAAATAACGTGTAAAAAGTCCTACTTTTCCGGTTTTTCTGAATTTGGGGGGTCCGGACCCCCCAGTCAGCCTCACAGCTACGTGCCTGAGTCTGTAAGCCAAGTTACTACATCGTTGTCTGAGCCCATTTGCCGTTGACTTCTGTCTTCAGATTCGCTAATTGTTTTTTAGACTGCGCAATATGATACGAATTATTCGCATTCCGTAACCTATAATTAGCTTTTTAAAGCAGCGCTAAGGTTTTCTTTTAACAAAGACAGCTAAGTATGTTGCAGTAATCTGTTTCTAGAATGGGCTGTACCCACTTTAGAGGTAGAATTCATTGGTCATGAAACTGGTCTGGTACAAAACAGCAAGGACAGCAATATCTCCCGCCGGAGAGTTGGTTGATCCAAGTGGCTTTTCTTTTGCGCTTTTTCTGTCGAAAATCAGCTTAGTGCAACTTAAAATTTGAATTGTTACATTTTTAGTTTCTGGTCGATTTTAAATTTTCCGTTTCCTTACGCTTTGTTTTAAATTGAGTTGCTGGGTTGGTGAGATATTGGAACAAACTCTTTATTCTTTCATTGGCTATTGGTGATTGGAAAAAGTAATCAGTCTTCTTGGCTCCCTGAGTCTATACAAAGAACAAAAATATTGAATTATCTTGAAAGATAAGTTTTCTGAAGAAATGAGTCATTCTTGGCAGGAATAAATCAGAAAATAAACGCCAAAAGTTATAAGAAAGTTATAAATATATTATTTTTACCGCATCTGGCTGGATTGAAACTTAAGTACCAGCTATGTTCTAACGGGGAATTCAAAGATATAGCACTTATTCCGGATAAATTAGCCTCACAAATTTAGTGTTCCGAACTTTGAAGCGCTCGATCGTTGCTTTAAGGTAGCAAAACAAAAATAATCAAAACGATAATGTGGTCAACCGATTGTTCAATCAAGCAATCATTTCGTACTCGCTATCGCTCGTATCCGACCAATTTTATGATAAGCAGCGTGTCCCTAAATAAGATTTAAGCCCTTCTTTGAAATCAAGAATTAAGGAAAAAGGTTTTAGTTTTCGGATTAAGAAATCGAAAGAGAAAGCCTCAATGCATATTGAAAGCTAGCCTTGCTTGTTTATTTTTTGTCCTTAAACGGCGGCTTATTTTTACTAACGTTTGCTAGATAATATCATACGTGTAACAAAGACACTACCAGCGCTCCTTTTAGCTTCGCCTAATCATTCACCAAAGAGTATACTCATTAATTATTCCGTTATGCGAAAATATTAGGAAAAAACACGACTTTTTCACTCCCGTTGGACGACGGAACGGCAAACTCTGGAAACACTACATATGCTCATTTATGTTTAGGTACACTACTACTTTGTTTTATTTCTATTATATTCTAAACTACTTGAAAACAAAAAGCAAACTGCAAAATACATAACTAACGCCCTTTGTACTTCTGGATCAATTTTCTTCAATGTCTAAAGAGCTTGCTCAAACGATAAAATTAGATTCGTCGCTTAGACGGCATTCAGCAATTGAAAATGTGATTGGTACTGTATTCTCAGACGCCGATTTCGAATCAGTTATATCATTCTTAAAGCTAATCGACGAGGAGATACCTAAGTACATTATCACAAGGTTTATTTACTGTTTGTCAATAAAGTTCGCTCTACTATGAATTTATTTAACTCGTTCAATGCCAGCCTTTTAGTAGTCGATTGTGACTTAAAATGAATAATAATTTGAAGTTACTTAGAGTGTAATTATATATATATATATATATATATATATATATATATATATATATATATATATATATATATATATATATATATATATATATATATATATATATATATATATATATATATATATATATATATATATATATATATATATATATATATATATATAATGCAAATTGCAGGAAAAAGTAATCTTACTTTCAAATTTTGTTATATTCTGCCACTTTTGACGAATTCAAAAAATATTAACCTTAGTAAAGAAAATCGACAGTGTACATGTTGTATGCGCAAGGACATTAGAGTCGATGAAATGTGTTTCAACGGAATTTTCGATTTTTTGCTTAATCTTAAATAAAAACGGGGTCAGCAGACTTTTATCGGCATCGGCTTGTAAGAGTGGCCGATAGGGCGATAAATTTTAATTTCCTTCTTGATCATTGAAATACAATCAAAGTGTGCTTGCTACCGTCACCGACAAAAATCTTTCGCATTTTGTTTGATATCATATTTGAAAGCACATGCTTTTAGGGAAGCGAATTTATTCCTCGCCACCGGCACAAATACTGATAAAGAAAACGATGAAGACGGTCACGTTGCTTCATTTTCAAGGGAAGAATTACTTTCGAAAATCCGTGAAAAGCGTGAAGTTATCGATAAACTTAGATGCCAGCCATGGCCGATGCAGAGGAAGATACGAACACTCCGGTACGACTCGACCGTAGATGCACAGCATGGCTGATCTGGGAGATGGGGTCAGCCGGTCTGGGGGTCAAGCAAGAGTTGAATTTTTTGGACCAAAATGACCTCGAAAACTGATATAAGCGCTAAAATAGCGTTAAAAGTAAGTTATTACAGTTTCTGGACCATTTTAGTTAAGCACTTTTAGATAAAATTTTTAATTTTTATCCATTTTTTGCCTTCATTTTGCCTCATTTTCCCGAGAACAGATTTCCAGTTTTTCCATTCTAAGGGTGTAGACCCCAAACCCTCCACGTGCATATCTGGACTTGGCTCATCCAAAAGCTCTGCTCAATAAAGTTCTTTACTAATCAAAAATTTCGTATGTAGCTGGATCATTTGGTCAATGCAATTGTCGCAAAGATTAGAGTATTTTGTTCAAAATCGCAAAACGGTCAAGCTCTGCTTTCTCTTTCTTCCCTTGCTTTCAATCTATTGTTGAATAATCAAGCAGCTAATGCAAGACAGATTATTAAATATTTAAACGACAAATAAAAAATACGTGTATTTTTCTTACACCGTGTTTGTTGGCTCTGCGCCCCTTTATAATTATTTATTTTATCTTTTAATGATTGATGTATATTTCAATACATATGCCAATTAGGATATTTTGGGGGCCATTTGATATTTCTGTGTGATTCACTTTCTGCTCGAGCTGTTTGATTTGTCGTAATCTGTTTGCTTTTGTTTACGCGTGTTACATCTTTCTTTCTGCCCCTCTTTCTGTACAGATAGTAACGCTATGAATGAAGACACTAATCATCTCAAGTAATTGTATTTGGAGAGCATATTTTTGATAATTTCCTTAACAAGAGTGCCACTTTTTCGGGATGCCGGTGCCGGTATCGGTGCAAGTGCCGTTATTATACTACATTTTCTGCTTGTGTAACCTTGTTTAAAGGAGTGACAGCAGACATGATATTAAGGAGAGGTTAGGGGCTTTAACCCCCTCCCGAGAAAAATTTTAACCCCCAGAAATTTTATCACACTCCCTTCAGAAGTCGCACTTTTTAACAAGTTCCCTAAAATTTCGTGAAAATGTATAGAAAAGGCGCTTTTTAAGAGTTTTCAGTTATATATTTGCTCAAAAGTGTCAAATTTTCGGCGCTTCGCGCCATGTTCGCATGCTTTAACTATATTTTGTTCAATTTATTGGACTTTTTGATTTTGTTTCCAAATGTTTTTATGCTTTCGAAGAACAGAGCATCGTCAGAAACGCTGAAAAACGATGTTTTTGACGCGTACCCACCATACATGCAGAGCATGGGAATTCTGAAGGGGTGAAATTATAGAGTGCCTTTTTGTGCCCAAAAATGATAGGTACGTGTAGAAAACATCTTTTTAAAGCGCGTCTGACGATGCTCTATCTTTTTAAAGCACAAAAACAAAAAATTCTGAAAAAAAACAAAAGAGTGGGAACAAATTGAATAAAATATAGTCAAAACATGAGTATATATAATGGCGCGAAGCGCCGAAAATTCGGCACTTCTGAGCAAATATATAGCTAAAAAGGCTTAAAAAAGTATCTTTTCTACGAATTTTTAGAAAATTTTTGGATACTTCCAAAAAATTTCCATTTCTGGGGGGATGAAAAAATGTTTGCGGGGGAAGGGAATTTTCTAGGAGGCTCGAAACCCCACTCAAACCCCCTCCCCCAGATCATGTAAGATACCCACCATTTTTAGGCCAAAAAAGGCACTTTAAAATTTCTTCCCCCCAGAATTCCTATGCTGTGCATGTATGGTGGTAAGACACGACTGTTACCTTGTTTCACAATATAGGCTATGGGAGGCCTCAAAAAACTTTCCTTAAATTGTACGAAGTATTGACAAACGAAATATTGGCAAATGATGTTTTTAAGTTTGCTTGATAGATTACATTTCTAAAGGCTTTTCAAAAAAATCAAAAATTATGTGGGGGTCAGCCGCATTTTGGGGGTTTCGCAGCCATTTGTTCAAAAATAAAACTTTGAAGCTCCCCCAAGTACACGTTTGGTACTTTGAGCTCATGACAACCTAAATTTTGTTTTAAGGAATTTTATTATGAAATAGATACAATTTTATTGTGTTAAGTAGTCAAATATCTGATTTGGTTATTACTTAAATTATGCATTAAAAGCTCAGTACAACACTGTGAGGGGAATTATTAATCCAGTTTTACGAGTATTAATATCAGTACCTGAATTATTCAATTATGGAATGAAGCGTTTTATTGATATGTTGTTTTGGATATAAGAAAATAAGCTGATTGACCTAAATCTATTTCTGCATTTAATAGTTGGCCTGGCACCGGCCCCGTTTCAAGTCCCATCCTCACTATAAATATAGAAACTTGGTTAACATAGTTTGAATAAATTTACTTACAAATTAACTTTTCTATGAATAATAATTACCTAGTCTCCTGCTTACTTATTCTTTAGACTTGCCCAAAAATATTTACAACGCCACGAGTGTAGGGTTTCCAGGGCACACATGTGTAAAGAAGGACTGTCGAAGGTAACAATAACGTTCTTCTAGGAAATGTTCCTTATTTAAATAGTTTGCTTTATCAGTTTACAACTGATATGCTAATACGATATTATCTGATATACCTTTTTTATTTTTTATTTTTATTTTTTCATTTTTTAAACATCGTCGAAAAACAAAGAAAGTTAATTTCGAAGGACGTTTAGATGAAAACATTCAATTGATGCGGTCGGTCGCTCGTTCACTTTTAAATAATTCGCGAATACGTGCACATATTGTTTCAACTATTATGACAATTTGCGTATGATTATTTCAGACATGGAAGCAAGTTTGCCGTTGCTTCGCCAATTTTTCCATTTATCTCATTCCTTGGGAATCTAAGATTAAGACTATAGAAAGTAAGTAATGTATAGAGTTAGCTTCCCGTGCAGCTGAAAATTATTTAAAAATATTCATGCTCTTAATCTAAACATAAATGATGATTGTGAACGTGAAACAGGAGTTAATGAGCTTCAATAAATATTCGATCCACAAATAAATTAAGTTGAATAAATAGAGTAAAGTAATTAGATAAATAAATTGAGTAAATACTGGCGGAATGGATTTCAAAGTCTACATAATAGTAACTTGTAATACTCGTATATTATCTTTTTAAAAGTCGTATAATGGTAGACTTAACTCCGGATCATACAAATTCCGATTTCAGACTAAATTCACTTTTAAAAAATTACTATTAGACATTAAATGCTATTAGACATTAAATGCCTTAGAATCTAAGTTGCTTGCAAAAATAATTATATCTTCTACTTGATTCTCCTTAATCTGTTTGAAATTAGACAATCTGTAAAATTGAACACAAATTACTTTCAGGCCGCTTTGGATCCGTCGTATCGTCTTACTTTATATTTCTGCGCTGGATATTTTGGGTTAATTTTATTATTACACTCATAATGCTCACAGCAATTGTACTGCCTGAGGTAATTAATAAATCACTCAATAAACAGTATAAAACACTGAAGCGTACATTTCCCATTTCAGTCGCTGATCTTGAAACACTTTATATTTTAAATTACAGTCACGTTACGCAAAAGCATTATTCAATAAAATCTGAATTTTCTAAAGAATTTCTATTTTAAACTCGCGCATTATACCGAATGTTGATGTTGATGATTTAACGAATGCAACTTACGAGTAATATTACAATTTTTTATGCATTCAACGTTATTTCCTTTTCAAAGGATTAAAAGAATACAGTATGAATTGCATAACTTTTTTCCGTAAAGTCGCCCTCACTACAAATAAAAAATATAAATTCCTACTAAAAAAGCAAATTTCAATTAAAGGGCAAAGCGCGACGGATCTTAGATATAAATTGTGTATAAACGATCATTTCAATACCGTTTATTGTGTAAGGCCTTCTTTATACTCTTCAGTCTTTTATTTTTGTCAGACCGTAGCCGACTTTACGACCTCGAGGCTCAACGGGACTAATATCAGTGAGACTTATTTAAGCCGGAAATTCCTGTCTCCTAACAAAGTCAGCGAAGCCGATAAGTTGCAAGTTATTTGGGATTTTGAGGGTTACATTCTCATATTTATACTCTGATTAAGCTGAAATTTGGTGTATATGTTCTTACGTATTTTTAAATAGGGTTACATATCGAAGTCGCCAATGTTCTATGGGTATTATAGCAACGAGACTTATTTGGTGGAAGAATTTCGTTATCCACTGCCTCTTAGCTATTTGCTTGTCAATTTTCTGGTTCTGGGATATAGCTTTTTTGCTATATTGAGAAAGTAAGTCAAGTTTTGGATTTTCTATGATCGGGTCTGCTTTTAAATAACGTGAAAACAATATATGATATTCACGGATATTATTGTATAAAAAATTTTAATAAATCGAAAATTGATAAAATTCAACATTAGAATCAATTTCGTGTCAAAAAGCGCGCAGCGAGTGCGTTTGTTATTTGTCGAGTGTGTTTGTTATTTGTCGAAACAACTGTGAATAAGGATTAACTTGCATATTACGATTTATTGTTCACTTTGTCGTCTGTCTTTTTTTAATCAAAGGATTTGAATATTAGTTCTCCAATGAAAAGCTTCTTTCTGCACGTTTTAGGAATATAACTTTAATCGTGAGGCCAGATTATCGCTTTATTATTTTATGATTTCAGTTTCCTACTTTTCCCACTTCCTTACTTCTCTCACGATGATCTAAATATTTTATTATTGGAATTACTTAGGATGGCGAAAAATGCGCGTCTTAGTAAGCTAACAGGTGGCAAGGATGAACAGTATCTATTTACATGGAAAATTTTTACTGGATGGGATTTCACTATTGGGCACGGTGAGACAGCAACTAATGCCGTGCTTGCAAATGGAATTAGATATAAGGTAATCAAAAAGTTAAACCGCTTCAGTCATTATCAGACAAGCACGTAAGGAGAGGTTTAGGGTCTCTAGACCCCTCCCGCAGAATAAAAAAATAGGAAATTTTCTCATGAAAATGATGTAAAATGAAGGCCAAAAATAAATGAAAAAACTTTTAAGTGGCAAATAATACACAGATGCCCTGAAAAATACAAATTAAAATTAAAAATTAAAATTAAAAGTGCTTTACATTGACGAGAAACCGTGTAATAACGTAAATTTCACCTTATTTTAGCGCTTACACCTGTTTTTGAGATCATTTTGGCCCAAAAAAGCTTAATTCTCGACCTTAGGTGCACAAGATGTCCGATCTGGTAGGGGGCAGCTGGTCTGGGTGGGGGTCAAAAATTGAGCTTTTTGGGGTCAAAATGACCTCAAAAACTAGTATAAGTGCTAAATCAGTGTTAAAATTACATTATTAGGCAGTTTTTGGTCAATTTGAAGCACTTTTGACGAATATCTTAAATTTTCATCCCTTTTGGGCATCTATTTTGCCTGATTTCCTTACAAACTTTTCCATTTTTCCATTCTGAGGGGTTCAGGCCCAGACATGCACGTGGGGGTTTGGAGGGTCCTGACCATCCCAGAATAGGAAAATGAAAAATTTTGTGGGTAAAATGAGGCAATGAAAGCAAAAAACGGATAAAAAATGAAACTTTCTTTCAAAAGTGCTTCAAATTGACCGGAAACTGCGTATTAACGTGCTTTTGAAGCTATTTTAGCGCTTATATCATCTTTTGAGATCATTTTGATAAAAAAGCCCACTGTTTGGACCCCCTCTAGACTTGTTGACCCCCCCACAGATCGGCCATGCTGTGCAACTATGGTCAGCACTGGGGGGAGTTTGGGGTGTGGGGGCGGGGGTTTCGACCTCTTCAGAATGGCAACTGACCTCTGCAAAATGGCTGCGACCTCCTAGAATTGTCGATTTTTTGGTAAAAGTTGTAAAAGGTGTGCCTTTTTAGGTGTTTTTAGCTTAAAATCTCAAATTTTCGGCGCTTCGCGCCTTATGCACATTTTTTTACTATATTTTGTCCAATTTACTCAATTTTTCGAATATTTGTGAGAATTCTTCTACGTTTTCATGTTCTAGAAAGAGCGAGAATTATCTGAATCGTCAAAAAACAGTGTTTTTGACGTGTATTAATCGTTTTTTAGCCGAAAAAAGGCACTTTTTAAAAAATTTTCAGGCCTGACCTCCCTACCCAGAATTCCCATGCTGTACATGTATGGTCAGGGGACCTCCAAACCCCCACGTGCATGTCTGTACTCGTCTTCCTTCAGACTGGCTGACCTCCCAAATCGGCCATGCTGTGCATCTATGGTCATTATAATATCAAATTCTTATGCGAATCGATGAGTAAGAATTCCGAATATCAACTGTTCACTACTCGAAAACGTTCTTCTTATTCAATCCACCTTCATAAATGACTTTTTGGCATCAAAAAATTGCGAAAAATCGAAGGAATTTGCAAAAATCCTAATCATCGGAAAGTGTTATTGAGAGCATATTCTAGAATTTATGTCCTTAAACGATTCAATAAGCAATAATTACGTAATAGCTTACCGCTCCTTGCTTACTCATTATTTTATTGTTACGTAATGTACATCATTTGCCTTATTGGATTTTTTCTTTTCCGTGTGAATTAAACGCAAATTTAAAAATTAATTTATTCACGTTTATACGCATCATACCTACTGCTAAATGAGAGAATGCTATCCATAATATGGGTTTATGTACGTTTTGAAAGGAACATTTCTCATGTCCGCTTTTTATATCAAAAATTATTCAATGCAGCTCATCCATATTGCTTCGAATACTATTCTTGTGCTGGCTTCTTAGAAGTATTTTTAATTCAAAAACAATACTACATGGTCTAATGCATTGAAGAAATTATTCTACGTTATATTTTGACATAGTTTGTTGAGCACGTATAATAGCTTGTATTATTCATGAAATTTATAATCAATTTTATTTGACGCTGTGCTTTCTAAATTAATACACCATGCCTTGCATGATTGCTTTTAGTTTCTATATTATTATTTTAATCGCTAAGCAATTAGCCTTTTGATGTTTATCTGTTTAATTATTATTTAAAACTCGTGTTATTGTCCGTAAACTTTGTCTTTTCAGTTTTTAAATCTGCTTTTTCCATCAAAGCTTTAAATCAAAGTTTTTTTAATCATATTTCATTGTTCATAATTCTGTGATTGAAACTTGACGTATAACAGTTCTAATAATCTTTAAACTCATTCGCTTAAGAATTCTATTTTTAGGAAGCCATTTTAGAATTCAAGACCAAACAAAAAGAAAAATTCAAGTACGTCTTTCCATCTTACTACTGATTTATTTTGAATAACTAACTTGTTTGCATATTTCAATTTGTTTAAAAATGTGCGATTTTAAGTTTTAAAGGTTTTAAATTTAGATTTTACTTTGCTCGCTTGAACTAATACTGCTTTTTCAACTGGATATTACTCTGTAGACGAGTTTTGGCAAATCTGATGATTTTGTCGATGATAGGAGCTAGCACTTATTTTATATACAGTGTAGTAGAGAGATCAAAGGAAATTGAAAAGAATGTTAATGCTAGTTCGTTTGAAAAGAACGAAGTAAGCTTATATGCTATATTTCACTTTCAAAATTACTTTATCATTATAATTATTGTTATTTTTATTATTATTATTGATAATAATATTATTATTAATAATAATGATAATAATAATAATAATAATAATAATAATAATAATAATAATAATAATAATATGATATTATTATTATTATTATTATTATTATTATTATTATTATTATTATTATTATTATTATTTTTATTATTATTATTACTATTTTTATTATTATTATTATTATTATTATTATTATTATATTTATTGTTGCTATCAGGTCATGGTCAGACATGCACTGCATATGAATTCTGGGGGCGTTTCTTTATTGGGCTCAAAAACGATGGATACGCGTCAATGACATCGTTTTACAGCGTTTCTGACGTTGCTCTATCTTTCTAGAGCGTAAAAAAACATAGAACAAAATTCGAAAAAATAGCATAAAAATTTGCGTAAATTGTACAGAATATAGGTATTACTGGAGTACGTCCACACTTTTTTAAAAATCATTTTCATTAAAAAATAAAATAGACATAATAGTAAATCGACATCGCTGATCTCAAATCTGTTGTCTATTTTCAGCCTGCATGCATCGTTGTTGCAGTATACCCACAGTACACCTTAACACTTCAAAAAATCATTTTCGTTAAAAAATAAAATCGCCATATAAGTAAATCGACATCGCTGATCTTAAATCCGTTGTCTATTTTTGGCCTGCATGCATCGTTGTTTCACCATACGTAGAGTACACCTCAACACTTTTTAAAAATCATTTTCGTTAAAAAATAAAATCGCCAAATAGTAAATTGACATCGCTGATCTCAAATCAGTTGTCTATTTTTAACCTGCATGCATCGTTCTATACCTACGTTACGGTATAACTGCAGTACACCTCAGATTTTTTATTTTCAGACCTCGGATAACTTACTTCATAAAATTTATTAACATCATGGCACAAGATATTAATATGCATGAATTTTGCCATATCACAAGAACTGAAGAATCAGCCACCGAATCTGCACGAGAAAACGGCTCGCTGCTTGCTTTCCGTATTAATATCTTGTGCCATGATCTGAATAAATTTTCTGAAGTAAGTTATCTAAGATCTGAAAATAAAAAAATCTGAGGTGTACAGTAGTTATACTGTAACTTAGGTATACAACGATGCAAGCGGGCTAAAAATAGACAACGGATTTGAGATCAGCGATGTCGATTTACAAATATGACGATTTTATTTTTTAACGAAAATGATTTTTAAAAAAGTGTGGACGTACTCCAGTTATACCCAGAATATAGTCAAAAATGAGTATAAGGCGCGTAGCGCCGAAAATTTGATACTTTCGAGTCAAAAGACCTCTAGAATGCTTAAAAGAACTGACGAATTTTCCGGAAATTTCTGAAAATCGCGAATTCTGGGGTACTGAAAAATTTTTAGGGGGGGGGCTTTTTGGGAAAAGTTGAAAACCCCACAACGCCCTCTCCCAAGTTCATGTGTTGATGATTATCATTATGATTGTTATTATCATTATTATTATTATCATTATCATCATTATTACTTCTGTTTTTGTTGCTATTATTAAATTATCACTGTTTCTATTACCATTAATAATATTATTATAAGTATCATTATCATTATTATTATTGAGCTGACCTGGTAATTCGACTTAATGTTAATCTGTAGCAAGAAAAATTTCCTGCAGCTTTCAGATTGAAAAAAATATTTTTTAGTCACTAGGTTCATGCAGTGATTTTGATTTATTCGAGTTGTCCGAGTTCGGATAATTCAGTAGAAATATTTGTGTTTAGAAGGATTTGTAATAAATTCATGTTTATCATGGCAAAAAAGCTTAAATTTTAAAATTGGAAAGGATTCATCACCATATTTAAATGCAGCCGAACGAAAAACATACGAAAAATTTGGCTTGCACGACGCTTTAGTAAACGATTTAATTGCCCGCAAAAGGTCTATGGATAGGAGGGCTTTCATTTCTTTTGTGCATGCGGTTTGTGTTATACTTATTATCATTGAAATCAATACGAAAAACACCTCAAATGCTTGAAAATTTGTATCTTATTTACACGCGATTTGTGAGCATAGATGCACAGCATGGCCGATTAGGGGGAGCTCAGCTGGTCTAGAACGGATCAAAAATTGAACTTTTCGGGCCAAAATGACCTCAAAAAATTGTATAAGCGCTAAATAAATAGCATTAAAACTACGATATTACACAGTTTCTGGTCGATTTCCATTTTCGGCATTCCTTTTGTCTCATTTTTCCCGAAAAATTTTCCATTTTCTCATTCCGTGCATGTCTGCTTGTAACTCTTGATGCAGAAGATGATTTTGAGGTTTCCTATTTTGTTTTAGGTACCAATAACGGTTTCACTTATTGCGCTGATTTATCCGAGTATTTTTGAAATTATTAGTATGCTACTCGAGAAAGTGCATCCAAGAACTGCTTTGCGGCTTCAACTCGGAAGGTGGATTAAAATAGTGACTAAGTGCCTACATGTCTTTATCGTCAGAGTGTGTGACAGCCATGCTCCTTTTTGCAATTTTATGATCTATTCCACATATGCCTATGGTTTTCTCAGTGGCGGATACAGGATTTTCTGGTAGGGAGGGGATGAAAATCCCAAACTTTCCTAATAGTGTCAAAAGTTGTCCAAAAATCCGTCCATTATGCTTATAGTATCGATTTTCGGCCATTATTTGACAGACAAAATTATTTGTAATCCGAAAAAAGTTAAAAACTTTCGAAAGTTTTCCACGAAAAACGTGCAAAATGAGTGCAAAAATAATACTCGAGAAATCGTTGTAAGAACTAAGACATCCTTGTTCTGTACATAAACTACTCTTCTAATGTAAAAATAAAGGTTTTAGGAGCCAAGAAAGTCAATAAATGTCATTAATGAGTACTACTCGGCGCTAAGCGCTGGATACATTTGAAAATTTGAGATAAAAAATGGCTAAAATCATCAAAAAATCCACATTATTCTCTATTGCGCTCGACTATTTTTTGACGACGGGGGCTAGCCACCCCCCCGCATCCTCTAAATCCGCGCTTGGGTTTTCTCTAACAAATTTTCACCGACGGGAAGCCGATATTTTGCAGTAATAGTCCATTTAAATATTTTAGCAGAAAACTGTTGCTTTGCTGTATCTGAAAATCGTTGAATTCAAAACGCAAGTCTATATGAAACAGACTGCAGGTTTTCTCAGAAGTTATCTTTGCTTTTGATATGTTGCTTTCGATTCAATCCGCTCTCAATCTATTTGATTGGTTTGAATATCTGTATTCAAAAATAAATCCGCTTCCAGCCGATTTATTGCTTAAAAGATCAATACTAGATTTCAAATCTAAGCTAAGAACATGGTTCAGATATAAATTAGCGTCTAAATAGGACGATGCAGTCAGAAATTCAGTAAGTATCGATTCTGACTTGAGTTTACTGCTTCACGAAAGTTTGTGCTCGAAAAGCAGTCTCTATTGCTCAAGATTGTGACTACTAAAGTTATATCTAGGAACTCTGAGTGAATTGTTTGGCATAAGATAAATTTTTTCTTTTCTATCCCTTCTGGATGCAGTGTCAGTGTCCTTGATAAGGTCTCAAGTGCTTTTTATAGTCGAGTCATGTCGATTTAATAACCTGGGTGCGTTCAAAATTTTGTAAAATAGGTTTTGAAGAGTGCTGCTCTAGGCACTTGGTATTTGAGATTCACGATCTCCGCTTTTTCAAATCTATGAAGTTTTACTCAAACTGCAAGATTTTGAACATTTTACAAAATCACAATGATGGAAATCTTCATTATAATTTTGATAATAAAAAGTAATGTACTATAAGAGCTATTATTTAAGGGTTTTAGAATATCTGGATTTTCTTGTGAAGCGTGCTTTGTTTTCGTTAAATATTACTCACTTATTGCAATGGAATGACACATTTTATTGCGCTGAATATCTAAAGTTCCATGGAGCAATATAATAAATAGAAATAGATTTTGTATGCTTTAAGTTGTTAATAGATCTGTAGTCTGTTTCACATAACTTAGGGCATACATTTTAAGATTTTTTTCGACATTAGGGCCGACGATTACGATAATTTTATATCACATCAATGCAACAATCATAATCTGTCAGCTTATTATCGTTAATAATTTTTAAAATTTATGCCCAAACTTTTGTTGAACCGACTAGAACAACACGTAAATATTCCTCAAGTTCTTCTTTTTGAGAGTCGAAATAGCAGAATAAAAAGGAGCTTGGATTAAACTTATGATATATCGATAGCTATAGCTTACTCAAATAGTCCTTAGTGTCATATAAGTCGGGCTGAAAATTTTGGAATTTTAGAGGGGTCCCCGGCCATTATCTAGGGGGGGGGGTTAATGACCTCAAATTTTGACCAAAAACAGCCAAAAACACTTAAAAAGGGAGGCTTGAAATTTTCTGGTTTTGAGGGGATGGGGGACAACCAACTTTGGGTGGGGGATCCCCCTCACCCCCTATTACATGTATGCCTGGTGTTTTTCGGAAGCCTTAGAGTAGCCCTATGTCTCTAAAAATTTCAATTTTTCGTTTCAGAATCTTGGCCTTAAATTTAATAAATTTTTATACGCTTATATTTTCTCTCTTTGACAAAATGAACCAATATACCAAAGATGAAAGTAATCGCAGCCAAGCAGAAGCCCTGACTGCTGGATTGATCAGCGACCGGTCCATTTTTCATTTAAATCAAAGTTTGCCATTTTCTTCAACACTTTCCATTTTTAACGATTCGACTGCCACTTCTTCCAACCCTAATGCCACATTTTTGATTGGAGATAACGTCACGTGGTTTACGCCGGAAAATGTCACAACAATACTCTTGAGTACAATTAAAGAAAAGCTGATAAACGAACCGTCAACACTTAGCTTAACGGATATTTTGGGATCCGACAATATTACGTCATTAGTGGCTTCAACATTAACGACTTTACCTTATGGCATTACTTTACCTATTTTGGAAATTTCGAGGCATTATTTTCACTCCGTTCAAAATACGACGCTGAATGGCAAACGTATCACGAAACGTAGCACTGCCGCAAGTAAGTTTGTGTGAATTGATGATGAGCAGAAGAGCTTAAACGTCTTTTAATACCGACAAAGCCCGATTGTAGTGTTCATTAACTCATTGATCTTGATTTTTCACCTATTATGAGCATTTTGAAACAGATATATATCTATTTCAATTGCGTGTTCTTATCTACCTTTCTTTAGGCGGCATTTTGAATTTAAAACGATCCAATCGGCGGAATAACGCTTTTGATAAGAAATGCAAATATTTTTTATAAAACTCATTTTAAATACCTATCCAGTCTCTGAAATACTCATGCTTTTTCTTCTTAGATCTAACGTCAGTTTCAGCAGAGAGTTTTTAATCAAAAATATAGGGGATGCAATGAAAACTAAAATTACTGGTTTTTCAAGCAATTAGACTTTTATGAAGTAGGAAAACACAAAAAGTTCCGCTAATATTTAGCTCTTGGTGTCAGGCGTTGAAAACTTATTTAAACATTAACCTTAATTAGTCATTTTCCTCAATAATTGAATTTTTAAGCTCGTTTCAAATTTTTAGTTTTCTATGCAAAATTTTCATTTGCCTTTTCCTCTTTTTAGTAAAATGATGAAACCTGCAATTAGAAATATTTTTTAAAATTTATCCCGTCTACAAACTGTTATACTTTATTAGTTAGGGTTCGATATAGATTTATTTACTTAATTTGCTATATTTTTAAAATTGTACCTATGAAAGATATTAAAACAAAGTAGGCCAAAATTGCGAATTAGTTATAAAAGCTCGTAGTAATATAATAAAATTTATCTGCAGTCCAAACATTTGTCGCTTCCAATGTAGATTCTGTCTTGCTTTTGAGTCACACTAATGTCTGAAATTTATTGAATGGGCGAATACATTTTTACGCGTCTTGTTTTCATTCAATCTGCGTTTTCATCCTGCGATATAAAGATTATCAGAACTCACATGCAAGCTACTGAACTGAAAAAATCGATATTAAACTTAAAAAATCGATATTAATCCAAAATAATTTATTAGAATCTATTCATATAGGAACTTTTTTCAGCCAAATATAAAGCTTTCTTTCGTTATACTGCCTATATTCAACCAAATCAAAATGACTTATTCAACGGATCTGATTGGATTGCTTTATTCCGGAACGAAGCTCAAAGCAGGCATAGCCGCACTCCAAAGCGATTTGCGAATCAGAAAATTGCATCATCTAGCTCAATTCTTAGACAATCAATAGATCATAATTTATCCCTAATGAATTTACGCAAAAAGATACATTCCGATGCAAATCAACTTAAAAAACTAAAAAACGTGCATGCATTTCGCCCACGTCGTCGGCCAGAATCAAAAGACAGATCAGGCGCATTTTTAACGTCAACAAAAAATAAATTTAGCGCACCTGTTGATGGAGAGAGCCAGGCCAGAATTGTTTCATCAGATGGTCAACACAGGGATATTTCGAAGAACAAATACACCATAGATCGGCTAATATCGCATCCAAGAGACATCTTGTTGAAAATTGCATCTAGAAACCCGAGAAAAGCACATCGAGGTCAACATGTTATTTAATTCAATGTTTTTTACATCTTATTTTGTTTTTACAATATGTTCTAAGACAGCTGCGATTTTACGATAACCAGAGACATCGTTCTTAAAAAAGAGAAAGGTCCTTAGATTTTAGCACTATATAATAATTTATGATTTCATAACACACTGCACAGCAAAACAGGCATGAAAAAATGATCTGAATAAAAAACGAAACTATATGTTTATCCAACTTCAGAAAAGCATGAATAATGTGATGAAAAGTATGAAAACAATGAGCTATTTATTAGAATTTATTTAATTTTTTATCGTAGCACGGTCAAATGCATACAGATTAATAGAGCTAATAAGTATATTTTACGAAACTTGATATATTCAAATGAACAAAAATCGAGGTATCCACTTTATCGAGTGGTAGTCGGATTGTTTCCTAGATTTATAGCTTTGTGGACTAAACTTGTAGTTTACGAAATTCAGGCTTGTTTTCAAACTAAGTAATTCTTCGGATATTTTTGCTTCTTGAGTCCCCTCACTCCTTTCCTTTGGTGCATAAATATCCTGTCTTAAATCTCTTATGCGGATTTTCGCATTAGCTGAAATAGATTTAATAAATTTCTTAATCGCCAAATACGCAGTAGATAATTAAGTCATGTAACTGCTTTGTTAAAAAGTCTCAGAACAAAATTTATTAAATGCATTTATTGTCCTTTGTTAGCGGTTGTACCACCTACCCGTGCCACCTACCTCAAAGGAAGGTTCTATCTACAGAATTTTTGCCTAGCTTTAATCTTCAAACTTTTTCTTCTCCAAATTTCGCCGCACCAATTTACGAAGCTGCTTTTGACATCCGATGAACCATAAATTTTTACTGAAAATTTCTTTCAACATAATTTATCCCTATAATGCGAAGGAAAAAGTTAATAATTCAATGCTTACTTATCATTCAACTAGGTTTGCCTGACACTTATTTTCAGTGGCAGATCTAGGATTTTCCTAAGGGGGGGGGGGCGGTATCCCAACTTTTCCAAAAACAGTCAAAAACAGGTCCAAAAATTTGCCCTTAACGCGCGAAATAGCGTCTCTTTCGGTGTTTTACATTGTATACTTTTACATAAAATCACTTTTAACGCAATATTTTTTCCTAAAATTTTGAAATTTTCGTTAATTTTGTGCGAACAAAATCATCTAATTTCTTTGACTTTAAACGAAAATCTGGTGCGAAGCGCTGGAAAATTTGTGAAAATAAGGCGGATAGACGTCTAGAAGCATGATTTACTGCTTGATTTCCAGTATTTATAGCATTTGATGCGAAACATCGAAATTTTTAATTGAAAATTGAAGAAAACTATGCAAAAATAGCTGTTTCTGCTGTTAAAATTGTTTTGAAATCTACATGAACGGAAAATGGCTTCCAGGACACCAAGAAGTAAATAAATGTCATCAATAGGTATCACGCCGGAAAAATTTGTGGAATTAGGGTCACTGACGGCCAAAAATCATTGCAAATTGCATATCCATACTTTATCTCGCCAAATATTTTTGGCCAATGGAGGGGGCGGTCCCCTTAAATCCGCCCCTGCTTATTTTCAATGTTGTTTGTGTGTTCTTATGATACAACTACTAAAGTACTACGCCTCATTATGTTTTAATTTCTCTGGAGGACTTCGGCCATGGCCAGTGAACACCTGGAAATTAAGTTCGATAAATTTCAAATGAAAATCGAGCTCATTCTATTTATTGTGCGTGTTTTTTATTTATTTACAGTCTAGAGCTACAGTGAGCGTCTACCGCATCATGCATGCTTACGGTTGACTGTTTCTTATTCTATTTTGTACTGAATAATCAGAGTGCCTAACTTAAGACAAGTGTACTTTATGTTTATTTGATTTGTAATTTTTAAACTTTAGGATTTTCAATATTACGATTCCTGTACTCTCCCTCAGCGGCTATACATCTTTGCAAACGTTTCCTAAGATATTTTCAGTTGTGCAATAAACTCTCTTTTTTCAAAATTTTCTCTCTTTCTCTATTTAGCCATTAAGAATTAATTTATCTGATCAGACTCCTATTTGAAACGATGCATCTGCCAATGCAGCTTTGGCTTATTGGTTGTTTTACTTTTTAGATCCGATGAGCGGAACAGCAGTGGAGGAAAAGCTGCCCCCATTCCCGAGCACTAGCGTTGAAAATATTTGTTGGGAGACTCTTATTGGACAAGTAAATTTGCTTCTATATTTTGAGTTATAATATTGTTATCTCTATGGGTCTGGAAATTAGATTCGGGCTAGCAGACATTTGATTAATTGAATACTTATTTTGCTGTTATAAAATCTCTCTTGAAATTCGATCAAACAGCTCAATAATTCTGATTATGTTATTTTCTATTGGTGTACCTTTGCTAATTTTCCGTTTGTCAATGTGGCTAAATTAAAATTAGAGTCGTTTATTTAAAATCGTGATCCTTATTTATCATTTTCCTTATTACAAATTTATCGGCCTTTTTTCTTAGGAGATATGTAAAATAGTAACAATGGATCTCGTGATGACGATCGCCACTATCTTGTTCATTGACTTCTTCCGTGGTTTATGGGCGCGATACTGCAACCGGTGGTGGTGCTGGAATTTGGAGACCACGTTTGTAATACTCTTCATCAGATTATTATATGTTTATGGACGGACTTAACAGATGTTTTCTCAGCAACTTTACCCGAATGTGTTGCAATGCCAACTGCTAAATAATTTCCTTAAAAAATTTTAGCATTATCCAGCTGATGTACTAGAGGTTTAATTATAATTATTGGTAATAGCACAAAACCCGCTCTATTTAATAAAGGTCCTTTTACTCATAAATACAAAAATAAAATTTTTGTGCATCTTTATGAGATGAATTTTATGTACGCTCATCGAAAAATTTTTGCATTGTAGTCCGACTATGATAGAAGTGCAGTTATTTACTCAGAAATTGATCTTTAAAATTGCTATTCATGGGCTCAGTACATCCATTTCACCTTCTCAGTGTGATAAGTATCATCATAGGTAGTGTGGTATCGCTAACCTACCTATAATATACTTGGGTACCTCTAACATTGAGGGCCCCCTCGAGCAACACTGGGACATTCCTGGGAGGTGTGGTTTTTTCTAAAGATAAATGATAAAAAATTCGGATGTATTCTTTTTTGTTTTTGTTTAGAGTCAATAACTAACTAGGCATTAGGGTGTAAAGTTTTACTGAAACGTCACAAGTTATAGTTTTTTAAATTTTGGTCGGTTACCCGAATTATCCAACTCAGTTTTGCAATCTGTTTAATCTGGGCTTTTTTAAATGTAGACAGTTGATTAAGCTCGAAAATTTTTTTATTATCTTTTGAAGAGCGACTCATTTTCAGAGTGGTAATGTGAAGAGTGTAAAAAATCTGAGGGTGAAGAAACACATTTAGCCTATTTTTTGTCTGCCACTTCCGGCTATGAGTCCCAGGAACTTTTTTCGGATAGAAATATACTACGACTCAAGGGCTACTTTCGGTTTACCAGCAAACTTTCTTACACTCAATACCAAGTTAGATGTAGGGGTTTAAAGTTTACTTATCTCAGATTTCTCCGCCGACTTCTCCGATTATAAGTCGAGGCAAAATAAATAGGACAAAAATAAAGTACGTCCCGAAAGCTACAAATCGCAGCAAATTGCGTTTAAAAAATTCAATATTGACTTACCTCTGGAGCTGTAAAGCCAACTTCTTCCAACATCAAACGTCAGTTGGGCGCGGTTTTTTACACTCAACAGTGATTTAAAGTGATTTATATCTAATATTTATTTGTCTTCAGACCATTATGAATAGTCAATCTTTTCATGAATGTTGATCGTAATATCAGAATTACGAATCCGACTAAATGTTCTTTACACTCGGTGGTTGTCCAAAGTTTACACTGAATATGTTGTTTTTTGATTACTGATCGATTCTTCTCTAGGAATAAACTCTATTTATTTTATTTAGTTTGACGTAGGAGGTGCAACTCCGTTCTGCAAGCTGCAGAATATATTTCGAGTTTTTGTATTTTTAGCGGAAGTATTATTTTCAGTAGATTCTTACAACTTTTACAGGCATACATAGATAACTTTTCCCTTAGTTTCCTCCTTTTAGGTCCTTATTGATGCGTAATTTTAAGTATATTCGTCCTTTTGGTTCCATCAGAGCATGTTTCATTGCTAGTGTGAATATCTTATATACTTCTTTTGTCCTACATAATCTGAAAAAAGTATTTTAAAAAATTCAGGAGCTTCTACACATCTCGCCTAAAATAGCTCACAGCGATCGGTTTTGTGCGTCCTGAGAGGTTGCTTGTTAACTATGAACATGCGATTTTTTTCTTATTAAGTGAAAAAGCTTATCCTCGATGCACTGAGCTTCATACGAGTATGTGTAGCTTTATTTGACAATGTTACTTTTGTCATGATTAATAGCAAATTTTTGTAATATTATAAATTGCATTTCTCATCGTTTCAGCCAGAGTACGGCGAATTCAAGGTAGCCGAAAACGTGCTACATTTGATTAATAACCAAGGCCTGATTTGGCTGGGAGTTTTCTTTTCGCCTCTACTGCCAGTTATGAATAATGTTAAAATGGTCATTTTATTGCACGTGCGAGCATGGGCAGTGCTCACTTGTAACGTTCCAGCCACTCAGATTTTTAGGGCTTCTAGGTCAGTACTCGTGATCATATTTTACGAAGATCTTTTTGTCTTAACTGACTCAAATAGTCATCATTGATCATGACATTATTGCTTCACTCCCAAAATTTTATTCAGTAAAATGTTCAATTAGAGATTCACTAATGTGAGGCTGTAATGAGTGTATAATAGACCATTTAAGGAGAAATGTCTATTTGTTCAATAATATCTAAAAGCAGCATAATAATAATATTAATAATAATAATAATAATATATTATTATTATTATGATTATTATAATTATAATAATAATTATAATAATAATAATAATAATATAATAATAATAATAATAATAATAATAATAATAATAATAATAATAATAATAATATATAATATGTATATAATATATATTTATATTATTTGTAATAATGATATAATATTAGTTATATATAATAATAATAACAATAGTAGTAATAATAATAGATAATAATAATAATATATAATAATAATAATATTAATTAATAATAATAATAATAATATTAATAATATATATATATTAATAGTAATAATGATAATATAATAGTAGTAATAATAATAATAATAATAATAATAGTAATAATAATAATAATAATAATAATAATAATAATAATAATAATAATAATAATAATAATGATGATAATAATAATAATAGATAATAATAATAATAATAATAATAATAATAATAATAATAATAATAATAATAATAATAATAATAATAATAATAATAATAATAATAATAATAATAATAATAATAATAATAATAATAATAACACACTCAGATCGCTATTTACGAGTTTGATTTTACTGGCAATGATCATAAGTAATTCGATAAGATTAAAGATCTGGAACCTTCTAAATCGATTTTAATTGTCCTTTAAACCATTTTACATCAAAAAAGTCTTCCCAATATTTGTGTAGGAGATGACTTTGTTTAGCTAGACTATTGAAATAGAAAGCTTGTTTTTGTCCCTTAACGTATTCATGCGCTTCAACGATTCTACTTTCATATTTAAAGGTCAAGCAACTTTTACCTAATGTTATTACTGTTGATGCTATTTTTGTGTACGCTGCCGGTAGCTTACGTCATTGTGCAGCAGAAGCCATCAAAAAACTGCGGGCCATATGGGTAAATCAGCTGAGCAGTGATTTCGTAAAATATTCAAAAGAAATATAGATTTGACAATAAAGATTGTTGTAAGCTACGCATTCCTATTAATTAATTTATTGATTTGTTAATTTATTATTTGTTTATTTATGCGATTATTTATTTATTTATTTAATAATTCATTTGTTAACCAGCCAATTATCAATTGCTACGCTATTTATTTATTTTCAAGGCACATTGCGCCGCACTGCTAAAATGCAAATTCTGATAAATCAAAGAAGATGTATGTACTAAGTAACTTTTTTAGGTAAAAACGAATTTGAATGACAAGCATATAGCGAACTTCGATTCTTTATTTTAAATGCTGCTAACCATCTTAAATGGACCTTGGCAAGAAAACAACTTTTTAAAATTAAAGATCAACTTTAAAATTCGATAATTGCTCTGATTTTCTCTTAATTTCATCATGCTTTACTTCAATCTCTAATGAATTTAGGGAACCACTGACATTTAAATTTTTCAAGCTCAAAAGTCCATTCTGCGAAACGCCCGCCATGACTTTTGATGGCTTTTATTGATACTTTTCACATAATACTGGATTGCGATAAATGAATCTCGATGATTCTGGATTTGAGAACGTTTCTTTGAACTACATATTTAAGCAAGCATTGAAGAGGACTATGTGATAATTTTTAATTTTTGATTCGAAAAACCTATGATCTGTTGAATTATAATTTTTTATAAGTTAAGCTTTTATAACTTATAATTTTTAAGAAGTATCCTTATATGAATTTTTCAATAATATTTCTTAGTTTAGTAAAAACTTGCCAAAAACTCGAAAAACAAGACTATCAAAAAAAGAAAAATAAGCGCAGTTGCAATAATCGTTCGTTGTAACGGCATCATGTATTTAAAGATAATCTTTTTCCACACAGTTCGCGCGAAAGATATTATTCAATTCTGATTGATCAACTCCCAAGGAGTGTGCATGAAAATTTGAAGCATGCAACGTCGCCAAGCATTATTATTCCTGTATTGGTTCTGTTGATGTGAGTGTATAATTTATTTAAGATATATCTTGCTTCTTGTTTATACTACATTAGTTTTTTAGCATAATTTCAAAATTGATGATAAATACACTTGCAAATTTTGTAGTTATCACGCAAGGCTCTTTCTAATACTTCTAATTCATTTTTAAATCATTGACGAACAACAAGCATGTATTTTATTCAATTTTAAATATGCGTATTTTCACACATTTTCTTTTATAGTACGTGCATGCGTAAACGAGTTCAAAAAAATTTTCGCACTAATTTTTTTATGTCTACAGAGAAATTTTGATCAGGTGTAAATCATCGGCAATATTTTTGTTCGTGTTCAAGTGCAATACCCTTAACATTTCGTTTATGAATAGAGCGCTTTACTTAATTTAATCCATTTCATAGCTTCCGAGTTCCGTTTCGAATGTCTGTCACTTACTTGTGTATTTTTCAAAACTTAATTATGATACTCGTGAATGAGATTCTTATTAAAAGTGCTCATTGGAAGTCCTAAAATCGCTGTTTTTAATACTTATATAAGACTGCATTCAAAATTAATAAAGTGGGTTTCTATTTAATTTTAGTGCAAGGAACTCGTGAACTCATTGAGCAATTTGAACTCTTTAAAACAGCATAAAATGTTTCTCCAACCAATAATTTCGTAGATAAAACTTAAATTTCGTTAATTCATATTTTTCAATTTTAATAGATCTAGTCAACTATACATAATTTTCATATTTTGTATCACGATTTTTTCGGCTCACAGTTTGTCCTTACCTTTTGTTAATTTAAGATTGATCGTCTATTTTTTGGTCTGCCTGATCAGAGGTCTCAAAGAAGCTAATCAAGATTTGCAAAAGCAACTTGTGCACGAAAGTATGATGACTAACTTACCCTTTTTTATATTTAATGAAGCTTTTTGAATTGGACAGGAAAGAACCGAAGAAAAAAGAAAAATATACGAAATGGCTGGTAAGTTATTCAGTAAACAAAAAAAGTATGAAATTCAGATTCATATAAACATATTTAGGTTTAGTTGATCAAGACTAAGCATGAGACAACGTTGGTTGAACGCACATCTATTGATTATTTTTAATAAACATTAAGATTAAAACTATAATAAATGTCATTACTATGACTCGCCTGTTTCCTTTTGCTACACGTCTCGTTTTACCGACTATTCGCTTCCGCATTATTATTTTTTTCTCTATCGCAAATTATCGAACGTGTTTGCAATAAAGTATTGAATTCAGTGAAATAAAAATGATAATTTTATCCTAATTAAAATTAACCATGACCATACGTGTTCTGGGGGTTCGACTTCTCTCGTCAGAATGGCTACCGACCACACCTGGGCGTAGGAGGGGTTGGGGGTAATGCACCCTCGAGAAACCAAAATACCCCCAGAAACCAAAATACCCCTCCCAGAAATCAATTTTTAAAATTTTTTGTTTTCTCGCAATTTTTTGATGCTAATGGATAGTGCTCGATGAGAAACGTTGAAAAATTGTGTTTTCTCGCCATACCACCATTTTTAAGACTATTTCTTTACCTTTGTAAAATATTGCACCCCCAGAATTTTGGTGCCGCCCACCTATGCTACTGACTCCCGCAAAATGGCTGAGACCCTCCAGAATTGTCAATTTTCCGTAAAAATCGTAAAAGTGCGCTTTCTAGACGTTTTTAGCTTATGTTGGTTTAAAAGTGTCTAATTTTCGAGCCGTATATTTATTTTTTATTATATTTTGATCAATTTACTCAATTTTTCCGAATTTCGATAGGTTTTTTAAATTTTATCCTATAGACAGAACGAGCGTTGCCGGAAACATAGAAAACCGAGTTTTTGACCGCACCTATCGTTTTGTAACCCAAAACATGCACTTTTTAGAATTTTCGAGCCGTGCCCTCCCCGGAATTCCCATGCTATGCATGTATGGTATGTATGGTCAGGACGGTTGGGATAAAAAGCTTACGTGGCTGAGATCAATCGTGCTGATACCTCTGCTGTCTCGTTAAAAGCGGACTAGTTTCACGTTTTCAAAGTCGGTGACTTTTTCAATGTATGGTGTAATTGCGTCGGAAAATAAGATTTTTGCTCATATTATCTTCTTAACAATTTCGGGCTGGTAACATTTGCAGACTGCTTCGATTTGTCGCAGCTGGAAGCAAATGATGAAGTCATTCTATATCTACTCTGGCATATAGTTCTAATTTTTTTGCAGGCAAGAAGAATGATTCTAAAGGAGTGACTTCTCCAGGACTGCCTGCTACGAAAAAAATTAGCATTGCTAAATTGTCCACTAAAGAACGTTCTTTCAAAGATCCTTGGTGCAATAGATTATCAATTGGCTCAAAATCTTCGCGAAAGCGCAAGTCTAGGAGTAACGGACATGAGAGAACTTTTGAGTAATAATTTCTCGATAAGAAAAATTTTTTAGAGTAATTTTCTCCAATATTAAAAATCGATTCAAGTAAACGGATATATGTCAATCGCATGCTTTTTAAAACACTATTTAAAAACCAGAAAGGCAGAAGTTTGTAAAATTCCATATACTGATTTCGAATCACATTATCTCTTTATCGGCATACTGTGCTACTTAGTAAAAGAATAGAAATTTCGAGCGAAAGAATTGGCTTAAGTCAGGTTTAATAAACCTTTTAAAGGCGTTGAACTAGGTTGTGACCGCACTTTACTCCAGGTTGGGCTTAGATCAGGCCAGCTGACAAGGCTAAAGATTTTTTTCAAGCAAAACATGATTAGTCTCGGCTCTAGACGTTTTGTCTGACTGATGTACAAGTAATTTATAAAAGTCATCTCTGATCAACTCACTTATTTTTAAAGCATTTTTTATTTTATTTTTATTTCAATGTTTGGTTGTTTTGTTATAAGGTTTATTCTTTTTTGCATTTAATAAGCCTTACTTATCTCACGGTATCATTTGAACTCTTTTGCTTCTTGTAACTATAATGTCTCTTAGCATAATTTTTTCTCAGTATACATTCGTACTTCGCGTCTTTTTTCTTCTTTTGTTTTATTCTTTCGATTTTTCCTTTCTTTTTTCTTTTCTTTCTGTCAAAATGATCGCTTTTTATTATTTATGTGAAACAGTGAAATGATTTTCCTCAAGGGACGAGGAAGACGAAGATGATTTCCAAAGCGGGAGAGAGAGTTCGCCTTCATCAGATATGTGCTTGCTTTTGCCCAATGACGATAAAACTAAAGAACGAAGTCACAGCGAAGAAAGTAACCATACATGAGCAACAGCCGAATTCAGGGGGTCCAGTGGGGTAGAATTGCCGAAAATAGCACCTAGAATTCAACTCTGGGGGAGGTCTGTCGATTTTCGGAGGGTCCGACGGATTCTAAAGGGAGGGGAGCGTTCAGATCTCCCAGATTTTTCACGCCCATGTGTGGAAGTAATTATGTTTTCGTGTAATTTTTTATAGCATAATTATACAATCTCAGAATCGTTTAAGTCTTAATTTGTACATTAGTCAAAAGCTTCGACTTATCGTTTTATATCTGTTACGCATTAAGCCTGCGCGTTTCTTTTTAGAATTTTTATCGACGGTACTCTTACGGTACATACGGATTAAATTTATGAAATTTAAATAAAAAACTATTGATACGGCAGCTCTTCATTCGTAAATAGAAATCGCATGTTCATATAAAAGAGATTGAGTATTTAAATTGAAATAGCTATAATTTACTGTGATAATTGATAAATTTTATTACGTTTATTGTAGTAAAGTTTTAAGCAACGGTAAGAAATAAAAGCACCGTATTAAAACTGAAACTCTTTAGGATAACGGACGATTTTGAATGATATTACTGCCAACGATCTAATAAGATATTGCTTTTCACTGCTTTGAACTCTTTGAGAAATGATTTATCTTCTTTCTACTCTTCAATGAAATAAATCGGTAGGTACTTCCTGCGCAAATATAAATAAACAAATAAAAAATAAATGAATAAAACGTAAATATAAAGTATCATTTCCCTTACGCCTGCCTGCGATTTCAATAAGTTTGACTCCTAAGCTTATCTCGATCAAAACTTACAGTGCTCGTATATATGAGACATTTTTTGGCCTATTTATGTATACTATTTCTGCTTACGAAATTATATGACTAATTTTTTCAATAAAATACTTTTGTATTCAGTGAAAGAGTCATTATACGATTATAAGTCATTTTGTGTCGATTTAAGTGGTTTGTTTCGTTTTTTGTAATTGAATAAAATATTTTTGTTATGTTTACAATAGAAAAGGCGCGGAAGCAAGTTAGACAAGGGAACTTGCGTTTGCCCGGAGAAGAAAGCGCTGCTCATTTTTTTATACCGGGAAGAAAGCGGAAAAGCGTAAGCATGAACGTTGAATGTGCTTCAAATAGATCGAAATTCAAGTCTCGACTATCCAAGCCATCTGAAGTGGAGGAGATGTTGATAGAGATAAAAACCAGTATCAAAGCTTTTTAATGCAGCTGATCGCAGTGCGTAAGAAACGAATGCCCATCGCGAAAATTAGTAAAAAAATGAGAACATATTTCAACAAGCCAATAATCCAATAAATAAAACTCAGTTCATTTGGGGAATCATCAAGGAAACAAACAATAAAAACGACTGATGCTTACTTAACTTCAGTTGTAAATAATCGAATAATTCTTAACGAATATAATCGAATTGAATAGAAATTCTAATTATGAGACGACTTCTACTCGATTTTGTTGAATCCTTTTATGACTCCACTATTTTTTTATTTGAATCGTACAAATAAACTTTACGTACATAGTTTTGGAAAAGTTTTGTATTTCAGATAACAGAACCTATTAATGCCTCGCCCGATGATTACTTATCTCCTAGTACGTCAGTATCGTCAAAGTCGAACTTGGCTGATCTTAGCACGACTCTCGATAACGTCAGCGAAATAGAGTAAGTAGCAACAAATGCCTCAACTTATTAACTTCCGAATATTTCTGTAAAAGTATATCCAGAGAGATATTAGGGTTTGCTTCTAACTATAAGCGTTCATTTATCATCCAGTTAAGTCTCTGCTTTGTTAAAAAAATAGCAAAAATATGTATGTACATAAAACTCAAATTATCTGCGATACTTACTTATCATCAGATCGTGGGCCTGAGAACGTTTGTCACGCGTAGCTACATATTACCGCAAGGATCTGTAAATCGGAATTCCGTATTTTTTAATTTCTATAATTCATTACGAGTATTTTCATATTCTTAAAATCGTACATGTAACGGCTTGAAATTTCGGGTGGGGGTTTCCGGCTATTCTTAGGGGAAGAGGGTCGATGACCTCAAATTTTAGGCCAAAAATGCAAAAAAAAAGGTAAAAAGTGGCCAAATCACTTTCTTTCCAAAAATCAAGAAAAGGGTCAAAATTTTTCTGACTTTGGGAGGATGGTGGGGACGTCCAACTTTGGCTGGGGGATCCCTCAAACCCTCCCAGTTGCATGTATGCTTACAATAATTAAAGTCTTTCACGTTCTCGTACTTACTGATTCACGTATTTATATAAAATAATTTTATTTTAAGATCAATTCAAAAGAATTTCGTCGAAGGAGTCGACGCGTTGAACAAGGAAGTGGATAGCGATTTAGAAACTCGTCTGTTAGATAAGCGGACGTTGGATAGCTCTCTATTACCGAATAAAAAAAGATAAAAAACGTCGAAAGTCGACGTTCGTCCGACGCGCGGCGTATGCGCGTTTGGGTGAATCCACGCGGCGGCGACGACGTCGACGTCGGCGACGACGACGCCGTCCGCGTCTCCGGCGGATCCAGCGAAACTTGGCTTCAAAAAAGCGAAACAAAAACGTCGCCTAAATTGAACGAAATTAAGATATTCCGAGTCGCGTCGAGCAGTTCGACCGATCGGCCGTATTACACGCCGCCCAGCTCGCCGACGGCTCGGCGCCGATCGCGAAGCAAGAGCCGCCAGCCGCCGCCACGCAACGCGTTCAGCTCGGCGTCTTTGGATGACATCGAAGAGGATTGTTTGATAAAGGCGATGGAATCTGAGAAGGATCAAAAAGCAGGCGTCGGCCAATACCAAGAATCGATTTTTTCTCGTCGAAAGACTATTCCGGCCGACCAGGGCGGCGACGGCGACAGACGGTTTCCGACGCTGCGACTTCTTTTCGACGGCATGAAGAAAGAGGACAAAAAGAAGCGAATGGGCTTTTTGCGCGCAAAAGACAAAAACGGGGACGGAAGCCGTCTTGCGACGATTATTACGCGTAAACAGCTCGATAATTCGGACGAGACGGTGGTGTGAGGAAACATCGCGCTTACTTATTGGTTAGGTATCATGTTTTCTTTCGTGTAATTAAGTTGTAATTGCAATGCCATGAACGAATACAAATACGATTCCCGCTGTTCTTTTTGCGCCGCGCGTTTTATGCGCATTCATTGAGTTAAAACGTTCCGGTCAGAAGCTTTTTTCGAGACATGTGGGCTAATTACGACGACTACAACTACCAGTTGACGTGGACCACATTTATTTCAGCCGTAAAAAGCGATAGCAAAGGAAGGACATGAAAAAACTTCTTTGGAAGTAATATGTGCCGGTCATGGTCACCAGTCACCACAGACATGCACGTGGAAGGTTGGGGTACTCTTGACCCCCAAATGGAAAAATGGAAAAATTTTAGAGAAAATGAAGCAAAATGAATGAAAGTTGAACATTTTCTTTAAAATTGCTCTAGATTGATCAGAAACTATCTAAATAATAACGTAGTTGTAACGCCATTTTAGCGCTTACCACTTTTTGAGGTCGTTTTGGCCCGAAAACCCTCAGTTTTTGACCTTGTCCCCCGATCTTCCATGCTGTGCATCTATGGTCACCAGGGGCGGATTTAGTGGGCGGGGGGGGGGCGGCCGCCCCCCATTGACCCAAAATAGTGCGCAAAATTGAGGATTTTTGAGAGATTTTTAGCGATTTTCGGGTTGAAACAGCCAATTTTTCCGCCCATGTCAGGGTTCCGCCCCCCCTTAGGGGTACCGCCCCCCCTTAGGAAAATCCTGGATCCGCCACTGATGGTCACCACCACTAGACATGCACGTGTGGCTTAGCTAGACCTCTCCATATGAAATGGCAAAGACGAAAGAAACTTAGTGTTACGAATGGACAAAAATCACAATTTTCTTGCAAAAATGCTTGAAATCGACTTGAAACTGTCGATTAAGGCTGTTTTTCTCGCAATTTTAACGTTTAAGCCACCTTTTATGACTATTTTAGCTAAAAAACTATCTCCATCCGTCACTGTCACTTCAGACTTGTAATGTAGGTACGTACATATACCTACTTAGATATTTAGGTAGAACTGTAACAATATCACAAAAGATAAGAAGATAAAGGTTCTCTGCCCTCGCACCGACCGATTTTGGGATCGACTTATCTTGGGTTGATTGGGACTGCAACAAAAATATAATTCTAGACGGTTTTTGGATTCCAGGGGGTTTCCATTTCATAAAACACACTCATATGTGATCCAGCCTACACAACAATACAAATGGTCATTCGGGTATCACTTAACCATTTTCGGATTTATTTAAAGAAATATCGGAGAGTGGAAATGATTAAAATCACCATGTGTCCTAAATTTGCGGAGAGAAGATTGAAAAGAATCTTGTCTGTATTTCACGCAGGCTGCAGAATCCATGCGATAAATTTTGGTAGCGAAAAATCTCTTGCTTTCATACCATTTGACTTATAGTCTGTTTCACACAAGTTCGGTCATAAATTTTGAAATTGCTTGTCAATAAGCTGACAAATTGCGATTATAGCATTTATCTATGTTCGTAACGCTCGGCTTACTATCAATAAAAATTCCTACAATTTATACATGAAGTTATTTGAAACAGACTATAACTATCTTCAAAATTTTACATAATGTATGTATCGTTATCCATTAATGTTTTACAACATATTTTCATTGATTATTAGTCTTTATTTTATAAATCTCTTTCAGGCATTCGAAGTCTGAAATTATGTACTTCCAAGTGCAATTTAATAAGCTTAGGCTTACAGTCGACCAAATTTTTCGTATAAATCCATGTACAGCGTAAAACTAGCGAGTCATGAAGTTAAGATGATTTACACGGATTAATCGAACCAGCGATGTATTTATCAAAGTCATAATCAGATTCAAACTGAATTTCCATCTTCTGAACAACCAGACGCAACAAGTCGCTCAAATGGTCCAATTTTCCGTTCACCAATTCAATGCTGAAATGTAAACTTGTATAAAAGTGAATGAGATTTCATGGTGAGTTTATCAAGATTTATCTAAATCCGTCATTTATATTAAAAATTTTCTAGATCGTATGTTTGGTAAGGATTTATTAATTCTGAAATCTGTATCAAAAAGTACTGATAACCAAACAAGGAACTTTAAAAGCATGAGAAAAATCGTTTCAACAGGAATTAAAAAATTAAATTAAAATCAAAAAATAAGAAAGTGTGACCTTCGGGGAAAAATTAATAGTTACGTTTTTTGGCCAGCATAAAGGTGTTCTCAATATTTATTCATTAGGTACTGCGAAATAAATCGTGAAAAATAATAAAAGAAAGTAGGGATACTTCTTGCGCGCTTTTTCAATTTCCATGCTGCATTTTTGGCTATCGTGGTCGTGGCTACGCATTTCTTCTGTAGTTTTTCGCATTCTTGCATTGCAGAGAAACGCTTTGATAGCTTGCCATGCCTGTGCAGTGCAAAATATTTATTTCATTGAACTAAAACATTTATGCTTGCATTGAAATAAGATTTTTTTTAATGCGTTGCAAGTGATGCTGACTCATTATGCATTTCGTACCTGAAAACACCTACAATCGATTGAAAATCATTTGCGGGGTGGAATTTAAGTCTTCATTTATGTACTGACAATAATGATCAACAACCTACTGTATATCTTGTAAGTTTGTTGAGGTCGGGCAGTTGACATGTGTATGCAAATGCCAATCGAAAAAGACAATGTTAATGCAGTTTTGCCAAATGATTTTTATCCCATACATTAAATCACTAGGAAACATAAAAGGGACATAGTTAGCGCAAAATGTTTGAGATAGTACAAAAATTAATTGCATAGTTTTGCGAGCTTGCAAAAAAATTAAAGCTTCTCCTTGAAAAAATGCACAAAAAAGCTTTAAAATGACTATATTTTGTCCCGGTAAATTTTGCTTAAATTTAAGATAAATGTAAATTTAACACTCATAGCTTCTAAATCCTCTGAACGATCGTTAGGACATTCATCTCTTGAGGATAACCAAGCTCTGGTCAATTTTTTTGCGAATTGAATTTCAACAGTCGTCCTAAATCTTGATTAAGATGTTCGAGCAGTGAATGAAAAGAACATTGGAATGATAATTACGTGTGATAAATTGAGCTTCGCCAAAGTATTATCCAGATTTAAGAAGAGTTAAACAAGCTTCAAATTTTTCTGCAGAAATGAGTTATTTTCCTTGGGAATCGTTTAAAATTCAAATGACAATAAAAAAATTACTTGGCCGAATTTCGGATGCATCGAAATATGCTCTAAGGACACAGAAATGACCGACTTTTTCCGAAATTTCTCTGTCTGCGAGATACATTACAAGCAGTTGTGTGGAATGAAAAATTCTCAAAAGCTTTTATTCAGTAAATGAATAACAAAAATTTTGTAAAAAATTTTAATCTGCTTTCAGGACATAATCTTAATTTAAATCTCGCATAAGATTTTCCCGATGCTCCTTCATGGGCACACGTGGACGTGGGAGGAGGGGTGGGGTATGCACCTTCCAGAAGGCCAGATACCTCCTCCCCAGAATTCAATTTTTGAATTTTTTGCAATGTTTCGATGCCAATGGATAGTGCTCGATGAGAAACGTTGAAAAATGGTGTTTTTTCGCCATAACACAATTTTAAGACCATTTTTTGACCTTTGAAAAATCGTGCAACCCCCAGAATTTTGGTGCTGCCCATCTATGTACATACACCTAAATGCTTAATTTTTGGTCAATATTGAGTCAGATGTAAATCATGCTTTCAATATCTTCAATTTTACCGATAGTCCTCCAGTTTCTTGTACGTATTTCCCATCGTATTTCACTACTTCTTCGCTGGCAAACTTTGCTAAAAGTTTTTTCGGAATGATTTTCTCCATTTCAGTGAAGTATTCGATTTGCATGGCTAAACGTTTTAGACTGGCGTTCTTTTGTATCATTTCAATATCTCCGACAGCTAAACCGATCTAAATCGGAAAGTGTTGTGTTGTGATAAGACAGTGTTCATTCCCTGAGTGGAAGCATAAAATCGATCATTAGTCTATAGGATGTCTCTTAGTGAAAAGAATATTTAGGAAAAATTTGCATAACTTCACAGCTCTATACAATAAACATAAGAATTTTATCAGTAATGATTTCCTCTAATCTAAGGCAAATTTGGCTACTTTATGCTACATTTTATAGAATTAATTATTTTTGAAATTTCAGGACGTGCGGTCGCCCCCTTTAAATCCGCGCTTGACCATGAAATCTTTTGCATAGCTTCCATTCAATTTTGACTGTATTATAAACAATTAAAACTTCTAGAAATTTTTCAATACTTTAAAGCAGAACAACAAGTCCTTTGAACGAAGTCCCTTAAATTAATAAAGAACTTATCAATTTTAAAATGAGAAAGCTATCATTTTGCGAAAACTTAGTACCTATTACACTAAAATTGAGTGTCGGTGCTTTTTTTATTCGTTAGAATTTTTTTCGACACTAATCGGTCTGTTCTTGACAGTTAAATAAATACAATTGCAATGTGCATAGTAGACAATAGTTTTGATATCAAGTCTAAAATACGGGGGAAGGTAAGGTCCTATTACCGAAATCCTAATAGACTAAGAAATTTCTTCTTAAAATGGTTTTTTTGTGTTTTAATCAATGGGACATAATTAAAAGACGTCGAAAATTACAGGCACGTAGCTGTGGGGTCCTCAAAATTTTGGAAATACGAATATTTTTTGCAAGGTTTCCAAAGGGAATAATTTAAAGCACTTGAAGCGTATTTTAAAGACCGTTAGAATAGATTTTAGCGTGCTTTTGAGCTACTAGGCCCAAAATTTTTGAGCGCTCCGCACCCAATTTATTATTTTTGCATAAGCGTGTCTTTCAAACAGCCCAAATTTGTGTAAACATGGTAATATGTCGAAATCTCTGACGCTTCCACGCAGAATTATTTATTTTCCCTATGGATTTTCTGTACAATGCGCAGAATTAAGTATAAAACAGAATAAACAATTTTTCAGCCGAGTCGAGCTTAGACATAATGTTGATAAATCATTTGTGAGGCCATTCGAAATAACATACTTTATAAATACAATGGAAATCGAAATCAATTTTTTAAATTTTTTCAAATTATTTCTCCTCCAATCATTAGAGCTCGCCGAGAAACACTTAAAAAAACCATTATTTTTCTCATCTACTAATATCTGTTGAGATACCTGACTTCAAAATTTTAGTCTCTCCCCAAATTCAGAAGGCGGCTACATACCTGAAAAAGTTAACTTTTACCGTAATATTCAGTGGCGTAGCTGTGGGGGAGGGGACTAGTCCCCCTGAAATGTTGGAAATACGAGTATTTTTTACAAGGGTCCCCTGAAGGGAAAAATGGAAAATTCTTAAATCATATCTGAAAGATCGTCTGATTACATTTTAGCACACTTTTGAACTATTAAGCCCAATATTTTATGGCGCTTGGTGCCTATTTATTTGCATACAGTATATTTTTTAACATTTTCGAATAAAATTAGATATTTCAAATTTATTTAAGCGCCTAGATCTCGCTGTGAAAAGCTCGAAAACATCATTAATTCTGCCAATCTACACATTGTTGCTGAGATATTCGACTTCAAAATTTTATTCCCCCTAAATTCAGAAGGCCAGCTACGCCCCTAAAGGATTTTCCTTCGGAAATTGCACACTACGGATCATAGAAAATTCGGTCAATGTTTAAAGCTGTTCTTACCATCAGATTAATAAACAGTATTGGCATAAGCGTCACGAAAATGATGAGGAAAGCGAAAGAGATGACTGGATAAGTCAGCGTGCCGTTGAAATAAGGATCAGCAAACAGTTCAACGTAATTCCATTCGCCCATCATACACATGACAGTTTGAACAATAGATATGAATGGAGTTTTGAAATTAGCTCCTTCCTATATTGTTTGAAAGATATTACTTTATCGCGCAATGACCGTGCAATAATAGTAATAATAATTATAATTATAATAATAATAATAATATTATTATTATTAATATTATTATTATTATTACAACAATAATAATATTAATAAGAATAATAATAATTATAATTAATAGTAATAATAAAAAAATAAAAATAATAATAATAATAATAATAATATTAATAATAACAATAATAACAATAAAAACAAAAAGAATAAAAATATAATGATAATGGTGATAATAATAAAATAAAAATTATAATTGAATAGTAATAGTAATAATAATAAAATTATTAATAATAGTTCATAATCAATTATAACATTTCTTTACAAGACTAAATGGTACATTGAGTTAGACATTTCTTTCATTACGCTATAGATCGAATAGTAAACAATGTGACATGCAATCCACGAACGTTTACGATAAAATTTTAAAAATTATGAGTAGATCTAAAATGCTTAGAGAAAAACATGATAAAAATTAGCAGCATTTAAAAAATATCAAGAAAAGTCGATATTACAAAACTGTTCTGTTTTTCCTAAACTGTAATATGTTCCTAAAATAAGCAATAAAAAATGAAATTGGCCTATGTACCTTCATCGTGTAAAATTTACCTCAGACCACAACAACAAGTAAAAAGTCAAGCCGAAGGCAACGAACAATCCAAAAAAAAGAAAGATAACTCTCAAAAGAGTGGACAAAATCTGCCGGAACATAACTATGTAGAGTCCTACGCCATTAAGCCTGAAATCGAGTATAATAAATCAATATCGAAGCCAAGGTAGTCAGAAAGAATAGAGCAAATAAAACGAGTAAATGGATTTTTAAATAAGTAAATAATATAAATTAATTAATGAGAAGAATGAAATGATTATTATAAAAGAGTATTTGTCATTTAAGTACGAGAAGAATCGAATGGGGCCTCGTCATCAAAGTAGGGAAGGTTGCGAAATCAATTGGCATGGAAATGTCGACAGAGGGCTTTACCCCGAGCTATATCAGCTTCAAAAGTAATTTAAGCATTAGAATAAAGTGAAAACTACCTCAGCTCATAGTTAGGTACAATTTTGAACAATTTTAAAAAATTTAACTGTTTATGTAATTTGAGTTCTAATCCTGACATATTTTGCTGCGAAAATCTACAATCTTTGCTTTTGCGAGGATCTAGAACACTCAAATAACCATGTTAATGTTTCGCCCTAACCACTTCGAAATAAGTTTGTTAAACTGGAAATAAGTGTTGTTTTGTAATACGAGGTCAATAAACTGATTTATGCTTCATTCCAAATAAGTTAGGGTGTGAATTTCATGAATTCCTGTCGATAGTGAGCTGATGAGCCAATTGTAATTCATTCAAGTATCAAGAAGCTTTCACGAAGTTTCCAGGTTTCTTTTGAAGTTTTATTTTCACTGAATCACTGCATTTCTTGTACTCAAAGCTCAATTTAATATTGCCCATAAAGAGATAAGATCCTTTTCTATTTTATTCACAGTTTTTTTATTATGTTATACTGTTTTGTCTCAACAATATGACATTGCTCAAATATAGATAATAGGGTATAATTTATGGGCCGATTTTCTATCTTGTCAACACTATCGGAGCATTGTCGTTTTTGTCATTACTATGGGCAAAAGTCCAAAGTTCGCTGTGGTGGGCTCGAAATCACTTTCAAAAAGCTACTCGTATTTAATGTTCGTCTAAAATATTTCGCTACTTAGATCATAAGGCTATGGAAAGTAAACTTGACGAACTCTGAAATTAAATAAGCCTGCGTGAACAACACACTGAGTTGACATAAAGCAGAAGCGTTCATTAGCCATAACTCTTATTCATAGAAGCTCATCATGGCTTGTCTGGGGGACAGCCAGATACATTTTTTTGCCAAGATGACGGCAAATACTAGTATAAATGCTAAAATAACATTGAAACGATGTTAATCGACAGTTTCTGGCCAATTTAGACGGCTTTTGCAGCAAAATTTTCTTTCATCCACTTTTATTTTCATTTTGTCTTATTTTTTTCAGAAAATTTCCATTTTTTCCATTCTGGGAGTCTAGTCCCCAGACCCAATATGAATTGCTAATAACACTTATTGTAATCTTGACATAAAACACCAATATCGATGTTTTAATTGATTAGCGCCAATGAATAATCGTAGTAAACAATTATATATTAGTGGATTTTAAATGGCATGTTCTTTGAAATTTTGATTACCTTTGCAAAGATATGACGAAATGAAACCAAGCTAAAAATACCGCCACGCTTCCGTATCTCCAATTAAAAAGAACGGTTGAAGAGCATTCCAGAACGTGACCAGCGAAAATAATTGACGTAATATAGAGGACAAGTTGTAGGTAATGCGTTAGATCGGCAAAATAAGCGCGAGGGTGGTAGAACATGCATATAGCTTCCTTGATCAAATTCAGCACGGCATACAGGAATACGTAGAGAAGCATGATCCACGAATCCAATCTTAATGGTATCTGAAATTTCGGTACACAAATATGTCAAGTTTCTCGACGGTTTATAGTTAGAGCTAAGCAAATTAATTAATGGAAAATACTATGACAAAACTAAGAAAATTTTTAGACGAGGAAAGTTTAACGTATTTGCAAGTCAAAGTAAGATATGTAATATAATTCATTTTAAATATATTTCATTTTATTTATTATATTTCATTTTTTCAGCAAAACTAAATTTTCGACTTATTGCTTAATTTCAAGCTAGAACATTAATTTTACTCTCAAAATTTCTGTTGCTCCCGCGCGATATATTACATTACCCAGGTACGATTCTGGATTTGACCCTGATTCTGAGTATTATTCATTCACGACTAAATACAGGAGCAAAACCAAGCCACCGTGTGAATTCATTTTTCAGTAGTTCTGTGGATCATAGGTGCACAAAGGGTCGGCAGGGGGGGGGTAAAAACTCAGAAATCCAAAACAGTAAATTCAACGTTCACGAATTTTTTGTTGCTTAAATGACCAAAATGGTCAAAATAGCCTATAAAACGTCTTGTCGTGGTAATTTCGCATTTCTAAAGCATTTTTAGTCGATTTTGACTGCATTAAATTACTTTTAACACTAAAAAACACAGAAATTGCCCAGTTTTTGGCGCTTTTTGGCTAAAACGTTTATAAAAGTTCCGTCAGCTCAAAATCGCTGAAATTCCGGCTGACCCTTCAGCGGGGGAGGTAATACTGTCCTCACCCCCTATGTGCATGTACGCTGTGAATCTCTTATTGGATTGATCTGACTATAATTTATACGACCAACAACTATAGTATATTTAATGAAACATTGTGCATGGATCGCAATTATCGCGTCAATGTGAATCGAATACAAAAGCGATTTAAACTGAACCAATAATTACATCTATAGATGCACACAGTAGCGTATAAATGATTTTCCGACAGGGGCGGAATCCAAAATTTTCCAAGTATCGTTCTTTTGCCGTCTTTTGATAAACAGAATTATTTGTGATCTGAAAAAAGTCGGAAATTTTCGAACATTTTATACGAAAACGCGCAAAATTAGGGAAAAATCGGCGCAAAGCACCGTAAAAAATACTCGAGAAATCATTTTAAGAAATTGAAAATTCTCTATTCTGTATATAAACAACTCTTCTGACGTAAAAATAAAGTTTTTAGAGCGCCAAGAAGGTCAGTAAATGTCGTTAATGAGTACTACCCGGCAGATTTGAAAAATCGTAATAAAAAATGACTAAAATCATCGGAAAAATACACACCATTCTCTATTCGCCAAAATCTTTTTTGACGACAGGTGGGCGGCACACGTGGGCGTGGGGGTTTGAGGGTATGCACCCCCTAGAAGACCACATACCTCTCAATTCGATTTTTGAAATTTTTTGCTTTTTCGCAATTTTGAATGCCAATGGATAGTGCTCGATGAGAAACGTTGAAAAATGGTGTTTTTCTCCATACCACCATTTCAAGAACAATTTTGACCTTTGAGAAATCTTGCACCCCCTCCCAGAATTTATGTGCTGCTCCCTATGGTGGGCCGCCGGCCCCCGGTCCCTCTTAATCCGCGTATGGATGCACAGCATGGCTGATCCAGGGACAGCTGGTCTGGGGAGGTCTATAATTGAGCATTTTGGGCCAAAACATCTTTATAAACTGGTATAAGCGCTAAAAAGGCTGTAAAAATACGTTTTTGTTTAGTTCTGGTCAATTTTGGGCATTTTTTTATGAAAACTTTCAATTTCATTCGTTTTTGCCTTCATTTTGCCTCATTTTCCCTAGAATTCCCATTTTTCCATTCTTAGGGTCTAGAGCCCCAACCTCCCACGTGCATGTCTGATTATGACACTGTGCATAGCCAGTGACAAGCATATGGACTTTTACAAATGCAAAATTACCTTCTGGCTATAAATTATTTTTGTAGCTACTCGCTTGAGTGCTGGAAATTAATTTCTCCATAGGTTTCGTGAAATTGACCTACCCTGATGTGATATATTTTATAGACGTTTTCCAGTTTTGTAACGTTGTCGCTACCATATATAACGGAGTCGTGCCAAATGAGAACAGTCGCAGTGAGACACAAAACGAATAATGAGTAAAAGAGCATTGTGATAAAGAAGATGAAAAATCCGTAGGACAACCTGTAAAATAAAAGGTCTCTAACCTTTATTCAACGATAAAAAAGTATGGAACTCACCATTTAGAGTTGAGATACGTGAGGCAGACTGGGTGGGAAATTAGTCCTTTACGACCGAATTTGACCATTGCCTAAGAAGTAAAAAAATTAATAAATAATAAATAGAATAAAACATTTCAATTTTTCTGTAAGTAATACTGAGCATTTCAACAAGCAAATAAATCCCTTTTCCAGCAAACTTGCGATTTTAGAGAAAGAATTATGATTGTTTTAATGTCATATATTAAAAGTAGATTTAAATGTGAGAACAAACTGCATAAAGTTGTCTCAAACTAAATTTATTAATACAAATTCAGTAAGTTTTTTTTAAATTTATAATTCGTTATTGCGGTCATATTATCATTCTAAAGTCCATTTCACACAAGTTTGAGCCCAAATTTCAAAAATCATCTCCGACAAAAACTTGACAGATTGAGATTATTGCATTGACCTTATATATAATTAATGTAATCCAACGGCTGACTGTCGGAGAAAATTCATAAAATTTATGCCCAAACTTATGTGAAACAGACTATAGTTTTACAAATGCTTCTTTTTGGTCCTTACGAGCTAGCGGTGCCCTGTGTGCCGAATGCTTTTAGCTACTGTTGAACGAACGAACTGAATCATCAACATTGTAAATAACTATAATCTGTTTCAAATAACTGTTGGAATAAATTTTAAGAATTTAGATCGACAGTAAGCCAACAGATTATGATAATCATTATATATCAGAACAATGCTATAGTCACAATCTGTGAGCTTTTTGTCCGAGATGGTTTTTAAAATCTACGAGCAAATGAGGCGCTTCGCTGCCCCAGTTTGCTACAGCAATGTTTTTTGCAAATGGGTTGCTTCTCTCCCCATTTGCAAAAAAGATGGATATGTACCGATATGATAACCAATATGCAAAAAATTGTTTAAAAATTCAAATGTCTTATTAGTTATTGTCTTATATTTGCTCCTTTCGAATTTTACTGCTTTCTCTCACTCACTCTGTAATAATATCCATTATTTAGCACCTCTCAGTCTTACATTACATGTCAAAATATCGTTAAGGAGCACTATTCAGAAATTATCAACTTCTCTAAGGTTGCATTTGCTCTTCAAATTAAATTAGTTGTAAATCACCATGTTCACCAAAATGTTACAATTCATCTAGGCTGATTTCTTTAGTCACTTTGCTGCGGTCTGCGCAGAAAATTAAAGTTTGACCAATTTGCAGACAAACGCTAAAAGTTCCATGTAAAATTAGCGGCTGGAAGTCGAGTCGAGATACTTAAAATCGTATTTATCAATTTCAAAAGCCATGCGTTTGCTGCTTTCGGCTTGTAACCATTGAATCGTACGCACGTTGGTTTAAATTATTCAAAAGACAATTTAAAATTTGATATCCTGCTTTGCTGTGAGCTCGTCCTCAATGAGGAATCATGCATTTCGAAACCTTCTGTAATTTCCAGTCAACTCGTCCCCTACGTGTTTTACGGCACCAGATCGTGCATTTTCAGCAGCCAATTAAAAACTAGAGTCCAATAAAACCCAAAGGCCAAATTTGGGAAGTACCATCCAAACTGTGCTTCGGCAGAAAGACAAAAATTCAAAATTTTACGTTATGAATAGGGTATGTTTGGGCTCAATCCGTATTTTTTTTAAATCTGCAGTAAGGTCAGTCGTGAATTATTTAAACATAGTTGAAATTCAAATGACATTTATCCGCTGCATTTGAGATACGAAGAAAAATGCAACCTTGAAGAGCCTTTAAGTAAAGTAGTTTATACCAGTCAATAGCGCATTAAAAGTTGGTCTAGTGTGCAATAAAATATTTGCCAAACGGCAATTACAGAAGCCATCAGAGTGGCTTAAACATTTTATTGATTCCATCGTTTCCGGGTTTCATAAGCCCGATCGAGCTATTTTGATCAAAAATTCAAGATCAGGGGCCCGGATTATTTATTGGAACAAAATATATGAGATTACTCAATTACTCAACTTCCAGCAGCTAATTTTACATGGAACTTTTAGTGTTTGTTTGCAAATTGGCCAAACTTTAATTTTTTACTGTTCTATAGTCTGTTCCATTCCAAACGGCCCATTTTCGCTAAAGTTATATTACTGTATTAGTTTTTAACTGCAAAAATGGTTGCTTCCATTATGCTCTCGTAGCGGCTGATTGCTCTAAACTCGTCTTATTCATGTGTAACATGCTTTGTTTAACACGTGGCGCGTCTAACAAATTGCCGCAACAATCTAAACGGTAAAATATTCCACTACAGTAATAATCAGGTAAGCGAAAATGGGGCGTTTGGAATGGAACAGGCTATAGATGAAAACCAGTCATTAGCAAATTTTCACTTAATGTTTTCTTACTTCTATTCTGCTTCATTATACGACCTTTCTACTAAGAACACCCGTATTTCTTTCAATATAAATCAATATTTTAAAGACAAATTTAAAAATGCACACGTTACACGACATTCATTAGCAGCTGATAACACTGTAATTTACGTACAGTTGATCCCAAGTTATTCTCAATTTTGTGGTTACTGATTGCAGGATACTCATTCTGTTTACAAGAATTGTATTCAAGGCACATTGCATTAGAGGCCTTAAATCGATGTCATTGTAACTTACATTCAATACGGGGAGAGGCTGTCCGCTAAATTCTTCCGGTGATTTAGCGCAGCTCTCTGACTCAATAAACTTGAAGCTGTATTTTTCCTGCAACAACACAGAATTCTTTATACGTGTTGACAGATCGTCTGTCTATGATATTGATGAATAAAATGAGAGTAAAAAATAATTAGTGCTGATATAATGATACCTTCTTGAAATCTTCGTTTAGTCAAAGTGATTAAAACGGAATTAATCTGAAAACCTTTAAAAACTATTTTGTTAGCATATACCAAAAAACTCCATCTTGGACATGGAAATTTCAGCTCTAGAAGTTTAGAGCTACATTGCAGTCTTGCTAAATGGATGAAATTACTATATGAGCAAAATTTAAAGAATTAGCTCATATTAGATCGTGGTTAATGGTAGGCTAAATATACGCGTTTTTGTTTTTTCCCTTCTTTTCCATTGATCTTCCTCCATACACCTTCATGCGCGTCTGACCTTTCCAAAATGGCTGCTGACTACATACAAAACTTTCATTTTTTCAGAACACTTAGGCAAAGATGCTTTAATAAGCGAGCGTTTTAACGATATTTTGGCTTGGAAGTATCGATGTTTTCGGTGCACCGCAACAAACAGCCATTTTCAGAAAAAATGATCGTTCAATTCCGTCGAATTTACCTGATAATTTAGTATATTTTCATGTCCTAGAAAGAACGAGAATCGTCATTAAACTTAAAAGTGGTGTAAATAGTACATTCCCACCATTTTAGGATAAAAAAGGGCACGTTGGAAAATTTATGGGATTTACCCCAGAATTCCTACCTTGTACATCCATATTTCTCAACATGATTCCCACATCTCGAATAAGCCCTCACTTTTCTTCGTATCACGAGTATTAATTGAATTCAGGATTACCTTAAATCTCATTTATTTTCACTCAAAATTGCAATCGCTTGAAAAAAATCTTTTTATGTTGCCTTTGAAAAATTATTTGTCGTAACCGGACAAAACGCGGAAAAATAGGCTGAGAAAGGAAATAGCAAAAAATATGCTGTTATTTTAATTAGCAATCAATTAGCAACTACAGTCGAATGATTACCCAGTCAGACTTCCGCGAGTTTTCACGGTTGTTGCCTCTGGTAATAGAACGATCTAGAATCACCTAAACACGATTATAATGCTAATTGAACAACTTGTTATATGATATGCTAAATAACAATATTCATTGGTTCAGACTCGAATATATTGAGAATACAAATTGAGACGTGTTAGGTACCTTATAAATTTCCGGCATTCGCTCAATCAGTAAATAAACAGGGCTAACACTGGAAGGATCGTAGATCGTTAGGATTTCTTCCCATCTGAAGTATGATGCCTTTAAAGAGTCTTTTTATATGTCGGGATGAAGAGCGCACAAAATATACCTTAGCTACCTTATTTTATTTTACAATGAGGACAGAAATGTTTTTTTTATCACTGTTGGTTTCAATTATCTACTTTTTCAATAGACACGAATTGATTGCATGTGCTAATTTTTGAATAAGAATATAGTAATAGCGCAACCTGACCAGTAAAAAGTATTATTACGTCTTTGAGATATCTTTTTCATATTTTCATCCTACAACTGGTTCACATAAAGGAGGACATGACTTCACGACAATGTAAAGTTACTTAGTATCTTCGTCATGCATGTAAAGGAGGGATAGGGAATCCCCCACCCAAATTTGGTCGTTCCCCATCCCTAAAGCCAAAAAATTTTTGACCCCTGTATTTTTGGGGAAAAATTTTTTGTCTGTTTTTGGCTAAAAATTGGAGGTCGTTTACCTCCCTCCCCTAAAAATGGCCGTGGCCCCCCACCCAAAATTATGAGCCGTTACATATGACTCTATACATTTACAGACATACTCGCACTTAAAAATCAGCAGCAAAGTAGCTGCAAAAAAAGCAAAAACACACTATCTTATAGGCTAAAATAAAGATTCACTAGCCTAACAACCTACCAAAATTGTACTGTATTTGTTGAAAATTTTGTTCATCCGATTTTTTTAAAGTCCAGTTGTGTATTTATTTAAGTAGCTGACAATTGAAAGGTATAATAATGTGATTACTCACTGTAGGTTGTGCCGACGAAGAATCAGTCAAACAGGTTCATATGGTATGCAGACATATAACACGGGATATGGGGGATCCCCAACCCAAAGTTGGTCGTCCCCCCATCCCCCTGAGTCAGACAATTTTTAACCCCCCCAACACCTGGGCATGGGGGGTTTGGGGGTATGCACCCCCGAGAAACCAAAATACCCCCACCCCCAGAAATCAAAATACCCCCCAAGAATTCAATTTTTGAAAATTTTTTTCGTTTTTTTCGCAATTTTTTGATGCCAATGGATAGTTCTTGATGAGAAACGTCGAAAAATGGTGTTTTTTACGCCATACCACCATTTTTAAGGCCATTTTTTGACCTTTGAAAAATCTTGCACCCTCAAGAATTTTCTTGCTGCCCACGTATGCCCCCCGCTGATTTCTTGAAAAACTTGCGATTTTTGGCTGTTTTTAGGTGTTTTTTTAGCCGTTTTTGACCAAAATTTAGAGATCATTTACCCCCCCCCTAGAAATGGCCGGGGACCCCCCTCTTAAAATTTCGAGCCGTTACATGTATAATGATATGCGTAAATTATTGCAAGTTAGGTACCTACCTTTCATGCTTCACCATTGCGAGTGCTGCTTCAACGTTTTTCTTTTCAACCGCCAACTCCAATGGAGTTTTTAGTGCATCATTAACACAATATTTGCAGCCAGCGGAAAGCAAAAATTCTACGCAGCTCGGTTGATTATGAACAGCCGCAAAATGCAATGGACTACCCTATCAAAATAAGCAGAATAAAGTCAAATGACTTAGATATCGAGACTTAACTTCAAATTATATTAAAACTAGACAACCGGATCCGAACCTTCTCGAAACAAGTTTTTTTTAATGAGAATCCGAACTCAAATCGACTTTGATGTTTTGTGATATTTAGTAATTTTATCGAAACTTTTTAAGAAAATTTTCTAATGCCTGTAATTCCATCGTCGTGCCCTTGTAATTGATAGAATATTTAATTCTTTTAGCTTTAATCTTGGCCAAACATTAGATTTGATTCAAATCGATACTATCTGTGGTGAATTATAGAATTTATCAATAAGCCACTCACTCCTTTTTTGCACTTGGAATCCAGCAAGTTGTTGTGAAACGCAAGCAAAACTTGAATGACATCCGGATATCCATTTTCAACGGCCAAATGCAGAGGTGTTTTGTGTCCGTAATCCCTAAACAACAACAATCAAATACACAATTTAGCTTTGGAAAATTAATTGAATGCTTTTTCAATTCTAGATGTAATTTAATAAATTTTCCTAAAACTGGCTAAAAGTTGACTTTTTCCGCATGAAAATAAGAGTATGCAGCGATGCCAGAATAAAAACGTCAAGGATTACGCACAGAGCAAAGCTGATCTATCTGGAACGAAGTTGCGTTAAAACGATAGTTAGTATTTAGTAAAATTCTCACGTTAGTCTTATTTACGCGATCAATGAATTCTTAATTTTTTTATAATCTGTTCAAATCACAATACGGGCAAAACTTTTCAGAATTTTTCCCACAGTAAGCTGACAGATTACTTTAGTCGTAATAAGTAAAATAATATAATAAAACAGGAAGTCATCAAAACGACAAAAAATTGAAAACTGATGAATTAATAACAATTAAAGATAAATAAATAAATAAATGAATAAATAAATAAATGAATAAATAAATAAATGAATAAATAAATTAATTAATTAAAATAATATACAAGAAGTAGTGAAACTAATATTCATTGCCACGTTCTTTACTTGTGCATCAATGCGCCTTTGCACATAAGAAGTTGCACAGTTTTTGCATGTCCATTGGCACTGGCTACGTGCAGTGCCGTAGCCCCACTATTATCTGTTTCATTTATAATATTCGGTCCAGCTGGACTTTCCAAGAGGCGTTTGACGGTATTGTAACGTCCATATCTGAGAGAACATCACAGTACTCAACTGAATAAATGCAAACTTTAACTAATTACTTCATTTAATCAGAATTCACTATGAAAACGAATCTTAAACCAATCGAAATAAATCAGAACACGGAATATAATACTGGCATACGCATTCTTGAGAGGTGGAGGGTTGACCTCCCATAATGACTGCTGACCCCGCACAATGAATACGCTGCGACTTCCCTAAACATGTAGATTTTATGTAAAAATATTGTATAGGTCCTTACCAGACATGTAACAGGGGACATAGAGGGAATTCTCCACCAATGGTTGATGATCCCCCATTCCCAAAAATTAGAAAATGTTTGCCCCGATTTTCTAAAGTTTTGGAAAAGCATATTTTTTGGCCATTCTTTAGGTACTTTTTGCTATTTTGGCCAAAAAATATTCGCTTTCTCCCTCAAAAAAATAAAGAGGACCCCCAGCCGAAATTTCAAGCCGTTACATATATGATCCTAACAGATCCTGTAGACATGCTATTTTTTATTTAAAGCCTGGCAAGTACATTCTAAAATGCCAAAACATGTCTGTTTTGAAACGTATGCAATGTTGGTTCCAACCGACTCACTACAAAACGTTAGCCTTGAATAAATGCTTGTGCAAATCTTTAATTGCTTATTCAATTAGGTAATTTGAAAAAGGCTTAAACCAGTAGTATAAATCACACATGTACAGCATGAGAATTCTGGGAGTCAGGCCCAAAAAATTTATAAAAAGTGCCTTTTTTGGGCTAAAAAACGAGGGGTTCACGTCAAAAACACTGTTTATTTACGTTTCAGACAATGCTCGTTCTTTCTAGAACATAAAAACGTAAAAAATTTCTAAACAAATATGGAAAAATTGCGTAAATTGAACAAGATATAGTCACAAAATGTGTATATGGCGCGAAGCGTTGAAAATTAGAGATTTTTGAGCCGAAAATAAGCTAAAAACGCTTAAAAGGGCAAAATTTTTTAAACCTCTGCCAACTTTTACGAACAATCGACAATTCTGGGGGGTCGAAGCTCTTTTGCGGAGGGTCAGTTGCCATTCCAGGGAGTCAAATAACCCCCCCCCCAAAGAACACATCTGGTATGGACTCCATTTCTGTATTAATAGTATTGTGTGTTATTCATCGGTAAAATAAATAGTAGAAAAAGCGAAACAGCTCACTCTATGTGACCTTATAACTCTGTACCATAAGACTTTCCAACCCTATATGTGATCCATGATCTTATCTTCGAAGGCAGATTTAGGCGGGTAGGGCATCGCTCCATGTCGTAAAAAATAGTTTGGCACAATAAGGAAAAGATGTTTATTTTTTTGATAATTGTAGCCATTCTTATCGCGGTTATTAAAATTTGTTGGCACATAAAGCTGAGTAATGATATATACTGACTTTGTGCAGCTCTAAAAACTTCATTTTTACGTCAGAAAATTAGTTTTTGCACAGAATAATGATTTTGTGGTTCTTTCAATGAATTTTTGGGTTAAGGCAAGAAGTAACTCGTGTTACTACTAAGGCATAGTAATTTATCGAAAAATGGCCTTTGACATTTTACATTTTCCTTGGCGCTTTGTGACGATTTTCGCGTTAATTTTTCGCGTTTTTCATCGGAAAATTTCGAAAAATTTGAAAATTTGCAGTTTTTGTATCAGAAATGATTTTGCCTATCAAAAGACGACAATGCAACGTTACCTTGAAGTATTTCGTTCTGAAATCGGTGACAGCGCGGGGTGGATCCAAAAAGTGAAACTCCGCTTACGTTGCGACGTGATTGGTTATAATAAAGTGCACGCGAGATGATTGAGCTAAGGCAAGAGAGAGATGCTAAACATATGCAGCCTGCCCCGTGTTGTTTTTGAACGCCTTGTTTGGCGAATTGCATAAAGAACAAAAGTATAATGGACGGATTTTCCGGACTTTATTGACACGATCATCAAAATTTGGGTTCCACCCCTACTTTTTGAAGGGAAATCCTGGATCAGCCATTGCTTATCTCCAAATTAATCTATATTGTTAAGTTACAAATCAGAAACAGCATCACCTGGCCGCGAAATGAAGCGGTGACTGATCAGCCTTATCTTTTAAGCGAACAGTAGCACCTAGTCTCAACAATACTTCCGTAAATTTGACGTTTCCAGCTCTAGACGCCAAATGTAATGGCGAGCATCCAGTATAATCCTTGTTGTTCAACAAATTATGACCTTTAGGATTTAGAACGATTCTTTCTATCAACTGCACAAACTCCGGTCCAGTGGAAGCATGCAAAACTAAGTAGTGTAGGACATTCCGCCTTTCATCGTCTGCGTAATGAACAAAACGTTAAAGCTCAAATTCTTGGAACTGATAACTTACTATGTATTTGCGTTAGTGCATTTTACGCCAAATTATTCTAAGCGCAACAAAGAATGTCATTTGACCGAGTCAGACTGATTTCAGTCGTGCTAAGAAGTCTTTATTAGGAAAAAAAGGAACGCTTTTATCTTCAAAATATGTAACTCTTCTAAAACTTGAGCAAAGTTAACGAATCTTTCTACGTACTCTGTCAACCTTATGCTGAAAGTTCTTTGTCATAAAGCAAGTATAGCCGATATTACCAGAGCAGATTCAAAGTACTCAAAAATAGATTTAAAGCGTCGATTTCGTCTTAAATGAGCTCTTGTCCTACAAATTCTATCAAGATCCCTTAAAATTTGTTTGGATGATTTAGCAAGACTGCGAACAAATAATATTTAAACGAAACTCGTATAAAACTGCCGCCAAAAACTAAATTTCATGTTCAGACTGTTTACCTGTTTACTGACACTAAGAGTCAATTTATGTCTAGACCAAACAGGACCGTATTTAGGGGGCGAAGGAGAAGCGGCCCCCTCCTTCGGCCGAAAAACATCTTTAAAGATAAGGTAATGCACGGAGTGGAAAAATCGCGTGTCCTTGTCGCAAAATCTTCAAATTTTCGGCGCTTCACGCCATAAATAAAGTGTTTTCCATAATTTTGGCCTAAGCGCGACCAAAAATGACACTTTTTACAGCCTTTTGAATAAGAAAATAATTTCAAAAAGTTCAAATTTTATTATCTTAGTGGATAGCGCATGTCGAGAAACGTCGGAAAAATGCGGGTTGTGCGAGCTATCCCGACGAATTTTCTGATATATAGACAAATTTATGTTGGGCCCGCCCCCCACCCGCTTGACCGGATCCTGGATACGGGCCTGTAACCATACATGTCTAAAAATTTGAATTTGCTCCTGATCTTAAGCTTATAAATTTGTTCAATGATTCAAACATACCTTCAACTTCGATTTCTGCGTTACCATTAATTAACAAGTTGGCTGATCTGTGGCTGCGTCCGGTTACAGCGACTAACAAAGGAGTTCTGTTCTGGCGATCTACTTCGTTCAGGGACGCTTTCTGAAAATTGTTTTTGTGAAATTTAGGCTATTGTAAAGAATCAAATTTTGAAAAGTAGGAAATGCAAGGTCGCTTTTCCTTTCTATGTCATCGTTTTGCTGACTTAAGCAATTAGTAGCTAAGATTTCTTGATTTGAGATTACCAGATGAAGTATGCAATTAAATAAGCAGAAAATTCATGCATGATTGAAAAATTAATGCATTGATAAAATAATGAAAATATTCCGTTGTCTTTTGGTAATCGTTTTAACGTCGATTGCTACCATACATGCACAGTATGGGAATTCTGAGGGGTCATTCCCAAAAATTTTCAAAAAGTGATTTTTTGGGCTAAAACATCAAGTACACATCAAAAACACTGTTTCGGACAATGCTAGTCCTTTCTAGGACATGAAAGCATATAAACTTGAAGAAAATTTTAGAGAAAATTTGAAAAAATCGATAAATTTGAACAAAGTATAAATAAAAAAATGTGTGTATGACACGAAACGCCGAAAATTTGAGACTTTAAGCTAAAAATAAGCTAAAAACGCTTAAGAAAGCACACTTATTAAAATTTTTCAAAAAATCGACAAATCTGGGGAATGGCAGCCATTTTACGATGAGTCAGCAGCCATTCTGAGGGATCGAGCCCTCCCCCGAAAACACGTTTGATTGCTTGCTACCTGTTCAATTAAATAGCTGACAACGCCGTGATGATCGTATATAGCTGCTCTGTGAAGCGGTGTCATATCTACGCAATCCTTAGCGTCAAGCAAATTTCGTTCTCTCTTTTCTTCTATATTTTTCGACTGTTGCTCCAAATACGCTTCGTATAAAATGCGAACGATGGGTAAGCTGCCCTGGGCGCATGCAAAATGAAACGGCGTCGATTTGTTCTCTTGCACAGAATCCACATTTGCTCCGTAAGATAAGCAAAGCTAACAAACAAAGCTATGCTATATCTTAGGGCACGAAAACAAATTCATTTGAGGACGGAGAAAAAAATCGAAGTATTAGCAATGACCAAATCATAAAACACGATGTATGAGCTGCAGACCTGCACAGCATGGGAATTCTATGGGGGTGAAATTTCAAAGTGCCTTTTTCGGGCTCACAAATAGTTAGTACGGGTCCAAAACATCGTTTTTCGGCGTTTCTAAAACGCTTATTGGAAACTTTCGAAAAAACGCGAATTCTGGAGAATATGGGGGTGGTGAAACTTTGGTGAAAATTTTTTCTGGAGGTTTAACCCCCTGACCCCTCCTAAAGATAAGCTATGAGCTAGATGATGCCGAAGAAAATCAGTAGTAAGCTTAAATGTCCTTTTAGGATTTTTCGAAGAACTTACAGTACACGAGGGTTTTTCAATAAATAATATATTTGAGGAATGAATGCGGACTAACATGTTTTTGGAATGAAAAATGAGTCGTGTGCAATGTTAGCTGATCTCAACATATTAGTATAAGTTTCGCTAGATGGCGTAGGCACGCCTCGTGTTTATTTGTCTGCTGAAAGTTACTCATTCGTAGGCATGCTTTCTCACACTCTTTTAAAAGTTCTCGAAACCATTCTACGATTCCTATTTTTGTATCTTAAACTTTTATCAGTTTCGCCTTATTAGCTTTCATCTCGTTATAAATCACTCATACAAGTAAAAGTCAACATGCGAATGATCTTGTATTAGCAAAATATATTAATATGTATATAAAGATTAATTGTCTTCAGCTAAGTAAGCAGCTCATAATTTTCCATCTAATTGGGAAATCCTGAAAGTAATGCGCATTGCGTACGACAACGAATCGGAAGCGTTAGTTGGGTATTAAATCATTATATAATAAAACTGTAATCAGCTTCAACATTCGTAAACAAACCACATGGATGTCAGTCTTATCAATAGGACTCTCGCCATTTGCTGGTCATCAAAAAACATTTCTTAAATGAAAAACTGCACGCTTATCACTTGTTTGATTGACTGCATGCTACTTCCAAAGATATTCTAATGTTATCAGAAATAGTGATGGCGATTTGTTGAAAATTAAGGCATCATTTTCTTGATTGAATTCCAATTCTTTGTTTCATACCTGAATAGCTTCTAAATCACCCCCATTAACGGCTAGATGCAGCGGAGTATTCCGTTCCTTGTCGGCGAAATTCAAAACGTTCGCCACTGAATAACCCCACGGTAGCTCACCCACTGCAAATAAAGCAAAAAAATAAACTATATACTAAATACAGTATCCATGCTATTTTAAATGGTTGAAATTGTTTCAAAAGAGTATTATTTTTAACAAGTGAAATTGTGGTAAAAATTTTATTATTCCTTTTTTCATATTTTATTTAGAGAACTTTGTATTGAAAGAATATTAGAACTTCAATTTGCTAATTATACATCATGGAATCAGGTATTCGAGATGGATCAGTACGTAGCAGGTTTCTTTAATGCTAACAATACAAGAGATATTCAGACATTCGAAAAATTTATAGATTTCAAAATAATAAATGTCTTAGATACGTGACAATTTTTGCGTCTTACTAAAACTATGATTCACTTATTCATCAAAAAAGAAACTGTCTCTTAAAGTGAATGATAGCAATTCTGCTATTGCCGGAACGATAAAAAAAATGGCCTCTGAAGTGAACCTTCGGTGGGAGTATCGAGACAGTGGGATAGCTGAGACAGCGGGAGTGTTGAGAATTTAGGTGGCAATGCTAAGAATCTGGGAATTTTAAGAGGTTGAGTATTTTGATAGGACTTCTAAAACACTGAAAATTTCGAGACAATGACAAACTAAGAATTCTGGTGGGAGAGTTGAGACGGTGGTGATATTGAGACAAGATGATATGTTCATTTGAATGAAATACATTTGACAACGTGTAAAATCTAAGTAATATTCATACGATGATCCAGCATATAACTAGCCGTTTCCAGTGCTCCGTATCTGATAGCAGTGTGCACGGGATAATATCCAAGTTCGCATGACTGGCAAATCTTACAATTGTGACGCATCAAGATGCTCATACATTGAGGATTACTTAGCGCACATGCATAGTGGGAAGGCCTAGCTCCATGAGGGCCGCATATTTCGATATCCACACTTTCGTGAGACAATAATTCCTGTCAAATGTCAATGCATTTATCACATCGTTATTGATTTCAACTTTTTTATTTTTAAAAATGATTGCAAATCTTAATAAAGTTTCCTCCTTCGATTGTATTCTCTAGAACCATCGAATATCCTAAAAAGTTGATCATCGAAAAGATTTCCACTCACTGTAAAGCCTTTGCTAATTGAAAATGAAAATAACTGCGTTTTACCTGAAGTAAACACAGAAAGCATTTGAATTCAAAATTGACACTCTAATCAATTGCTAATCAAATTAATACATGGATAACAGTACCAAAATTCACTGGGTTAGTCCCAAAAATGTTTTTCAAATTGCCCTTTCGAACTCAAAAGTGATGGGTATGCGTCAAAAAATACTGATTCTTGATGTTTCCGACGGTACTCTTTCTGCAAGAACAAAGATAAAATTTATGGTTTAAAATGACTACTTGGAACGGAACCCCGGAAAACTTTTCGGCTTAAGGATCCTAATGAATGCTTGAATTAATCCATTTTCTAGTTTCTTTTGAAGAACAACAATTTTTAGGGTCAGCAGCATTAGGATCAGCGCAGTTAATAGTCGGCTAGAGTCACACACATACTCCCAAAACACGTTTGGTACTATTAATATTATTTTCCTACTTCTAGTATATCCGGCTGGTCTAGTACGACACTGAGGTGCAAAGCTGACATTTGATCATTATTAAGTATAGATGGATCAGCGTTTAGCATTAGCAAATGACGTACGCTAATTATTCGACCTTTTTCTACGGCAACATGAAGGGGGGTGTTGCCGTTGTCCGCTTTGGCATTTATATCTTGATAAATACAAATAATAAGACACGATTCCTTCAGACGAGTATTATGGTCCGATTTCGTCTTATATAGTAAGACAAAATTGTTTACATAGTCATGAAAAGACATGCACGTGGGGGTTTAGAGGGGTCTAGAGGCCCCCAGAATAGAAAAATTAGAAATTTTCTCGGAAAATGAGGCAAAATGAAGGCAAAAAAAATAATAAAGTGGTTTGAATGCTATTTAAGCGCTTATACTTGTTTTTGAGGTTATCCTGGTCCAAGAAAGCTCAATTTTCGATCCCCATAGACCAGCAGACCCCCTTCCAGATCGGCCATGCTGGCTGTGCATCTGTGGATGAAAGTCGAAGGGCTCAGCGTTCCGGTTAGCAGCCTGAGCGAGCTCACTATAAAAATGCCCCGCCTTCCAGTAACACTCTAACCCCGCCAGAAAAAAAAATCCTGAGTTACGGGAACACTGAGATGATATTATTCCTAGGAGCTGATTTATAAAAAATTTTCGGGATGAAATTTCAGAATTCATCTAAAAATGCCAATATTAGCGTTCTAATTTTCTTTGAAAAAAGCTTCGAGTCGGATTGTACTATTATTATTATTATTATTTACGCCTCTGCGTTAACATAAATTAACTAAAGTAAACGAATAAAATTAATTTTGATCATTTTTTGAATACTGCATAGCTATATGATATCTTTATTTATAAAAAGCCGTTCATTAGGAGATGATTTAAAGCTGCATTAAAAAGGAAAGGTAAAAAGGGGGAAAAGGCGTGAATGAAAAGAATTGAAAGAAAGGTTTAAACGTTGAACACTTTGTCGATATTGAATTATTGTTTATTAAACCAATGATAATCTTCCACTTCGTGTTGATTTTAAGCAATTCTGGGCACTATTCACATTCATGGATATAAGTTCTTGGCGAATGGAGTACAAATTAGATGCCTTAAATATCTGTTTATTTAAGTAAACTACCTTAAATGTTGCGAATTTTACGCTTAACTAATATCTTATCTCTTTTGAAGATCAAATATCTTGAACAAAGATCTCATTTCGTACATCAAGTATCTCATCCACTACAAACGCTACTGTAAATCAAGTACCCCATGAAATATTTGATTTGATTGCAAAATATATAGTCGTATGCACTGCCGCATCAGCTGAATAAATTATAAATTACTCTACTGCTAAAGCTGTAAAAATGAATTCAATAGAGACTGATCCATCTCGCAAATTTTTTTTCAAATTTTTTAAATCATATTTCCTTTTAATTGAATTTATATCTAAAAAAAATTTCCTTTATCTTGTTTTGCCAACGCATTTTTTGTATAAGTCAATTACCATCACTGTTGTCAACAGAAGTAAATGAATTTTACTTCACGATTATCTAAAGGCACACAGTTAAACAACAGAGTCAAGCAAGTTTGTGCAAGCTGGATTAGTCAAAAAAGATATTTTTTTATGCAAAGAGTGTCCTTTAGAAACGAAATTATTGATTAAAATTTTCAAGATTTTAATAGAAAATAATTAGCATTGATGAGATGTGCTGATTTTCCAGAATGTGAGTGTCAAAGACAGGCGAGAAGTGAAATGGAATGCGGAGGAGGAGGTTATGCCGCATGGGGTACCGACAATTTGGTGTATACGACAATTGGGTGAATGCGACAATTGGGTGAAAACATGTTCGTGTTTTTCGCATGGTATTGCTCATAACTTGTCATTTTAATTTTTGTTGACAGCATTTTGTTAGCTGCATGTATTCCGTTTTTTCCTCTGACAATAAATTCTGCATGACTAATTCGAATTTTCGTACTATTATCACATTCACAGACAGAAAGGACAGGGCTTCCTTACCAACTCCCAAAATAAAAACAAAGTTTTCGAAGCATCTTTTGGGGGTCGCCGCAAGCCCCAGAAGTCCAGCGACCCCAAAAAATCCATTTTGGCCGCCCGACCACCAAAATGGTCTAAGTTTGCCACTTCTGACCCGCTAAATCCCCAGGATTCCGGTGGCGTCCACCTATGCTGACAAGTAATACTCTGTTTTCAAAAAATGTCATTCTTGTAATACATTGGTAACCACTTTTTAGCTGAGTGTGCATATTTATAGCGCTAAATATTACATACATACATCCTTAATTATTATATTCACCCAATTGTCGCATTCACTCAATTGTCGTACACCAAATTGTCATTCACCCAATTGTCATTCACCTAACTGTCGCATTCACCCACTTGTCATGTTCACCCGATTTTCGTTCACCCAATTGTCGTTCACCCAATTGTCGTTCACCCAATTGTCGTTCAACCAATTGTCGTTCACCCAGTTGAATTTCACCCAATTTTCGCAGACCCTTAATAAAATTAGACAAAATATTGACAGAAAAATCGATAGTTTGAGCCAAAAAATTTGCTAAAATGCTTAAAACAGCATTTCTTAAATTTTTGAAAAAATGGAAATTTTCGGTAATCCGCAATTTATTGCGGGGGAAGTGGGTCAGCGGCCATTCTTGCAAATCATATCTCCTCCAGCTCCGCTTCCCAAGAAGACGCTTATGATCTCAACGATGCTCGAACATCTCTATATTACCTACAAACATTTCATCCTTTGTATAAGTTCCGAACAACATCAGTTATTGCTTATTAAGATATGCTAATTAATTACTGAACAGTGGAAGCATTACCTGAAATTTTTTAAAAATGAGTACGATTTAAAATAGATAGAAAGCAATGCGTCTAACTTCAGAGATTGTATGTCTCTGATGAAACAATTCGGTCTGAGTTCTGATTATGATGAGAAGTTTTCAGGGGATAAGTATGTATGATTTGTTTATCACCGTTCATTCAATCTACTGAAAGTGCAATTGCTTTTATGTTTTACACAAATAAAAATTACTTGCGCCTTTGCTTATTAGGAAGTCGATTGCATTCAATCTGGATTTTGCTGCAGCTACATGTAGACCCGTGTAACCGTCAGTTAATCTTTTGCGAAGTATTAGCATTGAATTGTCCTTCAACAGCTCATCCAACTTATCAACATTACCCTGCTGGCACATCTGTGACATAAAACAACAAATTATTATGTAGCGGAATTTATGATTCGAGATCATTAAATATTTTGGCTTTTTGATTAGTCTGATAGCTCCCAAAAGTACTGCGGGAAACATCTTCTGCCTATGCATATTCTGGAGCCTTGAAGTTGAATGTGTTTTCCTATCTGCATTTTCTTCACCTTGTCTATGTTTTTTGTGTACAAGCATTTAAATGATACTGAATTATCTGAATTAACATGTAAACATGCAGAAAATGTCGTAAAATAATACAGTCATGCTATTTCATCAAGTTTACAAATAACTTATCATAAGCATACATGCTGTGTTTGATCTGGGGTTTTGGTCCTCAGAAATAGAAGAGGGTTTATGGGTAAAATATAAAAAATTTTCACCGAACTGATAGGAAATCACACTAAATTGCTCAAATTGTCTACAGACTCTGGAATTAATAAGATTTTAGCGCTCCTAGTTATTCTCAGAAAATTTTCCACTTTGCCATTCTGAAGTGTCTAGATCCGCAAACCCCGACGTGCATATCTGATTCTGACCCAAGTATTCGATGATTTCAAGCAGTGGCGTATCCAGGATTTTTTGACAGGGGGCGGGGCGAAACCAAAAATTTTCAGAAAGTGCCAAACATAGTCCAAAAATTTGTATATTATACTCAAAGTACCGGTTTTTGCTATCTTTTGATAGGCAGAATTATTTCTTATGCAAAAAAGTGAAAATTCCAGAAATTTTCAAAATTTTTAAAGAAAAACTTGCAAAATTAATGCAGAAATCGACAAAATCGCTAGAAAAAACACTCGATAAATCATTGTATGACTTACAAAATTTATGTTCTGTATGGAAACTGCTCTTCTGATGTAAATTTAAGCTTTTTTAGAGCGCCAAGAGAGTCAGAAAACGTTATTAATGAGTACTGTCTCGGCGCGAAGCGCCGGAAAATTATGAAAAATCATGATATAAATCGCTAGAAGTATCAAAAAATACACATCTGTTTTTCATTGCGCCTGAATATTTTTTGAGACAGGGGCGGGGGCGGCCGCCGCTTTCCGCCCCTCTAAATCCACCAGTGAGTTCAAGGTAGACAGAAATTAGCGAAGAAATGCTCCGTTGGAACAAAAAGGACGAATATACTTGAAATTACGTATCATTAAGGACATTAAAGGAGGAGACTAGGTGAAAGTTACCTATGTAAGGCCATTTACCCCTGACCTTTTTGGCAAAAATTGAAGGTCATTTACTCCCCCTGCCTTAAAAAATGGCCGGGGACCCCCACCTAAAATTTAGAGCCATTACATGTATGGACAGAACACAGTAATAAATTTACTAGAAATGACAAAAAACAGCTTTTGCCCAGATCATCAACTCTTTCATTGTCTGCTACCTTGAAAATCTTAGACCCGTCCTAAATCATAGGTGCTGCCCGCTTATGGCCTCTAGCACAAATGGGCAGCAGAGCAGCCACATCTTGGAAGGGTCTGATGGGGTATACGCCGGATTCTCGGGAGAGGGGGTCCAGCCCTCATGCCCATTTGTAGTCTCTATTGTACAATCAAGTCGCATTATCGTAAACTTGTACAATCATGCAATTTTGTGTGACCTGCTAAAGTTTTCTTTTCTTCGGCGATACTTCGTCGCGCGGTGAATCAAGTTGCTAATCAGTCAGTAGATGTTATTTTCTAATTGATTCAAGAAACTTATATATCTGCAAAGCCAATGTTTTCTCAGTAAAATTTCAATGGAACCAGAAAACGTCACCACTATAAAACGCGGATAAAAAAATCATCTTTCGGTTTGAATGACTATTAATTATATTCTGGCATTATAGTTCGTCTAACACTAAACAAGTATTCTAACAATTTTACGATCGACCAACAAGTTTCTGATGGTACACTAAAACAATTAGTGTCAGTCTTAAATAGACAGTCTTATGTTTTGTTTACTAGGTCAGAGAAATCTGAGCCAAACCGAAATAACAAATTGAATTAATTTTATGCCTATGAAAATGAGCGCAAGCAAGTTATAAAAGAAAAAATAAACATAGAAAACAAAAGCGAAAAAGTACAATGTCAGTCATGAATAGACAGAAAGATCGATATAACCTTGAGAAAGGCAAAGACAACAATAAAATAACCGAAGTAATTCTATAAAATATAATTTCAGATCATTCGAATCATAATTAATTCGTGATTTCGCATCATATCTACCCTTCTTTTTTAAGAAAAACAAAAAGCGTCCTTTGGTTGGATATCGAGTGAAAAATAAGTTCCTGTCAAAATAAATATTTTTAATTGCATGCGTAGGTAGAAAACTGTCAAATAATAAAGAAAAATGGTCTTGTCAAATAATAACGTGTTACATTTATCAATCCAGTCAAAGTTTTGATGAAATTAGGTGAGATGGTGATTCACCACTGAAATCTTAAAAAATTATGCCTTAATTCAATCAAGCAAAATGAAACAAATTCAATTTAGAAGTATTACATATTTGGAAATGTAGGGAGTAGGCAAGTCATAAACTTGATGATATTTCATTAAGAATTTTTAAAAAGCCAAAACAATTATGAAGAATGTTTAGGAAAAATTTGCATTTTTTGACTTCATTTTGTTCAAATTACTCGATTTATTTAAAAATTTTTTCAAAATTTTTCATGTTTTTATGTTATTTAAAGAACGAGCTTTGTCCGAAACGTCAAAAAGTAGTGTTTTTAAGGTGTACCCGTCAGTTTTAGCCCAAAAAGGCACTTTTTAGAAAATTTTTGTGCCCGACCCTCAGAATTCCCATGCTGTATATGCATGGAGAGTACCTTGAAGAAATAATTAGGATCATCTTCAATTTTGCAGAACAAGTCGCTACGTGCTTTATCTGCTCTTTTTATCATTGGTATTGTTATTGCGCTTTTGCTTCTAACTCTCGCCAACGGAATCAATTTCTCGCCTCCGTGCAGTGCTCCGAACAGCGACCCTGATCTGTCCTGATCCTTCGATTTATACGTGACCATTTCCATAAATTTCTAGAAAAAAGTAACATTTTAAAAAAATTGAATAGAAAATAACTCGATCGGATACCTCCGAACTGTGCCCAAATAAAAATAAACGCAACTACTACAAAGAGAATGATATTTCTTTAATATCAAATCAAGGGAATTGAACTATCGAAAGTGTAAAATACAGAAATTTCCAATAACACCATCTTGAGAATATAACGCTGTTCGATTTTCGTTTAGGCTTTCTTGTCATTTGATATTCTTTGAAAGCATAAAAAAATTTCCGAACATCTGCCCAGCCATCCGCATTGATATTTTCGCCGTGAAAACGTTTAAATGATTTCTCGATTCTAATTAATTTGTCATTCCACTGAACCGACTGCCTCTCATAGGTCTCAACAAACATTGTATCCAACTTTTGACCATCGTTCGCTCGAAAATCGCTCTTTATTCATCAATAATAAATTATCACCTCAGAAGACCCACCATAGCCGCTTTTTTAAAATGATAATTCTGTATTATCTTTTCACGGCACTGTTTCCGAGAAGTCTGTCGGATAGAATATTTCAGCTATTAATTGAATTTCTAATGCAAATATTTTCAAAAACTTTGAGGATTATTGCGTGGTTAATCGTGCGATCAACAGTAAACGGCCGCTTAAGTCTCACTGCAGATAAATAGCACAGTCGCTCGCAATACTTCTTGGAAAGAAAAATGGTGATGTCTCAAGAGTCCCACCGTCCCAACAGTTCCACCGTCCCAACAGTCACACCGTTCCAACTGTCTCACTAATAATCCCAGCAATCCCATAAGTCCCCAACTATCCCATCAGTACTAACAGTCCCACCGTCCCAACAGTCCCACCGAACAATCCCAACAGTCCCTACAGCCTTACCGTCCTAACAGTCCCACCGATCCAACGGTCCCACCATCCCAACAGTCCCACCGTCCCAACTTTCCCACCGTGCTAACAGTCCTACCATCTCAATTGTCCCACCAGTCCCAACAGTCACACTGTCGTACTACTATGATGTGAAGCAAATTTATGCAGCGTCAACATGTGAAATCAAGGTGATCACACTGTTAGCTATGCACCTAGCTTGTTGTTATACTTGTTATTCCTTCCGTATTATTGTTTTTCATTCTAATGTCTAACTCTTTTTACGTTGTATTTCTTTTAAAGCTCCTTAAAATGGTTTTAATTGATCTGTGTTAAATTCAAGGGAAAAATTAAAAGTTCTTGAATCGCGTTTGAAAGACCACAAAAATGAATTTTAAGCTTACTGTTGAGCTAACAAATTCGAAATTTTCAGGCGCCGGTGCTTTTGTATAAGTCTTGTCTTCTAAGCAGTCGAAGTTAGGAAAAGGCGTATTCAATATGCCGAAGTTTTCTGGCACTTCGTGTCGAATTATTCATTCTATTTATATCTTTTCTTACAATGTACTTGAATTAAGTAGCCAAAAATTTTTTCGATTTGAACTCGGATGGATACTAACAAGTTATTCATGCAGCTATTTCAAACGCAAATAACGAGCTTAAGAAGGAACAGAAAATATATCTAAAAATAGTTACTTGAAGAATGGAAATCAATTCGAAAGTGATTACATGAAAGATATTTAAAAATAGTTAATCGAAGATTGGGGAAACCATGCGGGAGTGATTATATGAGCTTAAAAAGTTAGATACATAGCTAACAATGTGATCAGCTTGATTTCCTATGTTGATGCAGCGTGAATTTGTTTCAATCATGTTAACATCATAGTAGGACTGTTGGGACTGTTGGGACGGTAGGACTGTTGGGACGGTGGGACTGTTGGGACTATTGGGACTGATTTGATTGTTGGGACTGTTGGAGGGACAGTTGGGACAGTGGGTGGGACTGTTGGGATCGGTGGAAATGTTGCGACACAACCAAAAAACACAGCAATAATAAAGCAGTGGAATTTCAGGGGCGATCGGATCATTGTGATCGGGGTATTGCTGAGAGTCCTGGGCTAAAATATTGTGACGGAGGGCAGGCAGTAAAGCAAGTGGCCGAATCCAATTTCTTTAAGAGCCATTCTCAAAACAGGTCAGCACCATCAAATAAATTTATTCTTAATGCCGCTGTCCGGTCCGGAATGAATAAGAAACACGCGATTCAGCAAGTATAAAAATTCCGAATATAGTCAGTCTGAACGTCATCAACCATTCTTAATGAAGATTTCTACTTGAGGAAGTGCGAGGATGAAACATTTTACCAAAAACCTTTTTGTTATGTAACGACACTGTCGAAAAATCACATGCACGGTGAACAAAATCTTTTTGCGTACTCGCATACCTGTGATGTTTATCTCACCGCTAAAGTCAAAACTGGTTTCCTGAAATGATTTGATATTCCTATATCATCTGATAAAACGCGCTATTTTCATTCGTTTTTGAAGAAATTTTTCCACATAAAACGCACGATAACCACATTTATCGCCTAATGGAACTCAACTGATTTTTCTACAGTCAGTCTCAGAAGACTTTGATGGAATCAGTGGAACCAAGTTGACTATGGTATTTATAGACTGCTACTCGTAGCAACCCATTTTATAACTGAAATTCTGTGAGTCCTGCTGGGAAATTTCGTTTGCCGCCGTATTCATAGATTGCCAAAAAAATTCGTTAGTCGCACCGAATCTATATATTAACTGAAAATACATACGTTATTCTATTTTTCTCTCAATTCTGATTTTCTAAACGTTTTATTAATCCGTACCAAAAATCACCATATGCATAAACTACCTTTCATCAGACCGGTCGAATTTTTGATATTTTTCCACCAATTTTCAACAAAATAAAATTCGTAAATCACCTAGTAAAAAACTTTATAAGACGATCATAATTCAATCACATCACTAAATACTCGGAAAGAAGTTACTCATACCTATCATTATTTCATTTATATCGTCATACGATTTATATGAAACAAATTACGTCATAAGATCAAAATAAAACAATTTACGTAGGGAAGACCAGCACCATAGATTAATTAATATTCATAAATAATATCATAAAATAATGCCTATACTCGAATTCAACTTAAAGCCGATATATTCATATTAATATAAATACAATGCATATTTTCATTATTAGCATTTTTACTAAAACCATGGTACGTGCGTGGGCTTTCCCGAACGCCAAAGGCAAAATATATGTACCATGCAAATGAAAAAGGGAGAGCGTGAGTAGCGGAATTGAGAGCAATGGTAATTTCGTTACCGCTAAATAAGTAATGCCTGCAAGTAAATGACCGGAGCTCATACTTACACCGCAATGAAAGATGAAACGTTGCCCTCTATACAAATAACATTAATTCACAAAATATCAAAGTATAAAAATCTTTATTGGCTTCTTGCGAAGCAAAATAGACAATTAATATTAGAACGTTTAAAGATGTAAACGTCCTCTCGCTCGTAAGCTGACATTTGGTAAAACGAAAAGTGAGAATTTAACGTTGAAATAAATGTTTAATCGCACCATTTAGTTTTTAAGATCCAAATCTCATCATCTTGGGCTGGGCTTGCGGCCGATCTCCAAATTCATTGAGCTTAGTTACAGAGACTATTTTTCTCCAAAAAGCAGTTCAATTTGGTTAGCTTGCGTGTCTTTTGCAAATCATGGATCTTTCTTGACCGGCTCAATGTGCTTTCAGAGCAAATTTGTATGCAAACGTACGATTATTTTAAAGACGAAACGACATGCTAGGGACACCGTCAGATCGTTTTTCGACCGATTTAATAATTCATTGTTATTGCAAGGGCGTAGCCAGGGGGCATTAGGGGGCATATGCCCCCCAACCGAAATTTTTTCAGAAATTTTGATAATTTTTTTGGTGCAATAATTGTGTCCAGAAAATTGAGTTCAAAAAGGCAAAAAAGTCAAAAAATTTTCGGGCGCTTCGCGCCGTGCATTATTACTTATTGTTGTACGTATATGAAAATCCAATGAATTTAAAAGCTTGAATCAGCTAATATAATCCTGCATTTTTCACACCACTGTAGTGATTTAATGCACTATTTGTCCGTTGAATGAAACTGCGCATACTTGTTCAACGTAATGGTAAAAGTGCGATGATGATTGCGCACCACTTTGTCCTTTCTCTGCTTTGCTTGTCTTTCTTTAAAAGGACACATAAATTATTCCAATTTTAAAAGGAACGAATGACCAAATTTTGTTTTTGCGCATTTTCTGTTTTCTGAGCTACATCTTGTTAATAAGAAGGCCGCAAATGGGCCTGAAAACAGTAAGAACAAAATTTTCATTGATACATCTTAGCAGAGGTCAAAAAACGCATTTCAGCTCAGAATTTTTATGCATTGTAGAAGTTCATCAATTTTAAGTGCTTTTAGGCTCAATTTAGAACCGAGATTAGGCCGATTTTGCGAAAAATTTAACGCTACTATTTAACAAAAAGTGTTTTTTTTTACAAAATATTACGGGGCTTTGCCCAGCGGTATATATTGAGTTTATAGCGCAATCAAAATTTTCCAGCGCATAGCGCCACCGGTTACTGTTCTTTCTTTTTGCAAAGCTCCAGCAATGCGTCTAAAAGCCTGAATCAGTTAAAATGTTTTATACGAAATAGTAAATAGCTGTATTCTTGTAAGCTTGAACTGTCAAATCTGTTTTTTACAAATTTGATAATTTTCTTCTCTATCACTAATAGTATTCACAGAGATACAAAATGTTAAAGGCGGTAAAATTGCTAAATTTCTTGGTGCTTTGCGCCACTTATGATTTCCGTACTGTTGGTCAATAAATAGGCCGTAAATTCAATATGGGAATAGTGAAAATTTCAAACATCTCCGGCGCTTCGCTCCGTTTCACACTTTTTGTATTTTTGGTCATTAACCCATAAATTAGCTAGGCTACATTATTAAAGGTCGAAGAACTCAATTTTACAGTGAATAACCTTACTGGCATTCGATGCAAAAGTAGTCTTAACAAATTTTGTGTATGCCCCCTAACCAAAATCCTGGATACGGTTGTTTTATTCTCTCTGGAAACAGTTTGACATTTCTTATTCAGTTTGCCTTCACAAAGTCTTATCATGTTAGAAATATCAAAATGTTTGGTGCCCAATATTTAATTTTTTTATAAGCTTCTACTGGTATCGCAAACTTTTTATTAATCAAACTGTCGCAGCTGCTACCACAAATAACGCAAATATAGTGTACCGATTTTGTAAACGTAAATTGTAGGTAAAACGGAATTTAGTACGGTACAGAAAACACTGTTTATGCACATGTGTTTGCCAAAATAATTTGTCTTGATCTGTTTTATGATGTACATTTCAGAATTGAAAAAAGCCAGCCGGATTGCTTTTTTCTGAGCTGTATGTAAAACCTAAAGGAATTGTGCAAATATTAAAATAAGGCACAAATAGACACAGATCGCTCTGACAATTCAAGAATTCTTGAGAAATTTGCTTTTCGTTCCTTTCTACCTACAATTTTGTTATCTTCTCCCCAGAAGAGTTTTCTTTTTCTCCTGAGAGACTTAAATGCTCTTAGCCTTTCGCGCGTCTTTTTGTAAGCCCAAACGGAAAACAAAGAACTACTGTACCTGCCATCATAATAAAAAAGCCCTAAAATTTTAGCCTTATGTTCGTTCAAAATTATTGGACTCGAGTTACAAGCGGAGCCTGCAGGCATGGGCAGATTAAAGGGTGGCAGGGGGACGGCCGCCCCTCCCATTAACCAAAAATATTTGACGAGATAAAGAATAAATGTATAATTTGCAATGATTTTCGGCCGTCAGTGATCATATGTACTTTCATGGCGGACTGTAAATCTTTTTCTTGCTCAGGGAATAGGTTTTAAAACTATTTCAAGAGCAGGAACAGCTTTTCCAGCATAGTTTCCTCCTATTTTCAAGCATAACTTTTAAAAGTTTTCGACAGTTATACGTCAAATGCTACGAGTACAGGTGATAGAGCAGTAATTCAGGCGTCTATACGTTCCTGCGCTTTAATTTTACAAATTTTTCGGCGCTTTGCACCAGACTATCAAAGATATTTTATGATTTTTCGAGCGTATTCATCGAAAATTCTGGAATTTTTCAAAAAAATGTTGCGCTAAAAGCGATTTTAAATAAAAAATAGACAATTCAAAATGTCGAAAAAAACGTTATTTCGCACGCGAAAGGCCAATTTTCGGATCTATCTCCGACTGTTTCTGATAAAGTTGGGGTACCTCCCTTTAGAAAAATCCTAAATCCGCCACTGCTCGCAGGTGAGAATTTAAGATTGAAATACTCGTAAACAGGACCTTTTCTATAAATTCACCCCATTTTTCCGTTTTTTAAATTCCGCATTAAAAAAACATTAGTGAGGGTCAATTTGTAGAAGAGATCCCATAAATATTAGCAACATCCGGCTGTCTAGTACACCATCATTTATTATATGAAATCAATCTTCTCGGAAAAATTCAAAACTGAGTAAGGAGTAAGTAATCATAACAATAATAATAATAATGATAATTAATAATAATAATAATAATAATAATAATAATAATAATAATAATAATAATAATAATAATAATAATGATAACAATAATAATAATAATGATAATAATAATAATCATAATTAATAATAATAATAATAATCATAATTAATAATAATAATAATAATAATAATAATAATAATAATAATAATAATAATAATAATAATAATAATAATAGTAATAATAATAATAATAATAGTAATAGTAATAATAATAATAATAATAATAATAATAATAATAATAATAATAATAATAATAATAATAATAATGATGATACATATAAGTCAGATCTAATCCAGTTTTAAATGTTGAAATTCTAAAAATTTATTTTTTCAATTTTACTCTTGATTTTAAGGAAATAAATAAATCAGTAGAATATTCAGAGATGATCCAAGAGCAGCCCTATTTCGTTTGCAAATATTCAAATATTAATATGTGAGAACGAACGCTAATCGCTTTGCTCGCCAATAAATCAATATCGTAAAAACAATCAGTGATCTGCTTTCACGATTTCACCGCTTTCAAGACATAAAGCTTTTATGGAATAAGTCTTCATGTATTTCAGAAAATTTCAAAACGAGGCGCATGAAGCGACGGGAAGCAACAATATCAGATTGGATAAAATAAGAGAATTCATCAAAAAGAGTTATGCATTGTCTGAGTCGATTACATAATGAACGTTAAATTTGAACACTTATAGACCCAAAATCAAATTAGATTGCACTGTTAAGTTCACATCATTTGGCTGCAATAAAAGGTAATATTCCTGAATGAAAGTGCATTCAAAAGTAAAAATTGAAAAACAGATTTAAAGTAAAATTTTGTCGTGTTAAACTGTTGAATTCGATTTAGTCACGGTTAACTCTTCTGAAATATCGATGAATGGACTAATCCACAAGAGAAAATTCTAACGACGCCCTTCGATGATACGATGCGACAATTTTTTTGGAAGAGTACCATACCAAAAGCAATTCTGAAAATAGACTTGCAAAATGCCAAAAACCACTATTTTATAGGCTTAAGAATGATAAGAATTAAGAATGCTTAAGATCGTCAATTAAGAAAGGAATTAGAGTCTTGCGACCATAGATGCACAGCATGGCCGATCTTGGGGGAGGGTCAGCCGGTCTGGGGGTCTAGAATTGAGCTTTTTGGACCAAAATGATCTAAAAACTGGTATAAGCGCTAAAATAGCGTAAAACTACGTTATTGCACAGTTCAATTCGATTTTATTATTCATTTTGCCTCATTTTGTCTAAAATGTTTCCTTTTTCTCATTCTAGGGGTATAGACGTCCTACCCCCACGCGCATGTCTGCTTGCGACTCAATGCGTAATATCGGTTGCGAAATTTAATCTGAGCGATTTCAGCAGTATTAACACGTATGTCACTGTCATCTGATTAGTAAAACGCGACATCACCATCGTCTTTGGAACAAAATTTCTCCAAATAGACCATCTGTTTGAAGTCAAAATTATCTGTGATAACTAAATCGCTTTGCTACTCGATATCTTTCGCGTTGTGTCAACTATCAGCGCCAGTTTGGCTCGTACCCGATCTGAACTCAACTTATTAGCCGGCGGCTCATTGTTCTTTTCATCCTCATCACTATCAGCCAAACCTAGTCCAGCTACCAATATACGCAGCGTGTCGTGCATTTGATTTAATTCGTGATTTATCTCTTTTAGGCTTAAGATGAAGTGCAGTACTTTGCGTTCAAAATAAAGGTAAAAAAGAGATCAGCATAGCATGAGTTTGAAGAATTAAAGAGCGTTAGGCCCGAATGAAAATTAATTCTTACATTAAATAAAAATTCAAATTAAATATAGTTTATAATAAAAATTAAAAATTAATTAAAAAATAATTATTGACTAACTAGGATTAGCAGAAGCAAAGACGGCAAAAGCTCAAGTTAAATTTTTTCTTCACGACAGAGCGTATTGACTATAAGATTCAAAGTCACTAAACCTTATTTTTTAAAATATTTTCATTATTTGAAATTCATAGCTCCTTCATACTTGCTGCATTCCTTTCCCTTTTTTCATTCTGCCATTTTTATTTGGTCGTATTGATGACTTCTAATTATATGATTACATCTGTGCGGCAGAAATTGGACTAAATAGTGGGCTGAAAAAGACAAGCGGCTGATTCAAGCATGAATTTTCCTTATTTTTAGCCTTCGGTTATCATCATTTCCCAAACGTTTCCAGCGCGATATATTTATTAATGGTACCGATTTTCTTGCCGTTTTAAAGACTTATTTCTTGCATCTGACTTGCAGTTCTTGTAAGCAGATATTTTATCGTAAGATAAGAACACAATAAAACAACCGCAGTAATTTTCGTTTTGGTCATCTTTCAGCATTTCAGCCTAAATTTTTCTGATTTTGCAGCACTTTGCGCTCACTTTTTGCAATAAACATCGTGAACGAAATAGTAACAAGTTATACGCGTTTTTTGCATAAAACTATCAGCCATTTGAAAATTTTTGCAATAAGAAATGATTCTGTTCAGGGGCGGATTAAGGGGAAATGATCGCCCCTCATTGATCCAAGATATTTAGCGAGATAAAAAATGAACATATCTTAAAGGATTTTAATGCTTCGTGTTGCAAGTTATTGCATTTTTAGCGCTTCGCGTCGAATAGTACTTAGCCATGGCCTTTATTAGCTGTCTTGTCGGCCTGGAAGCTCTATGTTAGCATCATAAACAATTTCCTTCCTGGCAGCGGAAATTTTTTAGCTTGCAGAAAGCTTTTCAAACGTTCAGTGATCTTAGCATTATCTATTCAGTTTTGTAACGTAAATTCTCAAAATTTTTGCCGACGCGTCGTATCGATTCATTTAATAGATTTGTACACTTGTTCTGCTTCAGATGCATGAATAAAAAGAAATATTAGTAATTTTAAGAATTTTCCGGCATCCTTATGTCTAAACTTCACAATGTTTTTTCGATTCAGTATAAGATTCATAAAATTCACTAAATATCAAATTCTTAAATAAAATTTTTGAAAATTTTGCACTTCTACCTAGAAATTTCAACGCTAAAAATAATATCGAGTAAAACTAGACAAAAAACGGTGAAAAATGCTATTCTGCTTGTTGATAGCGAAATTTTGAATATTCTCAATATTTTGGGGGTTAGTTAGTTTACCGTTCCTTATGAATATCCCTGATCCACCACTAATCTTATCTACCAGAAAAAAGGCAAAACAATACTTGTGCTCAAAAAAGCATTTCGGCTTTTTCAATTTTTTTGGTAAAGTTGTAGTACCGCTCCTGCGCAAAAATTCTGATCTGCCACTGACTGCATGCACGTGAAAACTTTATATCTAAAAATGCCAAACTAAATATTCGTAATATTAGGTTCAATGCATAAGAGTGTCTGTAAATAATTTCAGTGACATTTTGATATGGAACAAAAGTGGTAATCTTCTTCAGTTTTGTTCTGTTCAGTTCGTCCATCAGAACTTCGTTTGTTATCGAAGCTTGGGCGGCTTTTCCAGACAGCTTATTACGGGAACTTGAGCCTCCATAGTAAGATCTGATTTTTGAGAGAAACTGTAAAACAATTTGACAATTAGTTAGCTCTAGTGTTAACGAGAATTTTTTATGCAAATAATAATACTAATAGTATCACTGCAGTAAGCCAAACTTCTGTGATTGAAGAATTTTAATCTTACATAAAATTCGATTCATCTGCTCTAATGAATTCAATCTTAACTACCGAGATAATCATACGTACCCATCTCATAAAAAACCTACAAGTCACTGTTTAATGAGCTGAAAAAGCTTAAAGAACTTGGCGAAATAATTATATTGCCCAATAGATGCCTCAGCATATTGCGAAAAAAGTGGCTTGAAACAATTCCTCAAAAAACTTCAAGCCATATTGGGTCCCATATTTTCCTACAGGTTCCAGACTGAACCCCAGACCCCTGCGCGCATGTCTAACAACGTAAATGTAAATTTAATTTTCAAAAAATTATCTTAATCAAATTCGATGAACACGAGAAGCGAAAGAAAGAATAAAAAAGATAAGCAAAAAAATCTAATGGATGTTATTAGAGACGGAGTAAATACAAGTATATTTTTTCGCAATTTTCCTGTACTACGAGATGTGACTATAGGTGCATAATATGACCCTTTGAGGTCAGCTGGAGGTAAAATCTTCGAAACATGTATTTAATCAGCTAAATTGGTGAGTGCGGTTTAAATCGTCAATGCAAAATACAAAGTTATTTGATTCACAATTCTCATTAATTTCACGCACTTTTGAAAAAATTTCGAATTTTATTCATCTTTGCACTGAATTTGCTTTTATTTCCTCACTGAATTGTCTTTTTCTTTTTAAGGGTCTATCGAACCCCTATACGCCTGTCTTATCAAAGAACAAACACCCCATGTCTATTGCATGCAGTTTATTACCTAAACTGAATAACTAATTAAAACGCGTATGCGGCGGTATAAGTCATCAAGTCTATCTCTAAGTCTTTTTAAAATTTCTACCTTGATTATGAAATAATAATTCCTAAATGCTAAAAATCTTTTTGAACATGACTAAAAGCTATATGCTCATTAGTCACTTGAGGCTGCATTAACGTTTTGCAAAATTAATTAAACCAGTGAAAACTGCTTTTAATGCGCATTATATACAAACGAGGGCAGCAAAAAAAAATTCTGGGGGTCGGTTTGGGTAAAACGCCAAAAATTTAACTAAAAATACAATTCTAGGGGTCTAAAGTAATCTGGGGCTCCCAGCGTCTAAAGGGGGTTAAACCTCCTGAAATCTCCACGCCCATGTGTGGCTTTATTCCACCGTCATCAACAAAAGAATGAATTGAAGCAATTTGGAAAGTTCATAACAAAAGTATTTTTGCTATGTAGTTGATTTTGGAACATGAATCGAAAGAAAAACAAATCTGTGTTACTGTCATTATCTAGCTCATCATATTCCATAAACGAACATACGGACTGTCCGCCTAAGCCGCCAACGTAACGGATCACTTCGTTTTTCCTGACCCTTTTCAGGATGGCTTCGGGCATACGACTTTCAAGTTGGGTGTGATATTCAACTTGCATTGCCATACGCTTAAGCGAAGCGTTTTTCTGCACAATTTCAATGTCACCTACCGCAAGGCCAATCTAAATTATTTAAAATGTGATTAGAAGTGATTTAATGACATTTCCAGTAAGTTGTTCATCAGTACCAGACATGCACGCGGGAAAAGGTTGGGCGTCTAGCTAGACCCCTTTGAATGAAAAAATGGGAAATCTTCAGTGGTAAGTGTGGCAAAATGACTGCTAAAAAATAAATGCAGATTTAAAATTTCCGATAAAACTGCTTGAAATTGATCATAAATTGTAGAATTACGTAGTTTTATCGGTATTTTAGCATTTATACCAGTTTTTGAGGTACTGTTGGCCCCAAAAAAGGCTTAGTTTTTGACCCCTAAAACGGCCGATCCCCCAGATCGGTCATGCTGGCCATGCCGTGCATCTATGATTAGCACTTCGTTGTTACAATCAGGCTGTCAACATTTCCTTCTAAAAATTAATCTTTCTTCGTATGCATAATTTTAAGTCAGTAAAAAGCTTATTTTAAAATTTAAGATTTTTCGCTCTTCAGCATCGTTCTAGGCACAAAATTAATATTTCAAATGGATGAACGAACTGTCATTCTCGATCAGAAACCTGAAAACTCCTGCAACTATGTATATATGCAATTAATTTTTTTGTGCTTCTCGTCATTTTTCGGCAACTATCCAATTGAATATATTGAAAAACTGTGCAGGGTGCTGGACAAATTTTATACTTATGAAAGCATAATATGTGAAAGCATTTAATCGTGCTAAGAAACTGAACGACAATGGATAGATGGAAAGGAAAAATGTATTGCATTGCTAATTATTATTATTATCTCTTTAAAATATTAACTTTAATTGAAATTATTCTGTATTGAGTAAACAGAAACTGCGAAGAACTAGAACAGAAGTAATCGGGTACCCTAGTAAATTGTATATAAACGTCTGTCTACTGCATATTTCTTTGTTCGTCTCCTAATTCGATCAGATGCTCGATATTGTTTCTAGTTTTTCCCGGAGATTGTGCGAAAAAGGGAAGTCGGTCTTTTTTATATCAAAAAATTTAATGAACAACGAAAATTGGTGTTATGCCCAAATCCATGACTTAAAATTGGAAAAATTCTAATCTCGCTCTAGGTTGCTGCACATACGTTATCATTACTAGTAAGTTTATGAACAATATTGGCATCAGAACGACAAAGAGAAGCAAGAATGCGAACGTAAGAATCGGATAGGGCATGGCGCCACTGAGGTATGGTTTAGCGAATAGCTTTGAGTAGTTCCAGTCGCCCATCATTATTAAAACGCTTTGGCCGATGGATATCATCGGAGTACGAAAATCCACTTGCTTCTGAAAGACGAGTAATTGTTTCAATACCAATATTCAGAAATATTATCAGAATCAGCGTGTCTTTGAATATCGCAATACGAAAGCAGAAATTAAAGCGAGCTTCTCATAACCGAGCTAAAGTTTTTTCTCAATTTGAGATATTATTTTAATCCTTTTTACGGAACGTTTTAAACAGATTCCGGCAATATTGTTGAAAAAATAAAACCTAAGGATAGTTTGCGAATAATGATTTCACTTGAATTATTCTTTATAACCAGTGGCGTAGCTGGCTTTCTGATTTAAGTTAGTTATCTCAACAATTATTTATGAATAGGCAAAATAATGGAGTTTTTGAACTTTTCCTCAGTGAGATCTACACATAAGAGGAGAAAAAATTTAGAAAATCAAATTTGATTTCATTATATCAAACGAATATGTTGTATATAAATAAATAAGGCGCGAGGCGCCCAAAAATTTTGGGCTTATTAGCTCAAAAAGTGTGCTGAAATCTACTCCAGCAGTCTTTCAGATGCGTTTTCAGAATCTCCAATTTTTCCTTTGAAGGGACCCTTGTGAAAAATGTTCATACTTCCAAAATATTGGAGGACTAGTCCCCCAGTTTCCCCCACAGCTAAGTCACTGCTTCAGAGCAAGTGTAAACGAATAACGTTGGCTTACACGTAGCTTTCATCTGAATTAGCATAATATACAATATACATTAAGTTAGTTCTGGCGCTTTTCCAGAATTAAGACATCAATAAGTGATATTTGATTAAAATTTTTTGATAATTAAAAGTGCATCAGCGGGATCACAATTTTAGCAGCAAGCGAAGTTACATCATTGAATAGCAGCAAATAGAACGTCAACCCAAATGCGACGAACAAAACCGAAAATACGACAACAACCTTTAAGATAGTACTCAGAATTTGTCGGAACATCACGACATAAAGACCAACGCTATCTAGCCTGAAATATTAATAAAAGTCGAATACGTTAGCATTAATTTGTAAATTATTATAAAATGGATGACAATTTATAATTAAGAACATTTGGTATCAGAAAATATTTGACATTTTGAATCAGACCTCTGGAAGAAATTACATTGCTATGCCTACAAAAACGCGACGGAAAAAAGATTATGAAGAAGATATAAATTAAAAATGTATGTATTTGGAGTCTGTAAAATTTTTGAAATTACGTAGGTCAAAGCCTTTTTAGAGTAGGCGAAGTAAGTTATTTTCAAATTCAAAAATTTTGAAAATACTCGTACGTATTTATTTCAGTATATTATCCTAGACGGCTCTTAAAATTCACTGAGACATTTTAATCAAATAAACTAACCTTTGCAAGAACAAGAGTAAATTCAGCCAGGCGATGAATAAAGATATGCAACCTTTATCCCATTCAAGGTTGACGGACCATTTATTGGAAAAAACTGGCCACACGAATATAGCTGACGTTACGTAAAGGGCACAGTCGACATAATTTACAAATTCAGTCATGTATCTCCTGCTGTGCTGGTAGAATTGAACAAGCTCTTTAATCAAATGTGCCACTGAGTACATAAATATGAACAACATTGCTATTCGATCAAGTGCAACCAAATTCACCTAAAGTTGAAATGAAGATAAGATGCACAAAGCGTGAAATTGATGCATTTTTTCAAAGCACTGTAATAATGTAAGGAAATATAAGGAGCGTCAAGCAGGTTGGGACCTTTCGAATAAGTTCCCCGCCACCGTTTTTAGCCGATTCATAATAGCTGCAGTAACGAAACTTTACATACAACTAGCTTATGATTTCTTGTCTTAAATTTTTTATGCAGAAGTCAATAAAGGTTGTTTACATTCATACCTTAAATTTGATTACTGTATCATTATTTCGTCTCTCAAAAAACGGTGGCGGGGGAATTGCTCAAAAGGTCCGCAGGTTGGGTTGCTTGGTAATTTTTTTTAATTTTCTGCACAGGGAAAAAGTTAAAAGTTCCCATTTGTGGATGCTCATAATATTTCTCAGATCAGGGCAGAGGCGAGCATGAAGAAGATGTAGTCTATTTTTTAACCTCTCACATGACGTCAATCGGGTTAACGAACATTCTTATCACTGTAACACCCTATTTCTTTATTGCCTGTCGGAAGACCTAGTCGCTTTCAGCATAGAAATGTTAGGAGGGAGGGAATAGGAAGTGCGCTTTTGGGGTCAAAAATGGTGGGTAAGATGCGAAAAAATCATTTTTTCCGGCGTTTCTGACGATGCTCCATCTTTCCAGAGCTTGAAAAACATATGAAATTTTTGCAAAAAAATCGAATAAACTGTACAAAATATAGTCAGAGAATGAGTATTATGGCACAAAGCGCGAAAACTTGACACTTTTGAACTTAAAGCAACATCTTTTCTAGGAAATGATGTTTGATTTTTACTTCTGTAAATTTTCCATTTTTACAATGCACGGTACGCTATCTGCTGCACCAATCCTCTGATCAGGAACTTGTAATATGACGTTTAATAGGTTTTATTTTATATTTCAAGTGTTCTCTGAATATTATGTTTTAATTTTAAATCGAGAAATATGTGTCGTTGAAAGTTCGGACATATCCTTGCACGAATTATTGTCTTCAAAATATGCGCAGCAAAATGTGATGCTTTAATAAAATCAGTGACTGTACAAAACTCATGCCAAAACCTGCTTGCGATAAACTATTTTTGATCAAAGAGATGTCTCTTAATCCAAATTTATGCGTTTTGAAGAAAATTACGTCACAGCGTGCTTAAACCTGATCTAATTTCTTTATCTTAGGAAATGTGCGATATCGAGACATCATTGACACTGAGATCAATTAATACTCTAAGACCGAAATTCTGCTTTCAGTTCCATATTAAAATTATTTTTATTTGAAAACCACGATATACCAACCTTATTGAGCTACCTAAACAATTTCTGACATTTATTACATAAATGTACGGCACTGAGATTTATCTAGACGAAATGTGGTGTTTCAAATCTAAATTAAGGTACAAGTTTAAATTTGCACTGTAGTATCAGCTATATGTACAGTACGACAATGAACTCTCAGCACAAGGTTAACGATACATATCAGGTCATTTGCAAAAAGTTTTATCAACTTTGCTCAAGCAATAAAAGTTGATTAAATTTCCGAACACCCTGTGTTGTTTACGACAGACTTTAAGAACCAGCTTAAAAAACAGACTATGCTTACCGGCGTCAAGCTTTTTGCCTAGCAAAAATCAAAATCTAACTAAGTTGGATAAAAAAATGTTGTGACTAATAAATTGTTAATATCATAATTGAATTATTATAAATTGAAAATCAAAAATGTTATTTATCATACGCTCGCTCCTTCTTTCATCGAACCAGATCTATATACGTCCTTTGTAGACTTAGGCTTGTCTGGAAAATTCTCACGTGTTTACAGAAAATGAATTTCAAGTACAATTCGCTTATACTAGCTGGTCATCTTTTACTATTGGATATCGGCCGCATTCTCTCTTTCAAATTGCTCTTTTCACTGAAATTTAAAATACACACCCTACTGTTAAAATCGGTGTTAGCGTCAGGAGACTACCCTGCTTCTCACTTAAACTTGGTTTCTATATACTCGCTTAAGCCAAGGTTAAATCAAAGTTCGATGATTAGAACATTAGGTCAGATTTATGCCTGGCATACGGGTTTGAGCCAGGCTTAAATCTGATTGCTAGAACATACGATAACAAAGTTGAACACACGGCTTAAGTCAAAGAATATTGAAATCAGGCCCTATTTGAAGATTTATTAGGATAAAGTCGATTTTTGATGCGGCTCTTATTCGAAGATGTCGCAAGTCCATTGAGATTAGTACGTTTTAAGTTTTTGACTTTTCTAAAGCAGGAAATTGAACAAATTAAAAATCAAATTTTTACATTCTTACGAAACTTATTTTTATTGTTGTTAGGACATAGTAGTGATTTCTTAGTTAGCAGAATCAAATTACTTTCTGTGAATAAAAATCTATGGCAATCGGAATCTCAGATGTGGCGTTACTAGCCACATTGTTGAGAATTGCATAATCGTGCCATAACAAAATCGATCGCGTCAACGAAAACAAGAAAATGACATATAAAATTATGCTAAGCATGAAAAACCAACAACCATATGCGACCCTAAAATACGGAAAATAGACTAATTGATAACTATTAGTATCACAGAAAACATCTAACTAATACTAACCATTTTGCATTCAAGTATATTAAGCAAACTGGATGCAACAAGAGTTGTACTCTACCAAATTTGACCATAGTCTAAAAGAACATGAGTGATTATGTGTAGTAGTATATCAAGCAAGAAAACTCTGTATATAGGTATAACTAGGCGGTTATTGCTGCGAACAAAGTAATGTAGCAATATAAATAACCATTAGAATTATTTTTCGATTGACGGATGTACAGCGCGATTATGTAATTAGTAGTGAAGTCAGAATTTGGTTCAAAAAACACTGATTTAACGCAAAATTTAGCACGATTTGGTGCTAAATTTAGTGCAAGATATCCGATAATTTGATAAATAATTCGTAGGCTTCACTTGAATAAAACTTTGTTAAATGCGATTACACTATATGTTTTAATATTTCCGGACAAAAATCGTTCTCCTCAATCGGTTAAGAGCAATTTGTACTGCGAAAACAGACGTTTAACGACCACTGAAACTAGAGGAGCATATAAGTCTTCTGTCGAATTTTCGGATTTATTTCTTCGAAAAAAACCGCTCATTTTTCTGAATTATTTGTAAAAGTTCAAACTTTATTTTCCTTAATTTGGTGTATATTTTGGCAAATGTGCGAATTTGTGCCATTCAGTGTAAAAAATGCTATCTGAGTGCTGAAAATGTGTTTTTTTTACATTTCGTGACATACTGAATCTCACAGAGGGTTTAAAAAGATTTAACGCAAGATCAAATTTTAACTTCTCTAGTCATTATTTATCTGAGCATTCTTTAGATGTCTCTGCATTAAAAATGTCACAGATGATAAATGAGATTACAAAAAAGTGGTATAAATGAGTAAGCTGCAAAGTTTAATTTCTTCCATTTCTTGGATTAGACAAATGCTACACTGCTACTAATCAAATTTTTACGAATCCGTCTTTCGTTAATGTAAAATTTCGTTTGAAAAAGTTTGTCAGACATTTGGGGACTTTCGCTGCCAAATAAAATGAGTGAACATAGAAATAAAATTAAAATAAGAAAGGGTTTACCTACGTTAAGAGATGCTAGTGGCGAAATACGTATTCCTTCTTTAGAATATTCTTCGGCTTTGTCCTCATCAACTTCCATATACTTGAAGCTATATTTTTCCTGCAAAAGGACCACATAAAAAATAGGAAAAATTATTGTGAATGGTCAACAAACCCATTTTCTATCTTTATTTTCTTCGGCAACACTTGAAAAAGACTGGTCTAATATAACCTGAAAGCTGTAATTTTGAAAAAAACCAATAATAAATACTTGTAGTGTCCTAAACTTTTTCACCTTGTAGACTTCGGGAATATGCTCAATAAGTCGATAAATCGGACAACCTGTGTAAATGTCATAAGTTGTCATGATTTCGTCGCATCTGCAAAAGCCGAAAAAAATGAACAAAGTCTGTGAGTTATATAAATTTTTGCTGTTCAACTTATTGCTTGTTCAAAATAGTCCACATTTATGTTTTTCGTAAAATGCAGTGAATCGACAATTTTCATAACAATTGGTGAAACAGAGTGGTCTTCGGAAATGCTACAGTAAAATTATTCTATACGATACATTGAATATTTATTCTGTGCAGCAATACGAGTGTCATTATTTTTTTGAATAACTTTTAAATTGATTCAAATTTATGTAATAATTGCAAAACATGTACAACATACGAGCATGTACGTGTGAAGTGGTAACTTGGACAATATCTCGAGATTCTCATATGAGTAGAGAAACATGCTTTCCAAATGATAACACTTTTTCACAGAATAATTGCCTATAATAACCTCTTGTGCTTCACCATAGCAAGCGCGACTTCAACATTTCGCTTTTCTATAGCAATATCTAGAGGACTCTTGTATTCATCGTTTAGTCTGTATCTACAATTATGCGATAATAAAAGCTCTGCCCCAGCTGCTTGGTTATATTCGGCAGCGTAATGCAATGGAGTGTTCTGAAACAAGGAAATGAGATGAATATTATACATGTATGATTTTTGTTTTCCTGTATATGAATTCCGGGGAATCTGAACGATATCTCAGCAGAGACGAATTTTTATAAATTTGCACGTGCGAGTGAATTAAAAATCATAGAAGAGTAGCACCTAAAACTCAAGGTTACAAAGCTAAAAAGTGTCAGAGAAGTCTGAGAATTAATGACTTTGATAAAACCATCAAACAACGCATTGAAAAAAGTTGTGGAAAAACGAACAAACAATTTTAAAAAATGTCAGTACCCTTGTTGTTCCATCAGTCTCAGTTCCTCAAAACCATCATGCTTATATTTGAGTAAATCTACGTGCAGCTAATTTACACTTCTAGGTTTCTAGATCAGTCGAATATTGATGTTAACAGCACTAGAATTCTGACTTTCACATTGCTTTTCAAGCTTACCCCATTATTGCTATTCATATCCAATAAGTTGTTATGATACGACAAAAGCATTTTCACTGTTTCAGTGAAGCCCCTTTGTGTTGCTAGATGCAGTGGCGTCTGATTGTAATTATCTCTGGAAAAAATTACGACATAAACATGGTACAATGATAAAACGAAAAGTACCTATCGATATGAAAATAATGAATGAAAGTTTTTTATAACCATGCTCTAGAATAAGATCAAAAAAAGGAAACAGGAAACAGAAGCGCACCACTTTGAAATAAGGAAATCATACAAAAGGGTCAAGCTTGGACATAATGCTTAGAAATTGTTTTGTGTGGCTATTTTATATAACACATCTTTTGAATATGATTGACATCAAGTTAAATTTTTTCGATTGTTTTTCTCTTAGCTGTTTAGATTTAGCTATAAAACGCTAACCTAAGAAATCACGAAATCTATAAATTCATGAAAACAAAGCATATAATGTCAGGAGTGTAACTGGTTTTCTTAATTTAAAAGGGGACTAAAATTATGAGGTCAGATACTTCAGCAACTAGTCGTAGGTGAGCAAAAATAATGGTGTTTTTGAGCGTTTTTTAGCTAAATCTGAACAGCTAAGAGGAAAACATTTGAAAAAATGTAACTTGATGTCAATCTTATTCAAAAGATGTGTTGTATAAAATGGCCACACAAAATAATTTCTAAGCATTATGTCCAAGCTTGACCCTGCCGAAACATTGTTCAACTCGTTTTGCATTTTATTCTGGTGAATGCACACATTGCAAAGGAAATCAATATGCAAAATAAACAATTCTGCGCAGAGCGCTAGAAAATTTAGACTTATTCGCCATTTATAAATTAGCCCAACTTAGGTTGTTTGGAAAAACTATACAAAACAATAAGTCCGTTTTGAAGTACCTGGAAATTTTGGACTTATTAGCTCACTAGTGTGCTAAAATCTGTTCTAGCGGTATTTCAAATGCGCTTCGGAAATTTTCAACTCTTTCCTCTAGGGAATAGTCCCCTTCCTATTCTCCCGCATTTACGTCATTGTGTAAGGTATAAAATAAGATACTAAAAAACATTAAAATAAAAAGGGAAATTTGTTTCAGTGCGACAAAGTCAAAGTCTTCTGATAAATAATTTTAAGGAGCTAGATACCTGCGTGATTTGTATACAATATTAATATAATGTATGCAAATATTGCCAATTGCATCGATTTAATCAGAGAAAAAATAGCTTAACCAATTAAAAATATGTAGTTGACAGTGCAAACATACTTGTGAATCAATGCTCCTTTTCTTAAATAAAGTTGAACAACTTTCGTATGACCGTTGAAGCTAGCCGTATGCAAAGCGGTCATGCCTTCCGAATCAGTTTCATTTATTATGTTTGGGCCAATTTTGCTTTCCAATAATCTTCTAGCCGTGTTTATTCGTCCGAAACTTAGAAAACAATGCCCCATAAGTAAAACAGGTTTTATGCCCTATACGTATGTGAATAATTTCTTAGGGAGCGCTAAAATTGAGTCTGCTTTGAACTCGGAAACGACTTAAGCAAATCTGGCCTTGTGTATTTAGATACATATTAGATGTAAGCGTGACTTATACTGAATGTTTCTAAAAACGGGCCCTGACATTTTTTAAAGGATAGCTTGAATAAAAGAAGTGCTTAATTCTCAAAAATATGAATAAATTTTAGAATCTAATAACTTTCGTGTTCACGGGATTTACGGAATCGCGCCATTGATTAACTCATGGAATAATATCCCAAAGATTTCTAATCATGCTGAAAAGCATTAATATTTAAATCATTCAAAAAGATTAAATCGCATCTTTTGACATTTCGCCCTTTTTACCTTTTGAGCCTCACGTTACGAGTATTTGAGAACTAGCAAAGAAAAATGCTCCGATGGAACAAAAAAGGGGAATATACTTGGGATTGTGAATTATCGAGGATGCAAAAGGAGGGGACTAGGAAAAATCTCCTATGTTATATGCCAAAAATCGCAAAATATGTTAAAAATCAGACTTTCTCTAGACAATGCAAAAAATCGAAGTATATTCTGCGGTCTCTGAAAAAACATATTATTTTAAAATAATTCTCTCTGATTGACATAATATCTTAAAAGCATATTACGTAATGCAACTTTTTGCAGACTTCATTCAACTTTGAGTTGCTTAATAATGTGACTGAAAGTGAAATGCTGTTAACAAATCATAATTAGGTTGTTCGTATTTCATTATTACTAAGCATGTCACTTAGCAGATACAGCCATTCTAAGTGTCAAAGTGCAAGCAATATTCAAATACCAAAAAATTGATTGAAAAAAGCAGCGAATTAGCAATGTAGTAGCTAAGCGAATTGAATGAAATAGTACATATCGATGCATTCAAGACAATCGATGATATTGTTGGTTCAAAGCAGTAGGAAACACGGAAGCTGACGTGCAACAGACCTTATGTAGATACTCTTTTACACATGTCTACAACAATTGTTTACTAAACTTTTACATTTTTCAAAGGCCGCAGAATATACTTCGATTTTTTGCATTGTTTAGAGAAAGTCTGATTTTTAACATATTTTGCGATTTTTGGCATATAACATAGGGAGGTTTTTCCTAGTCCCCTCCTTTTACATCCTCGATAATTCACAATACCAAGTATATTCCCCTTTTTGTTCCATCGGAGCATTTTCCTTTGCTAGTTCCCTACTTTTAATTAGCAAGATTTGGAAATACAATACTAGATTTCATTTACTGTGCGGTTCTTCTAATAATTGAATGGTTTAAACTTTACAAAGCTACTAGTTGTAGAAGAAACAAACATTCTGATTAGTAATTCTTATGTTACGTAGAACATCCTGTAAAGAAATATGCTTCCAAAACTTCCTAGAGCTAAACTTAATTTACATTTTAAACTTTACACAAGAGTGTAAAGAATTTAAGTGGGAGGTTAAGGTTCTAGAATGAAGCTTATTATATAGTGTAAACTTTACACTAGCAACGAGTGTAAAGAAGATTTTTTGTCGGATTTGTAAATTCGATATCACTCGGATATTACGATCAACATTCATGAAAGAATTACGTCTCCATAACGGTTTAATGACAAATAGACACAGATGTAAACCACTTTACATCACTGTTGAGTGTAAACAAGCGCGCCCAGCTGACGTCCTTTATTTAATTTCATGTAAATTTTCAGATTTCGGCAAAAAATTTAGGATTTTGCAAAGCTCTAGAACGAAGGTAAACCACTTTACATCACTGTTGAGTGTAAACAAACGCGCCCAGCTGACGTCCCTTATTTGATTACATGTAAATTTTCAGATTTCGGCAAAAATTTAGGTTTTTGCAAAGCTCTAGAATGAAGATTAATTAGCAGTGTAAACTTTACACAACCACCTAGTGTAAAGAGGATTTTATTCCGATTTGTAAATCTGATATTACTCGGATATTATTATCAACATTTATGAAAAAATTGCATGTCTACAATGATCTGAGGACAAATAAACAATGAGTGTAAACTACTTTACATCACTGTTGGATGTAAACAAACGCGCCTACGTGACGTCTCACATTTGATTCTTTGAAAATTTCTAGACTCCAAGAAAAAATTAGGTTTCTGGAATGCTCAAAAACGAAGATAAATACATATGTAGTGTAAACTTCATGTAAACACCTAGTGTAAAGAAGATTTTGGTCAGATTCGTAATTTTGATATTGTTCCGATATTACGATTAATATTTATGAAAAAATCAAGTCTTAATAATGTTCTATGAGCAAACTAACAATAGGTGTAAACCACTTTACAACACTGTAGAGTGTAAACATATGCGCCAGACTGGCATATCAAATTTGGTTCCTGGTCCATTTCTAGACTTGATAATCGTGTCCCTGACTCATAACCGGAGAAGCAGGCAGAAAAAACAAGACAGAAACGCATTTTAAACACCAAATTTTTGACTTTACACTCACTAAATATTAATGTATAGACAATTTGCTTTGACATGCACCCGATATAAAGCACTTTATTTTTATTCTATTGGACTTATCCCGACTTCTGGACGGAGAAAGTGGCGAACAAAAAACGCAACAAAAACGTATTTTCCATCATTTAGAACACTGTAAAGTTTAAAATTCCGTACCGAACTCCCCATTGAGTTAAAAGAAATTCAGTTTGGTGCAATTTGTAGCTTTTAAATCGTAGTACATTCCTGTGTGCCAAAATTCTCTTGCAAAAATTATTTGGTATGATTTATTAATCAAACTTCGGAAAAAAACGTGTTTTTTCGCCCATTTTTTACCTCTGATTTCGAACTTTACACCCCCATAAATAACTCAATATTGCGTTTTTTTAAATGCGGTTTGCTGCGATGTGTAGCGCCTGAAAGGTGCTTTATTACTGCTGTATTCAATTTACCCTGACTCAAAAGCGGGAAAATTTGGCAGAGAAATCTTAGTTAAAATCCGTTTTTTACACCATCAACTAGAGTGTAAACTTTAAACCCCAGGATCTAACTCACCATAGAGCGTAGAAGACTTTGCTTATATGCAGAATGTGGCCCTTGATCCGCTCTACATTTCTGTCAGAGAACATTTCAAGAAACTCATAAGCGGAGTTAGTATCAGACATAAGCAGGTTGAAAACTCGACCAAAATGTGCTTTTTCACCCCCAGATTTTCGCACTCTTTACACTCCCATTCGAGAACTAATGCGAATTTCAACAAACAAAAAAAAGTCAATTTGGAGCATCCCTTCCTCTACAAATCTGGGCCATTAATTTATTTGAGGAGTCAATACTGAGTTGTCCACATGCCGTCTAAAAAACCTCCCGAAATTCATCCTATGTTATAACGTTACACAAAAACTTTACACCTTCTTTACACAGCCAGTTTTGAGTTTCAAGAAAAACAAAAAAACACGGGCATCGAATTTATTTATTATCTATCTTTTTAAAAAAACCGCACCTTCTAGATGTGTCCTGTTATAGCTGTAGGGGGGTGCACAGGTGTTAGGGGTACCTAAGTATATTATATGTACGCACTAACGCGCTACCTATGACTAGCAAAGAGAAATGCTCCGATAGAACATAAACGACTAATATACTTGGGATTACGGATTATTAAGTATGCAAAAGGAGGGGACTAAGAAAAAGCTTCAATGTATATGCCTGAAGTCGCAAAAACTGCTAAAAATCAGACTTTTTCTAACCAACGCAAAAAAATTGAAGTATATTCTGCGGCATGCCGATTTAAATTAACTATTGAACAAAATAACGATTGAAAAATCAGCAGGTGAGCTATGTCGTAGCTCAAGGAAAGTAGATGGAGTAAACTAGGAGCGACTTTGTAAGCCAAATGAATGAAATAGTAAGCATCGATGCATTCATGTCAATTGAAGAAATTGTCGGTTTAAAGCAGTAGGAAACGCGTTAGCGTACGTGAAACAGACTACATGTAGGTACAATTGCGTGCCCACAACGATTGTGTGCCCTAGTCAATTGACGCCAGGTTTGCTAGCTATAATGCTCATGATAACAAAATAAAACACCTTTAAATACAATTGCACTTAGTTTTCTATACGGTTAAGTCAGCGTTGCGACTTGCAAGCAATTTACAGAAGTATACATTTTAGATTATGTTTCTACAATCTTGTGTGAAGAATTGAAAATTATTTGAAGGAGGTAACATTTTTTCAGAAGGGCCGCAGAATATACTTCGATTTTTTGCGTTGGTTAGAGAAAGTCTGATTTTAAACAGTTTTTATGACTTTAGGCATGTACACAGGTGCTTTTCCTAGTCCCATCCTTTTACATCTCTGATAATACGTAATCCCAACTATATTCGTCTTTTTTGTTCCATCGTAACATTTTCCCTTGCTAGTACCCCACTTTTAATTAACATGTTTTGAGAAAATCAGTCAGTAGACACACACGGTAACATGCCACTATTATGACAGCAGTCCTAGAACGCGGAAAACAATATTGTTCATGAATATCAGCATTATCTTTCTTAAACAGGACAACCTTACTTTATTTAAACAGATCAAATGTTTTCAGCTTAGACTTTTCGCAACTACTGGGTGTAAAGAACATATTACACTCAAAGTTGTAATCCTGACGTTACGTGGGACATTTTGGAAAAAATTAAGCTTCTGCAACGCTATTGAACTAGAATTAATTTTTCAGTGTAAACTTTCCACAACTACTCGATGTTAACGAGAACTTACAGTCAGATTCGTAATCCTGACCTTTACGGAACATATTTTGAAGAAAATTTACGTTTTGCACCGCTCTGGAAGTAAAATAAATTTGTGGTGTAAACCTAACACATTAACAATGAATGAATAGTGTAAACTTTACACAACTACTGGGTGTAGAGAAAACTAACAATCAGATTCGTAATTCGGACATTACATAGAACATTTTGGAAAAAATTAAGCTTACGTAAGGTTCTATAACTAAAGTTAATTTGCAGTTAAATTTTAAACAACCGCCGAGTGTAAAGAAGATTTTGGTCGAATTTGCAATTCTGATATTCCTCTGATTTATAATCAATATTTATGAAAAAATTAAGTCTCCACAATGGCCTGAAGACAAATAAATATTATATGTAAACCACTTAAGACCACTGTTGAGTGTAAGCAAACGCGCCCTACTGGCGTATCACGTTTGATTTCTGGTACATTTTTAGACTTGAGATCATGTCCAGACTCATAACCAGAGAAGATGGCACACAAAAAACAAGACAGAAACACGTTTAACACCCCCAATTTTTGACTTTACACCTCCTGAAATAGTCAAATATTTATGTAAATAAACACAATTTGCCGTGACGTGTACCTCTTAATAAGTACTTTATTCTTATTATATTCGACTTATCCCGACGTCTAAACGGAGAAAGTGGCGAACAAAAGAAAGGACAAGAACGTATTTTTCCACCATCCACCACATTATAAACTTCGCATATCTGAACATAACTCCGCAATGAGTGTAAAGAAATTCGGTTCGGGCACCAACTAAAAAGGGGAGAAAACGTGTTTTTGCCCTATTTTACATCCCTGATTTCGACCTTTACACCTAAAAAACATAATATTGAGTTTTTAAACGCGGTTTGCTGCGACGTGTAGCCCATGAAACGTACTTTATCTTTGTTCTATCTAATTTATTCCGGCTTATAAGCGGAGAAGTTGGTGGATAAATCTTAGATAAAAGCGGTTTTTTACACTATTTGCAAGAGTCTAAAGTTTAAACCCCTAGATCTAACTCCGTATTGAGTGTAAAAGACTTTACTGGTAAGCACAAAGTAGCCACCGTAATACATCTCTATTAGAAAAATTTCTTGGGTCTCATAACCGGAGTTGTTGGCAGACATCAAGAAGGCAAAAACGCAACCAAAATCCGTCTTTACACTCGCAGATTTGTACACAATCCACACTATTAAGTTGCATGAGACATTTATACAGAATTGTGTAGACGCTGGCGAAAAAAGGCAAAAAATCGCTATATGTCATAACGTTACGCCTAAACTTCACACGCTAATCACAAAGTCAATATTAAGTGTAACAGAAAAAGAGCGCGTAATCTTTTTTATTACATATCTTTAAAAAACCGCACCTCTTAGATGTGTCCCGTTACTGCTGTGATGGGGGCGGAGGCATAAAATTCGCACTCGCTGTGATAAGATAACATACCGCTCTACCTATAATCAAAGTGAATGATTTCTAATCGTTCCTTATAGCTGGCAGAGCCAGCAACAATGAAAGAACGAAAAATAGACATAATTATTCGTTGTAAACTTAAAGAAGAAATCAAAAATTGAAAATGCAGAAAAATCGTAACTATGTCAGAATAATAGCAAACAGCATAAAGTTAGAATACTCATAAGCGAGTAGATAGTCTATTTCGAATGCGGACATGCACGACTTCTTTCGAAAATCTCATAAAGAATAAATCGACAACAAAGTAATCATGGATCAACTGATTGCTGTTATCGCCCATTTTTGGTCAGTAAAAATCATTGAAATTTATGCCCGAAATTTTATAGAATTAGACAATTAATTGTCAGTTGTGAAAACTTACTGCTACTCTCACAGAACAACACTTTATAAGCTTTACACATGCATTGTAATAAATTCAGTGTAGTTTCTTCACACAAAGCCGAACATCTAAAAAGCAAAAATAAATTTGACGAATAAGGTGAATACGATAAATAAGAAGCAAGAATAATAGGATTGTGCATTACCGTGAAGCATAGTGCAAAGGTGTCTGGTCATTGCTGTCCTTTAAGTTAAGGACTGCACCCAGTTTGATTAAGGTATCAGTACATTGTAGATTGCCTTCTCCGACGGCTATATGCAACGGCGTACAACCGAATACGTCCTTGTTGTTTAACAACTGCTTGCCAATGCTTGTTTCCCACACTTTTTCAATAACTTGGGCGCTATCGGCTCCTTCTACGCAAGCGTTGATTACCAAATAATGAAGCACGTTTCTTTTATTGATGTCTGTAGGAGTTCCGATGAAAAACGCAAAAGCGATTCAGCATGAAACAAGAACGATAAGAACACATCAATCAAAGTGTTCTGCTTGGAAGCAAACAATATTATACTTATATATAATAATGCAGAACATGGAAGAAAAGTATTTTTATTGCCACTTTATCTTCTATTGTCAAATTAAACCCCGGAAGCTTCTAATATCGCTTGAATATATGCTTAACAATCTTGGTTTTAAAAATAGACTATTGCATATTTCAATTTGACAAAAAACACTGACACTAAAGCTTAAGTGATGTCATATTATTACTTGCATTATGAGGCTCATCATTTGTTATTACATATTATTTTCTTTTATAATTAATTATTATGTTATTATTTAGATTATTAATATTATTATTATTACTATTATTATTTTGATTATTAATACAGTCGAACTCGCATAATGCACTTTTATTAGGGACTGAGCTTAAGGTGTGCATTATCCGAGTGTGTAGTCTTTATTTTCATAAAATTTCGACTTTGACTGAAGAGGAATCTATTAATGCCTCAGTAATATGACAGAAGGAATACAAAGATGATAAAATATTGTATTCTTATCAATCGCTGTGAAATGAATAGTGCAGTAATAATAATTCAGGTTTTTGTTCCACCTAAGGTAACATGCTATGCAATAAATATTAGTAATCTATGTGTGAATTATCCGATGTGTGTATTAAGTGTGTGCACTTAAAAAATACGCACCCCCCATACAACTCGCCCCTACACAACTATCCCCTACACACATCGCCCCCCACAACCAGCCCCATTGGAGTCGCTATTACAATCAAATCATGGAGGATTTGGTAGGACTCTCAGAAGCTAGAAATCCCTCAGAGTTCAATTGTGTACGGATAAGCAGCTTTTTTTAGTGCTAACAAAAAATATTGGGTTGTTATAACACGAACTTTCTCGACAACAATAAAATGTTGTTTTCACACGTTGAGAAGAAAAAACATGGCCTAAAAAATATAGTTTGCACCACCTACAGGTTGTTGCATACCAAATATAATTTACAAATTTTTGACAAATGGCATGAGAACTACAGTCAAACACTCATGCACTTAAAGATACCTTCAACCTGCAAATTAGCTCCAGAACTCATGAGCATACAGAACGATTTGCTTCCTCCTCTAACAGCAGCAACCAAAAGCGGAGTCCTCCGCTGACCATCGACATCTTCTAACTTAGCGCCCTGTAATAATTTTAGTATCCAAAATATTTATTCGGTGAAATATGAAAAGCGTGAAATTGCATTTAAAAACATAATTTTGTGAAGTCATTCTGTTATTAAGTAAGAGGGTAAATATTTCCTTATGTTGACTAATTCATAAAATTTTGATGCTCATGATTCCAGAGATGTACTTTATCATTTAGACTGATGCTAAGCTATGAAATCGTTGATAGAATGATAAAAGAGGTCATATGACAAAATCATAAGCGTCTCACATAATCCAGACTTTAGTATTTGTATATGATTTGAGATGTCGAGTGTATGCGCTTTTTTCCTTTTTACACCATATGTTCATATAAGCTTCAGCTTCTTTATTCAAGAATTTCATACTACTATAAATTAACAACTTTCTGTGATAAGTTGAGATAATCCGTGCATACTATAATTACCTCTATATTGTACCAGCTCAATATCGGTAAACAGCTCTTGAGCATGAAATAACAAGGCTATATGAAACTGCATATACTGAATTTGTCCCACTAAATGCATTATTAGCATAGATGGAACAAAAATATTCTTTTATCACGTCAATCAAATTGGAAAGTGACTTTAAACCGAAAATACATCCAGTCCAAAGTCTGAAAGTCTAAAACTTTATTAATAAAAACTGTAATAGAGTTTATTTTTTACGACGAAAAAACAACAAACATTAGAGAGCCGAATCAAGTAAGCCGGTACAACATGTAAGTAATCGAGTGATGCAATTTTTTGTGTTTTATATTGCAACGCTAAATAATGGCAGTGAGTATAAAAAGACAATAATTAATGATAAAAGAAGAGCACATTTGAAATTATGTCGCACGAGAAAATGAGGTTTTGTCGGATCATAATCAGAAATGAATAGATTTATAAGAAATAATAATCTGACTCTTGTATCACCTGATCAATCAAGTATTTAACGACTTTCTTGTGATCGTACATGGCCGCTCTGTGTAATGGAGTCATGTTAAGCACATCTTTAGCTTCTAAAATACTAGTAATCCCATCTCCTTCATGAAGCTGCTGATATCTCTCATGCAAAAGTTTGACAATAACCCAGCTGCCTTGTGCACAAGCGAAGTGCAACGCAGTCGACCGGTTTTCTTGGACAGCCTCCACTTTGGCTCCTTTCTCAAGGCACACCTGCACAGTGTCTACATCGCCACTGTTCACAGCCAGGTGCAGTGGAGTATTGGATTCCCTGTCGGGCAGACCCAGCAAAAATTCGGCGTTATATCCATGGGCGGTTAGTGTGCCTGCACGACCAGAAAGTAACCGCGTCTACGGCGTTTAACAATTAACTTTCATAGTGATTTTTCATTGATTATAAAATTAATGTAATCCTTCAATTTTTAATTTTACCTATCCTGCAGATGTTTGTCTGCTATCTAGTACGAATACATATCTAACGAATTTAGAAACATGAAGGTTTCATGGCTGGTCTCTTGGAGATATGACAATTATTCAAGTAGACAACAAATATTTTTCAATTTTTCTCCAGCTTCTTCCAATACATAAAAAAATTAATTTTTCAATTTTCTCCTGTAGAAATCAGCAGAATTGTTTATTTTACAACATAGGTACCATATATTTCATCAGGTATAGTGTTCCCCAGTGCAGGATACACACTCAATGAACGTGGGACAAACACGGAGCTATATTTTTCTTACCCCTGTTCATATGTACACACTTATTCTCGTCATTTTTTCCCGACTTTTTTTCAAAATTTGACTCCGTTTCTTTCATGCTTATTTTCTTCGTTAAGCTCCTCACTTCGGATCAATGGAACAACTGTCAGTAAAACAAGAAGTAAATAAGTAAGCTCACGGCGTCCAGCGATAAAACTTTCAATTCCTACAACTTTACGAATAATACGAGTAAATTAGGCAAGTTGGCGCTTATTAAGCAACTAATTTATGTTTTGTAAGCTTCCTGTACTTGTTTAAGCATTGATTAGCTACTTATTTCAACACATTTTTCATTTTTCGTTTACGAGAACTCCCGATTTCATGTAAAGATGACATTTTCTCAAAATAGATTGTATTTTGATTTTTCGAACTTCACCGAGACACGATATTTATTGTTCGCATCACAATACTATGGTCGCTTCAGGATTGCTTAGGATAGGATCGGTGTTAACAAAATTTTTATGATGAAAGATCAAGGGATTCAGTTTTGCAATCCTTGATTACTATTTCAAGAAAATCACGAAAATATTTATATCAATTAAAGAAATACGTCAATCAGATATTGAACGCTAATTGTTTATAGATGGATTGTGGTTGATTTTTATGGTGTAAGTATGAAATAATTGATCAAGAGATATTAATTTTCATAGAATTTCGACGGTCAGAGAAAGGGATGAAACTGTGAAACATTTTCAGTGAGTATTTCTAAAAAGACATTTTTTATCTTCATTACCTACATACCTTGCTCTAGCAAACATCGAAGAGTTTTCGAAGCTGACGCCTTGGCAGCATAGTGCATTGGATAATAGCCGAAATGACAGGCGATATCTAGCCTACAGTCATATTTGAGTAATATTTCTGCGCATTCGTCGTGATTCAAAAGGGCCGAAAAGTGAACCGCAGTTTTGCCGTTGCTGTCTAACTGTTCTTTATAAATAATATCCGGATGATCTAGCAATTCCTACATAGTTTTGAATAAATTATTCACACATATACGAGCAAGTCATACTGAGAATATTTTCCGTAGCGCTGATTTTATATTAGAGATTATAAATTTTTTATTGAATTTTATATCAATTTTAATTTTTTTTATAATTATGTATTTTGTATTTCTATTTTATGTTGTTTATTTTACAATATTTTATTTTATTATTCATTTCATTTTATTTTATTTATATTATAAATTTTATATATTAAAATTTAGGTTTATATTGAAATCTAATGATTGGAAAATTTTTGGAGGAATAGTCTTATATTTCAAATTTTGAAAATAAGGTAAAGTTTTAAACCTTTCAAAACTATTTACTGACTAAAAAGTTTTTATTTTGAATCCCTGTTTACGAGAAATTTTTATGAAAACAGCCTGTATGCATTAGTATTACGAACGCAAAATACTTATTATCTTTTGCGTCAAGTTTAAAAATTTAAAAGGAAAAGGTTTTTTTAAATGCTGTTACGTATTACTTCAACTAATAATTTAAGTTAGGTACTACAGGAAAGTGTAATCTAAAACAAATAACCAATATTATACTGCAATAAAAATAAAGTACTTCGAGTAAAAGCTTTCGGTCCAGAACAACAGCATAATGCAAAGGTGATAAACCCTTCTTGTTCAGTATCGTGCCACTTATTCCCGTCTTGATCAGCAAATGTTTTACAGATTCTGATTTTGATTTTTCAATAGCAACGTGCAGAGGAGTGTTTCCATCAATTTTGTTTGTAACATTGATATCTGCAAAATTCTTTCTGATTTCTGACTAAATAATCAAAGGTAGATAGCAGTAACTGCATGTTATATCACTCTTGATCAACATTCAAGGACCTTCAAATATATCCTAAATTAATAATGGCTTTGGATCTAAACAACACCTGGGCATGAAAGAGGCTGAACGAAGGAGTAAATTTTTCTAAATTTTATTTCTAAAATATCACATTCTTGAATCTTTTCAAAAATCGCATGTTTCTTGAGCTTTTCTTTTTAAAATTGCGCTCAGTAAGAGTTTGGTTTCTGTAAATTTCCCGAGCTTTTGCGTCCACACTCTTTTCTAGTCCCTCAATCGTTAATGCATCTTTACAAATCTATTCAAAACTTTTTTGATTAATCGGAGCATTTTTCTTGCTGAAAAATTACGCTTAGCCGTACGCTCATAGCATCGACATTTTGATAGACAGCTTATGTAATTATCTCAAGAGGCGTTTATGGACTCGAACGTGCTACAAAAATTTAAAATTCGAATTTATGAAATAGTTTAAGCGAGCTCAAGGAGGACTATCTTGAGCTTATCGGCATAAGCGGATTAAAGGGAGCGGGAGCCGACTCCCTATTGACCCAAAATAGTTGGCGAGATGAAGAATGGATATGTAATTCGCAACGATTTTTGGCCGCCATTCATAATTTCTCAAATTTTTCACGGTTAGTATTTGTTAATAACATTTATTTACTTTTTTAACGACCTGGAAGCCATATTTTTCTCAGAAAATAAGTTTTGAAACGATTTCGAGAGCAGAAACAGCTTTTTCACAGCATAGTTTTCTTCCATTTTCAAACATACTTTTAAAAATTTTCAACGTTCCGCGTCAAAGGCTACAAAGTCGTGCAATAATTTAAGCTTCTAAACGTTCTTTCGCTTAAAATTCACCGATTTACCGGCGCTTCGCACCAGATTTTTGCTAAAATCAAATAAATTTTATAATTTTCGAGCGAAATCTTCAAAAATTTTATGAATTTTTCAAAAAATAGTTGCGCAAGACCTGATTTTGAATAAAAGTAGACAAGGTAAAACGCCGAAAAACGCTATCCTGCACGTGAAGTGCATATTTGTTCACCTATTTTCGACTGTTTTTTGGAAAATTTAGCATGCCGCCCCCTGAGGAAACTTTTGGGAAGATAAATAATTCGAGCTTCAAACACCTACTTGAATCCCAATCTTTTTCAATCTAATTTTTAAATTCAAATTGCATAAAAATTATTATCCGACGCAAAATATATTGAAACGTAATTCTTAAAAAGATAACGCTTTAAGACCTATCATTTCATTAATTTTCAAGCGATTTCTAATGATAAAGATAATTCTCTGAAATAAAGTCAAGAAATGCAGCGTTGATTCCGCAATACTTAAAAAATTAACTTTCAATATATCCTCTATCATTTCTAGCTCTACTCACTTTTTCCTGCAAAAATTTTTCAACAAAGATTATCAAAGCAATAAAACAATCATTAGGATACTCAGGCGAAATTAAATCAGATCTGTTTCTACTACGCATTATTGAATTTAAGTTGTCAGTTAGACGTCAAAATAAATTAAAGTAATTATTCGAACTCATTGTCAATTAACTTCCAATCAATTGTTCAATAATTTGCCTTATACTCACATATAGCTAGCCGAACTCCACTTTTAGAGAAATGTTCATATTTAACATAGGATTTATATTTAAAATTATCTACAATTACTTAGATTTGTTATACAACCGATTAATCGCGAAAATATTTTCAGCTAATATCGTAATCTACCTGCACCATGTGATAATAAGACGTCAATTACAGCCAAACGGCTTCTGCTAACAGCGTGATGCATGCAAGTCCAACCTTTGTTATCCTCTACCTTCAATAATTTAGCATCGCCAGACAGCATTCTATCCACCTTTTCAGCGTTACCCACGGCGCAGATCTTAACAGTTTGCAGTCATTTACTGATGAATGTAATTAAGTAATAAATTTAAATGCAAGAGTGTAATAAAAACCACAGAAAATCAAATGGATATAAAGATATATAAAATACTTCTCAAAGATTATGCTGCGTTTTTATTTGGTTCTTGAACGTTAGTAGTAATTTACCGAGTATGACAAATTTCCGTCATGCGAATGAAATGGCGTAATACTTCTAAAACATAAAAATGAAAATCGCGAGAATCATGCCAATCTGCTTAATTACTATTTAATTTTAGTCTAAAACTAAATCGGTTTGGTGCTAGCAGAACTTAAAATTCCTAATAACATTCTTAAGTGTTCCGACTATGCCTTATTCTTCGGCCATTCACCGAGCGGTACACTAACCTGTTTTCAAATATTCTAACATATGCAGATTCAAAAATTTGCTATGCACGGTGAAATAACGTTTTTCTCTGCAATCTCACTTTGTCTAGTTTCGTTTAGATTCATTTTAGCACAGAAATTTATTTTGGATGAATTTATAAATTTGCAGAAATTTCCATCGAAAAAATGTTTATGATGGCAAACAGCACAATCCAACGTAAATCGCTAAAAAATTTACGAAATTCATTGAAAGACTGTAGACAACTGAAATTATTGCACCATTTTGATGCCCCTAATGCTAAAAACGAATTATTGAATTATTTGGCGTCGAAAAATTTTATTCTATACTAAATTTTGACAAATTGTGCTGAAATTTGTACTTTTTGCTCTTACAACCTAACAGGAGCCACAAAATCCCGTTGCTCACAAAAAAGCCTATTAGCGAAAAGGAAATATAGCTTCAATAAATTTGATTGACGTGCGATAAGCGCCATAGTCTGTTCCATCACAAATGGCCCATTTTCACTTCAGAGCTTATTACTGTAGAGGAGTATTTTACGGATTAGGTTGTTATGGCAGTTTGTTATAGTCCCTTTCACATAAGTTTGGGCATAAATTTCAAGAATTTTTCTAAAAGTAAGCCGACGGATTACGATAATTATATATCAAATCAATGCTTTAATCACAATCTATCAGCTTATTGTCGGACATGTTATTTAAAATTAATGCCCAAACTTCTGTGAAACAGACTAAAGATGGGCCACATTTTAAGCAAGACACATTGAACATTAATAAGTTGATTTAAAAGGAGCCAATTGCAACGAGAGCGTGACTGGAGAGGCCATCTGTGCAGTGAAAAACAAATCCAGTAACAAGAACAAATATGAAATGGGCCGTTTAGAATTGAACAGACAATAGCTAGAAAATCATTAAAGGAACACATATCTACTTTTAATCTTGCCAAGTAGTCAACGGAGAAAAGGCGACTTCCACTTCCTCTCATAAAATAACCCATGACTATTTTTGTCACAATGCACTCGGATAGTAATAATTGTACGCGGTTGAAACCATATATCTACAAAATAGCTGGTCAGGAGGTCAGACTCGTACGTGGGGGAGCATATACAAAGTTTAGGGAGGTCAATGAGGTCAAATTGCCAAAAAAAGAGCGCAGAAAATTCAATTCTGGGAGAAGTCAGTCGAATTGGGGGAGGGGTCCGCCAGATTCTCGAGGGGGTTTGGTCTAGACCCCTTCCCCACAGATTCCCCGCGTCCATCTGGGGTCAGACTAGTGATCAGACAGAAAGCTTTTTTAACCGAAAGTGTGCCTGAAAATTATTATAAACGTTCTTTGACTCAAAAGCTGGTCTAAAGCTAAAATAACGTCAAAACTATGCTGATCCACAGTTGCTGATCATTTCAAATACTTTTGCGGAGGTTTTTTTGATCCATCAATTTTTCAGCCTTCATTTTGCCTTATTTTCCCTGAGAACTGTCCTTGTTTTTTGGATTGAAATTTTTAATCTAAGATAGGCCGAATTCTCGGAATTTACATTAGAAAAAGGAAGTTTTACCTTAGTCTAAGCAATAGGAATTTCTCATAATATCGAAATTGCAAATGCCCATAGATGATTTTTTGGAAATTCTGAGGCATTTTAATTTAATAATACTAAAAATATGAATTTCATCAAACACATTTTTAATTTTTTTCTCCTTGGCTAAAGAAGCAGCGATCAGGGATAGTGTTGAACAGTAGACGAAGAGGCATAGTATTTATTATAAGTTTAAGACGAAAAGTTACAAGGGAGATCAATTTTTTAAAAGCCTAATATGTGAAGCATTTTACATCAAAGTGGTCTTTAAGGCTACCAGTGCGCAGCTTCTGCGTCATTCTTCACGCTGTCAAATTTTCCAGATAGAAATTGGTCTGGTATAAGCTAAAGTCTGTTTCACACACAAGTTCGGTCATCATAACGTTTAAACTATCACCAACAATAAGCCGACAGATTGCGATTATAGCGTTGGTCTGATATATAATCGTAACCATCGGCTCACTGTCGATGAAAATTCCTAAAATGTATGCACGAAGTTATACGAAACGGGCTATAAGTTTTCACGCAGTTTATATAGATATATATATACATAGCGAATTAGCTTACTTTTAGAATGTATATAGGACTTTCCTCCAAATCGCAGTATTTCTTCTCTACTTTTGTTGTTTTATCTGTCGGCTGACGCTTTATAGAGCGCCTATGTAGAGGGTCCTCCATATCCAAAATAGTTAAAGAACGCCTTCTAGGTATTTGCAAGGCTACAGTCAACCAGGCTAACGCGGAAAATGCAATGTGTCGACCTCCTTCATTTGACTGCACATTAGTTTGCATTTTTGATGCATCATTGTCTGATAAATGCATTTTCTTGGCGTTTACCTGCTTTTCTGCATTGTTAATTCGATCTTTATGTCCGCTTTCTTTAGGATGTTCGTTAACCTTGCTCTCTGTTCTATTGTCATAGTCTGCAGTATCAAGCGCTACATTGTCTTCAATATTGCAAGGAATAAGCAGCAACAAGTTGTTTTCGTCTTCACTTTTTCCACACACCAAAGGCATCGCTTGGTTTAGTTGAAATGATTAAAAATTTTTAGCGTCTATGCAATTATAAATGATTTTTCCACAGAGATAACATTTTCCGGCTAAAAAAGAGGCGGGTAAGGAAGAGGGAGAGATGTGCATGGATGCATTCGAATATCAATAACCAGTTATTGAAATGAATTGATTTCTGAGCCTTTTGTCAAAGTATTTCTACATTCACCACTCGTTAATTAACAACATTAATGTTGTCCTTCTATAAGGTTCATAATTATAATACCCTGTTATAAATATTGAATGTTTGCATAAATGTATGCAGTAAATTAGTCGAAAATGATTAGCTGTGGTAAAACTGCTGCAGCTAAAGACCTGCGGCGACATGTTCAAGCAACCTTTCAAATAAACATTCTGCTCGTCCTTATCGTGGAGAAAGTAATTTAATATATATAGAAATATTAATATATAATATCAAAAGTAATATTCTGAATCATCAAAAAATCAATCTCATGAGACATTAATGGTTTTTGAAGGCGATAACATTTTAGCGATTAAACGTAAATATAACATCATGTTAATCATCGTCTAACCGCCTTATCTGCATTATTGCAAATGTGGCATACTGCTTCTAGAAAATGCATAAGTATTAATTATTTATATCAGTAATACATTAGCCACCAAGGAAAAAATTTAAAAAAGGATCATAAACAGGCAGGTGAAACGGTATCGCGTTAAAATTCTGACAACATGCAATATTATTCAATATGATATTCTAACAAACCCATAAATTAAATTGACTGCAAAAAACGCAAGAAAAATTTTTTTAAAGAACACGTCTTTATATTCAAAGAGGTGTGTCAGCAATAATTTAAAAAATAACGGAATCACCATCCAAGGCAACTCGTTCATTATATCCAGATTTTTTTAATTCTTACATTAGAATTGATTTCCCTGGAAGCCAATCTAGTGCAATTTCAAAGGACGGACGGAAATACTTAAGGAGCTTTTCATACTCACTTTAAACTTAAAAAAGCCCTACAAAAAAATTGGATGGAATTAATCAGATGAGCGATCACATACATTGAGTCAAATCAGATGAGAACGTCGCCCGTCTGATTTGACTTCAATGCGATTTTTATTGAGAGGGGCTCTGTGAAGCCGTAAGTGTAAACTTTACACCATGTGCCTTGCTAGTATTTTCAAAGTTTAAATCGCATTGAAGAAAAATCGTGGATAACGGGAATGATTTTATTTTCTGATTAAATCGGATAGTGATACCGTAGAAGTAGTGCGGGGTTTGACCAAAATTATTGTTTTAAACTTTGGAACTTACTTTGCTATTGGACAATCTGTGTTTTGCCGAATTTCTATCAAATTTGTACCATTATGAAGGAAGCTATACACACCTGGGCTTGGGGGTATGCACCCCCGAGATACCAAAATACCCTCCTCCCAGAAATCAAAATAGCCCCCCCCTCCAGAATTCAATTTTTAAAATTTTTTTCCGTTTTTTTCGCAAAATTTATTTAACTTAGCTGTACACCAAGTAATCGATCGATTCTAATGATCCCAACCATTTTTCACAATTCATGATCTTATCTAAAGCCTTGAGATTAATTTAATTCATTTTTCGTAAGCATCATTTTTGACACAACAATCAGCTTTGGTTTTTACAGTGTATTGAAGTAGTTACAAAAGTTTTGGCGCTTTGCGCTGAATCGTTTCTTAGCAGTCATTTATTTTATTTTATGTGTATGATGAAAGAGAATCTAGCAGCTAGCGTTTTTGCCTCTCTAAATATTCTAGCACTGTTTTATAATATATTAAATTTTATTAAAGAAAAGCCTATATATTTAACACTCAATAAATCAGCTGATTCCTGCTGCATCTCATAATTTCGGCTTGAAATTCTAAAGAATAATAGATCTACTGACGCTCGTGGTCAGCACATTTCTGTGAAGAACTTGCAATATATCTTTAAGGGCAAGATGAGAGTATGACTAGCAAAAAAATTGAATCATAGATGCCCTAAAATAATTTTAGTTTGTAATTGTATGTGACCTAATGAATAAATAAAGAATAAATACATAAATAAATAAATAAATATATAAATAGAGGGCATAAAGAATCGTGTAAATCTTAAATCTCAGCTGATTCATGCTGCAGCTCCGGAACTGGATAGAAAGTTTTTTTGGTTATAGCCACACCTGGGCGTGGGGGTTTCGGGGGAGGGTATGCAACCCCCCCCGAGAAACCGATAAACCCCCCAGAAACCCAAATACCCCCAGAAACCAAAATACCCCCAGAATTCAATTTTTGAAATTTTTTTGTATTTTTTCAATCTTTTGAAGCCCATGGATAGTGCTCAATGAGAAACTTTGAAAAATGATGTTTTTTCAGCCGTACCACCATTTTTAAAGCCATTTTTTGACCTTTGAAAAATCTCGCACCTCCCAGAATTTGGGTGCCACCCACCTATGGTAATAACCTTCTCAGTGATAGCACTTGCTGCATAAATAAGCTGCAACGGTCGATCACTATTTATGCAGCACAATATTTACATTTAATAAATATCCAGACTCTTAGCTGGACTGCACTGCAGTATTTCATGGTGATGGTGAAATGGACTTAGGTACATCGGCACGTTCAGGTATTTCAGGGTCAAATGACTTTCCTGAAATTTGTAGAAGGTTTGGTCATCATGATTACAGATACGGTGCATGGTCGATTGGAGAGGGATGGAAAATAGCTTTATGGGCTAAAATAATCTCAAAAACTGGCATAAATGCTAAAATAGCGTTAAAACTATTCTGGTCAATTTCAAGCACTTTGAAGAAAATTTTCAAATTTCGTCCATTTTCGGTCTTCATTTTCCATAGTAAATTTTCAAAAAACTTGCAGGCTTGGTCCGGTTTCCCTTGCAAAGTTGCAGGGTTGCTCAGCCACTATGGTTAAGTTACCTGACCCTGCGTTGGCCCTGTGCCCATATATGCAAATGATGCAAAGAAACAAAAATGGTACAATCAAAAGTAAATGTGAACTCGATGTATACATCTAGGAGGAAATGACGATAAGCACATGCATACAGGAAGGCCCAAAAGAGTCTGGACCACACTTGGGTGTAGGAGGGGAAATGCAACCCCCCAGAAGGCCAAATGCCTCTCCCAGAAACTTAAATACCCCAGAATCTAATTTTGGAAATTTTTTTGTTTTTTTTCCCAATTTTTTGATGCCAATGGATAGTGCTCCACCCTCTGTAATTTTGGTGCTGCCCATGTATGGTCTGGCTAAACTATTAGTTTTAGTCTGTTTTCAGAGGCAAATGTTGCTAACGTGATAGAACTATTCTGACACACTAACTTCTATAAGTTTTAAAACTTTGTTATTAATTAAGGCACAAGCCTGGGGCCTTTTCAGCCGGGTCCAGGCCTGCCCTGACGGGCCGGGCCTGGAAACCCGGCTGATCACTGCCTACCGTCCTCAAAGATCCGGGCCTGATTGCTCGACTCGACCATTAACTAATGTTTATCTTAATCTTAATGGTCATCTTAACGCAACCATTAATTAATGGTCGCGTTGAGTCCGATTTCCACCTTAACGGAACCATTAAAAAAATTTGGTTGCTCGACTCAACCATTAAGCTTGACTTTAAGGGAAGTCTAATGGTCGATTTCAATTTCGGTTGCTGGACTCTACCTTAGTGCAGCCATTCATTAAGGCTCAGTTTTTTAATGTCTATCTTAAGACTGGTTGCTCGACTGAAGCCTTAACGCTCCCATTAAGCGTTTAATGGTTTCTTTAAGGTGAATAGGGTTGCTGGGCTTCACCTTAACGTCTTTAATGGTTTTGTTAAGGTAAATTTCTTAAGGTAGGTCGGGATCTACCTTAACGAACTCAATGATTACATTTCACACTTAAAAAGTAAAGCTTCTTTCATTATTCTTTTATTTAATAATATGATACATGCTCGTCGATCCACTGTCAAATGAAATCCATTGGTTCATTTTAATGACAATAAATTTTAATAAAGATTAAATTCGAGAACGAGTTTTTTCAGTTGGCTTCTTCATTTTCTTTAGCTGATGCCGAAAATGCGCTAAAATCAAAATTGTATTTCCATATTTTTGTTTCTCTATTTTTTCTTAATTTCCATATCATCGCAAGCAACCAACTATGTTTTACCCAGACTAATGAGCGTTTTCATTTATTTTCCTCATGAAGTGTATCACTGTCACTGCAATCCATTATCAGACGAATTCAAACCAACACCAAAAGTCAAGCGGTAAAAGAGTAAAATAAAAGAAAATTCGGATTTTCAATGACTATGGTTCTCAAAGTTTTATATCTATTTTAACCAAAACATTAAAAGTCTCGTCAATTACGTTTGAACTTAACACAACCATCAAACTTCCCTTAGCGCAACCATTAAGCTAACCTTAACGCTACCATTAGATTTCCCTTGACGCAGCCATTAAAGCTTTTTGTTAATGGTTTCTTTAATGGTACCCTAAAACTTCCCTTAACAAATGCTCGACCATTAATTAATGGTCAAGTCGAGCAACCAGATTTTTACGAACCTCAACGAAACCATTAGTAAACGTTTTACCTTAACGTTAATGGTATCGTTAAGGGAATCTTAATAGTCGTTGGCGTTAAGGTGAAGTCGAGCAACCGGCCGATCATTGAAAGTTAATTTTTAATGGTTAGCCTTCATTAAGGTGAAGTGGAGCAACCGGGCCCCGATTTTTCGACCCACTTGACAAATCACAAGTTCCACAAGGCCCACCACGTGCGTATTGAATCATCCCACTAGACCCACCATTTTACGACCATCCCGCTAGCACTATTTCACTATTACAAGAGAAAATTTGGGTAGGTATGTGCGCTCATGTACGAAATAAGATACAATCATGACGCATTTTTAGAAATAATTTCTGAGGATTAAGTGTGCATTTAGTGATTAATTAACAAATGTCAGTCATGCGTGAAATCTAGAATCAATATGTATGGTTTTTTAAGTGATTGCGCTCGTGAGATCAGATGCAGTTTACCTCATCACATTTATAAAGCATTATTATAACATTATGTCGGTACGTTTTGTTGCTATTCCGTCTGCGTTAAGGCAAACCTACATTATAGATATTACTGCTCATAATCAGAAAATTAAAATATTTAAAATTTGAGAAAATGCAGAAAATTTCTAGACCTTAAAAATTTGGAAAAAATATTAAGCTGTAAATTCTGATTTTACGTTACAACTGATCTGTTGCTGAATATTTCACGGTTTAGTGTGTGCCACCACTTTATTATCCTACGCCAAATGTTAAGCAAAGCACATTGAACATCAAGAAATAGAGTTCAAAACAACAAATGAGAACATAATCGAAGAAGCCATTTGTGCAGCGAAAAAATAACAATAATAAGACCTTAGCGAAAATAGGCCATTTGGAATGGAGCAGACTATAGTAGGTAAATAAAAAAGTGACAACATGTAAAAATATAAAAAATGACAAAATCCTAAACTAAAATGGGGCAGATAGCTCATAAAATCAATTTTTTACAACTTGATAGAAATTATTGGAGTCTATTTTACTGGTTGCATGGATCACAGTTTCCAAATCAATGCAAATCGATTATACAGTGCTTTAAAGTATAGCAAAAATTCCAATAAGTACCTACTGTGCAAAGCGATTGGAAGGCATATGATGCTTTGATGCCGTATTATAAGGCTACCTGATTTCCATGCACAAGGTTTCGTGAAATAACTATAATTATTTAACCTAGTGCAATACTTCATCGTTCGACACGCCATATCCATGAAAAAATTTCCTTCTGATTCTATCGAGCATGGGAAAAATCAAGCATTACAGTAATAAGGATATTAGTTTTCCGAGCGGCTCCATGCCCTAGGTTAAAAAAAGACTATAGAAAAATGCCTTTACGCTCATGACATATGGCTTTCATTCATATATACATGAATAGGGTCGATTTTCTGGGGAGCTATTGGGGGAAGGGCGGGGGGGCGGCCGCTCCCCCCATTGGCCCAAAATAGTGCGCAAAATTAAGGATTTTTGAGCGATTTTCGGGTTGAAACGGCTAATTTTTCCGCCGAAGTCAAGGTTCCCCCTTAGGGGTACCGCCCCCTTTCTTAGGAAATCGTGGATCCGCCACTGTCTAAAGCCTATTTAGAAATGCATTTCAGTTGTTATGCAAGTATCGTGATGTTTGCTTCATTTTGAAGCGCTTTTGTAATTGATTTACATTCATTCTTAAATCGTGATCCATGCTCAAGGTTTCTTGAATAAACTTCTTATATCGTAAAGCTGGTAGTGCTCATATGTACTTGTTTTTTTATTCTACTCATCAGGCGATAGACACCTGAAGAAAGCGCATACAAGTAATGTAAACGTAGTCTCAAGCTACGTTCACCTCTTGCTTAACCTGAATCTTAAGCTTATGCGCTCACACGGGGGTTCTCGCCCTTTTTAGGGGGGTCGATCACCAGCCGGCGACTCGGGGGTAAGTGGCCCGTCCTGTTCACTCGGGGGTAAGTGGCCCGTCCTGTTCAGAGTAGCCCGGCCCTCTACGCACGCACCTAGTGAAACATACTCACTTAACCCCTTTGAGATTAAGTACGTAATTAAAGTAACTTCCCCGGAAACCTAATTGAGGGCTCAAAAAGATTATTATTTAACTTGTTTCAGACCGAATTCTGGTGCTTGAAAATATTGAGGGTTCCTAAGTATAGTGTAGCACAAGTACGGCAGCATTCAACAGCACGGAAATTCAACCGAGCCCAACATCGTTAATTAAATAATTAATTTTTTACAATATTTTCGGACAGAAAAGTTATAAAGCAATAAAAAAGCAACAGCATGGAGAATACATGCTGTCGTCTGTCGTGTTACGGTAATGAATAAAATAAAACAATGTAATTAACATGGGCGCAAAGCCCAGCCAAAGGCATGCAATCGGTACGCCGGTTGGCGTACGAAAACGAATGATAAAACAAAAACGTAGGGGCAAGAATACGCGTACCCACTACGAACAAGAAAATGATACGTTTGCAGCCGAGCAAAAAGACGGCACTCGCGGAGACGCACTCGACGCGAGGCATGAAAGAAAAACGGCACAGCACAGATGGGCTGGCGAAAAAGCTGAGTCAAATAAGACTTTGAAAATTCGTAATAACTGCCGTAATGCCGTAATGCCGTCCAAATTTTTCAATTTATTAAAAATTTTAATTTTCATATACTTTAGTAAGTATGTACAAACGAGACAGGCACAAATATGAGACACACACATTTGATCTTTAAGTACAGGTAAGATATGATAACACACATACCAATTCGTACTCAAGTCGCATTAAGCGCGAGTGCCCATTTTTCTATCCCGGATTTTGATTGAAAATATAAGTGGGAAAGGAATGAAAATATGATAATGTTTAGGGGAAGGTGGTCCGCGGCGAGCCGCTTAAGCGTTACGCTTAACGGTTGCGTACGTGCGTATGGAAATTGAGCACAAAAATGTACATCTGGGGCAATCAGTCGTTGATGCGTGGGTATATCGTAACGCAAAACAAAAGGATATTCGCGTTGATCCAATGCGACGCAAAGGCGTGCAGAGGGATCTCTATAGTAATACGAGAGGCTGAGCAGAAATCTCGAAAAAGTCATGACGAACTGACGATAAAGGCATTTCATATGCAGTGAGTGAATCATTTGAACAATTGTGCCAGCTTTTACTTTCTGAATATGAATGGAAGCATGGACTGGCCAGTGATTTGAAATGTCAATTTCATGCCGGCCGAGAGACCTCGTTGCAATTTTGGCTATTTTTTCTATCGCGTGCATGAAGCTTTTTCCCTATGTTTTGTATTTTTTAGTTGATTTTCACTATACATAGGAGTTTGCGCATATTTGTTTCTCATCAAATGCGTAAAATCAGTGACGTATCAAACACTTAGCTCTTATTAGTCATGAAATTTACTATAATCACTCACATAAGTTTGAACCATTAAAGTAATACATGTGGATAAGGATCAGAGCAAATAAAAAGGCTGAGTAATTTACCTTTGTTTGTTATGAGTTTCGTCATAATGACTGGGCATTTTTTTGCCGATCCCTTTTTATGTTCTCTTCTGTTTCTTTGTCATCGTGATAACTGTCTATTTTACCAATATCAGCTGATGAAGAACTCAAAATATCAGTTTTAATGTGGTCACATCTAAATTCCAAAATTGAACGATATTCACGTATTCTAAAAATAATCCTTGCACAAAATTTAGCTCAGAAAGTTGAAATGTTGTGTCTACTTCTAAAAAGTATACATACAATTGCAATAAATAGTAAGTATCTACTACCCCAAAATAACATCGCATCAAACTTCTAATTTATTTAGCCTTATGTGAATAGAATTCATGGTAGGTACCTACTAACCGCAAGCTGTGAAACTGACCTTAACATATGTATGTACAACTTAATTATAAATCCTGGATTCCACACATAGTGTACTAACCTATCCTTTTAGGGCCGTATGACAGAAAGCGGAATAAGTTATTCCTGGGATAAGCCCTATTCCGGGAATAGCTATTCTCGTAATAAAACTTATTCTTGTGATAGCAATTCCTGGGTTAACCCAACTCAAGTTGATAAATTAACTTATTTTCAGAGGTCCGGGTAACACAGAAAAGATTTGGTTCCTAATGTACGAAGCACAATGAAATTTGAAAACAACACCAACGAGCTCTAAGCTTAACAGTCATCATAAATGATTAAATAAGTTTTTGACTAATTTTAGGGTTGAGAAAAGAATATTGAATTTTGACGAAGTAAATAATCAAAAAGTATTTACCCTTTCCTTTCCACAAAAAATCTAGAAGTCCCCGATGTCGGCAGCCGGCCTACCTCACCCTCGATATATTTAATCCCTGGGTGGGTTTTCTAGTTTTATTCGCAAATGTACACACGGCTCTAAGCCGGGAAAAACACAAAATATCACTAAAGATTAAAACAGACCAAACGACAATTTTGTCAAAACGCCAACTAACTATCCCATCACGGGATCATTACAGTAAATCGAGATTAAGATAACAAATTATCATTAGACTAAAATTACTTTTTATCAATTCGAATCTTCTAGAATGTGACTAGCGGTAACGTAGGTAAGACAACTGCTATTAACATACACATAATTTCACTTTACAGGACAAGGATCTAATTGATTTTGTAATAAAAAATAGGGATTTAATTGAGAACTGAAGGCATAACCACGAGCTCACACATCTCACGGATGGATACTCGAAATTGGCTATGTTAACCGATACAGTAACAAGCTGTTGTCGGAAGGAATACGCGAACTAATGGAAAGAGTTCGCTCCGTGTAACTCTCGCAGTTACAAACGCGAAATACGCGAGGAATAGCTATTCCTGGGATAACTGAATCTATCCCAGGGTTAAGCTATATGCATTCCATTGGTTTTGTGTGTAGATTGCCCGTCTAACGCATACTGCATACTGTAATCACGTCACGTCATTCCTTCGAAATCATAGGACGTAAATACGATGTTGTGTGTAGCGCGCGCGTGTGTAACTTGTGCATTGATGCATGGAATTGACTTGAGACTTCTGAATGTTACCAAATAAATTTTTTATAATTTATTTTAATGAAGGCGCTTGCTTGCTTCTGCGGAAAACAAAAATAAAAATAAACCATTACCATCGAGATCGAAAGATTTATCATAGTTTGCGCATGGAAAACTACTTTTTTGTTTACTCTTGGTGAATATTTCTGTCAACTTGTTGATTATGCTTACTACTAACTGCATTAATTTTTTAAATCACTTCACTCGGCGTGTTTAGTAATGCATGATCGAAAAATTTTAAAATCTCTCTACCAAGAGTTCAACTCGACGAGCTGCACTCGTGGAGCAAACGCACTAGAAAAATTTCTGCATCGTTTTGATCGTAAATACAAGCGAGAACAACAATATTGAATTTCTGGATAAAGAAGAGTTGATCAACTATCTTATTACAAGTTTTCGATACATTTACACCCTTTAAGACCGCGTTAGAAACGATTTTTACTACTATTCCGCTGAATTATACCTGCTCTGACCAGATACAAAATGGCGGAATAAAAGCGGCTGTTTTTATTCCCGGGATAACTTATTTCGCCTTCTGTCATACCGCTTATTTTTATTCCGCCGTTTTATCCCGAGGTTAGTGCCCGGAACGGTGCTATTCCGCGTTCTGTCATACCAACTTTATTCCTGGAATATCACAGTTTATTTTGCTTTCTGTAATACCGAAATATTTTATTCCGCCCTCTTATCTCACTGTTTTATCCTGGAATAGCACTATTCCGCGTTCTGTCATACGGCCCTTAGAACTAATATGTAAGCCAATGTAACGTTTATCTTTTTGTATTTTAAACTTTATTCGACTAAATACTGTAGGCTGTAGGCATTCGCTCGGTCTCCAGGGTTGCCAACCGTGGGGTTTTACCTCAAATTTTGAGGTTTTTTTTACGTTTGAGGTTTTTTGAGGTTTTTATTTTTTGGGGTTTTCGTTGAGGTTTTCGAAAATTTTTGAGGTTTTTTTGGGTTTTGGTGAAAATTCGAGGTTTTCTAAAATAAGCGAGCTAGATATCGATTACAGTTAAAATATTGTGTTAAATACTGTAGCTAATTTTAACGTCGCTTTGCTCGTGCCGCAATTAATTGAATTGGAGGAACTGACATTGAAGTGAACTGCCTAAAACCTGCTAGTGAGTTTCGTGGTAACGCCTATAATCTCAAAGTAAGCTGGAGTACTTAATAATCGACCAACATGGGAGTAATAACCTAAGCAGGAGTGCTACCACATACATAAAACGTATGAAAAGCACAACAACAACAAGAAAGTTTATTACTAACCCCAAACTGAAGAAGTTCGAATTAACCTTTTTTGCTCACTTTGTGGCTTGTGCAGGAGTTGGATTTAGTCATTTGTTTTAACGTCAATATTAGCTTTTATTTCCAATTGAATAATGGGCATTCGTGTAGCTGGTTCACATGTGCATTAACATAGTCATATTATAAGGGCGTATGTGTACGGTCGACAGCATCTGAGGAAACGAGAGAAAGTTGCTGGCAGTTGGATTCGAAACGTGGACCGCTTGCTCTAAAGTCCAGAACCATAACCAATCGACTAACGCTGGTTATTTTCGATAAAGATTGCAAGGTATTCGTGATGTTTTGCTGGTTTACCAGCTGATTAGGCTTAGACTTAGTATCAATGACTGATCAAAATGTTGGTGCCAGCGTTTAAAATAAGCCTGAGTAATGGGATGCGACGAGCGGAGCGAGCAGAAGCGAGCGACGCGAGCTGCATCCCATTACTTAGGCTTATTTTAAACGCTGGCACCAACACTTGGTCAGTCACATAAATCTACTGGAAAAATCTGATGACTGCCTTATTTGTTTTCGTCTTGACTCAAATCAAACCAGTTAGGTGGCAGCTTTCACCGGATACTAGTTGCTGTATACGTACCTATAACGTGGCTATCTTAATACATATGTGAACCAGCTACACCAATGCCGAATAATGTTCATACACGCATGCGTTCTGATTCCGCATACCTACCTACGTCGCATATCTATATCTACTAAACATGTGTTGCGCTCTTTTTTTAGTCAGGCCCATGTTCGCAATAGAAAACTTGATTTGAAAAAATAAATAAATAAAACTGTTTTGTGAATTTCATCTTTCTATAAGTGAAATGGATTTCTTTTTTGCGTTGTCCCATTTGGTAAAACACTTGACCTGACTATGGAACGGTGTGCCAAACATAATTATAATTAATTATGAATAACAAATTTATCTTCGATTTTCTAATCATACAAAGCATTTATTGTACGCAGCTTAGAATTTCTAAATTCCTTTCACTGGAGTAAAATCTGTCTGATTGTTTGTATTGACTAGGTGGGTATAGAACTATTTGTTTAATAATCTTAATCTAACAGGTAATCAGGCCCGTATCCCAGGGGATAGGGGGAGGGAACACGTGACCCCCGAAATGAAATATAAGAATGTTTTATCCCTTTACTCCCCCTCGCTTTTTAGCCAAAATCGCAAAAAATTTCAGAATTATGATTAGAGTCTACTTATTCCCAAGCGCGCGGTTTAGACGTTCGATTTTTAGTCTTTATACAGCCTAAAGCGTATTTTGCATCTATTTCTTCTGTCCTGCACAGGTTTTATGCAGAAAATGGCCTTTATTTAAGAGGGTGTCTATTTAATTCTCACCATGTTTTAGGCATCTGGGTAGCAAAATTTACGAATCGCACAGCTCTAGTGGTCATATTGACACCCTTCCCCCATTGGCCAAAAATATTTGGCGAGATAAAGAATGGATAAGCAATGTGCAATGATTTTTGGCCGTCAGTGACCATAACTTCTCAAATTTTTCGGCGTACGCGCGAGATGATACCTATTAATGACCAAGGGCGGATTTAGGGGGGCGGCCGCCTCCCCCATTGGCCCAAAATAGTGCGCAAAATTAAGCATTTTTGAGCGATTTTTAGCGATTTTCGGGTTAAAACGGCTGATTTTTCCGCCTAAGTCAGGGTTCCGCCCCCCCTTAGGGGTACCGCCCCCCTCTTAGGAAAATCCTAGATCCGCCACTGTTAATGACATTTATTTACTTTCTTGGCGACATGGAAGCACGTTTTTTGTATTCGGCAAAGATTTTTCATGATGTACAAAGACTTTTCGGGACCGTCTTTGTAGATGTACAAAGATTTTCGGGAAGACAAAATCTGCAAAAAAGGTATGAAATTCGCAAAACTTTAGGCGCTCAGCGCCGCAATGAGTAATTGTGTGTCCTATATATCTTTATAATAGCAGAAATCGCGTTTCAAAAGGAAACTGTCAAATTTTTCGGCGCTTCGCGCCGTTTTAAGACGATTCTTAATGATTTTTGCCCTCATAAAATCAGGAATTAGCCAAAATACTGTACCAAAGGTCGACAACTCTTTTGTACGACACTAAAGTCGCTACCGTACTATATCATAGTACCCAAAAATTTGTGTGTACAAAATGTACAAAGACTCTTAGGGACCATCTTTGTATATGTACAAACGGACCTTGTACCAAAAAAATACTGCCTTGAAGCCATTTTCTGTTCATGTAGGTTTCAAAACAATTTTAACAGCTATTTTAGCATAGTTTTCTTCTATTTTCAATCAAAAATTTCGATGTTTCGCATCAAATGATATAAATACAGGAAATCAAGCAGTAAATCATGCTTCTAGACGTCTATCCGCCTTAATTTCACAAATGTTTCGGCGCTTCGCGCCAGATTTTTGTTAAAGTCAAAGAAATTTAATGGTTTTTTCGCACAAAATTGTCTAACATTTTAAAATTTTCAAAAAAATGTTGCGTCAAGTGATTTTATGTAAAAGTATACAATGTAAAACACTGAAAAAACGCTATTTTGCGCGTTAAGGACAAATTTTTTGATTTAATTCTGACTGTTTTTGGAAAAGCTGGGACACCGCCCCCCCTTAGGCAAAATCCTAGATTCGCCACTGCTCCTATATATCTTTAAAATGGCAGAATTTGCATTTAGAATGGAAAAATGCCAAATTTTTCGGCGCATTGCGCCGTTTTGAGTCAATTCTTAGTAATTTTTGGCTTGAGAGACTCAGAAATTAGCTGAAATACACTACCAAAGATCGAAAACTATGTTTTACCACACTAAAATCGCTACTGTACTATTTTATAGGCTGCGAGAACTGCTATTGACAATTCGTTAGCATCATTGAAAAAGAAATTATGATTGTTCCAAAACGATTCGTGTAGTATTTGCATTTGTTTGATTAAAAGTTGCTTGTGCCTTACCCTTTTTCATGTTCTTATCATGACACTTCTGCGTGTATTGTGTGTGTTTGAAGCATGATTTAAAAGCGGGAAATTGTCCATAAATCACCCGAGAAACCCTAGGAAAAACCCGGGAATTTTATTTTAGGAAACTAGTGGCCACCCTGGACTGAGTAAAAGCTATAAAATTAGATCCATTTAAGCAGAACCATATAAATTTGGGCTAAGCTTAAATGAAAAATAGCTACAAAGCCTGTAGACCTTATTGTTTACTGGATAGAATTCATCTCTAAATTTTGAGGTTTAACCCTAATTTTTTGAGGTTTTTTTGGCCAGTGATTTGAGGTTTTTGAAAATTTGGGGTTGGCAACACTGTCAGTCTCACCCAGTTGCTGCCAGGCAGGGTTGCCAACTTGGCCGGAAACCGGACATTTATGTCCGGTTTTCAGGCTTGATGTTTGGTTTGGTCCGGTCGACGGTCATGTCCGGTTTTCAATGTCCGGTTTTTAAGCAGTTGGTCCGCTTTTGTCCGGTTTTAAAATTTTGTCTGAATCAGGTTATTGCCATGCTGCATGTTCTTGTTTCACATTTGCTTACTGTAGGAAGTAACCATACACACCACACACACTGGCTAGTGGCTAATCATCCACTCCGCATACCTTCTCAATATCTGTTTTTCATCTACCATCGAGTAGGTCCTGAGTAACTGTCCAAAACTCTTTATACTGCCCCTTTTTACTATTGAAAAAATTATGTCTACAACCAGTGGCGGATCTAGGATTTTCGTAAGGGGGTGGTTCCCCAAATTTCCCAGAAACAATCGAAAATAGGTTCAAAATTCGCTTTTCACGCGCAAATTGTTTTTGTAAAACATATCAAATATTAAATGAATTCAAATGTTATATGGTAGCCTTATTTTAAGGTTCTTGCAGTTCATTCATCGAATACTCAACTTCGCCAGCTTCTAAATGCCCTACCGCCTATGCCAACTGACGTTGATTTAGATAGAGCCATATCTGAATACAACGTTCTTGTGAAGACTGAATGGAAGTCAGCGCTACAAAATGATTCAGCTATGTTTTGGGCCGAAGTCATTGAAGATGATAACAGCAATGGAGTTCTTCCACGCTTTAAAAACATTACTTCGTTTGCATTGTCTGCTTTAAGTCTTCCCTTTTCTAATGCTAGCGTTGAACGTGCTTTTTCTGTATTAAATTTGCTGAAGACCAAACTACGAAATCGCTTAGATGTCAAAACTACTGATGCTTTATTACGTGTTCGTTTTTTACTATGTTGGAAGGACGAGAATCGTTGCACCTTTACTGTTACTGATCCAATGCTCAAATTATTTAACACTTCAATGTACGGTCGTAGCATTTGTGATGATGATATCGTATACCTTGATGAAACCTTATCACTTTCTGATGAGGCTTTGCTTAATGTGCAAAATGCGTTTAATGTGATAGATAATTAAGTGCAATAGTTAATTTGAACAGAATTTTAGCCACCTTGTTATTCATCAAGTGTATACATTGTTTGTCCGGTTTTGGCCGGAATCTTACTGCGCTCATGTCCGGTTTTGTCCGGTTTTATATGTTGGTATGTCCGGTTGGTCTTTTCAGAGTTGGCAACACTGCTGCCAGGGCTGGCAAAAACACAGATTTGAAAATTCTGCGTTTTGTGGTTTTTGGGATTTTTGGTTGGTTTTTGGTGGGTTTTTGGTGGGTTTTCCTGATACACACCAGAGTTATCTGTATACACTTATAAACACTGACTTGGCTGACTTTGTGACATATAAAGGACCCAACAGAAAAAACAGGACGAGTTCAAGATAAAGCTTTGTTTGACTGTCGCTGTGATGATCATTGTCCAGTGATCATATATCCCTATCATTATAAACATCAGTATCCATTAATTGGCATTGGTTTTATTGAACACCAGCTTTCGGACTGTATCAGTGCTCGGTGAATTTCTCAATTTTGAATGGACAAAACGAAAGAATGAAAAATTTCGTTCCGATGAAGCCATTGAAACTGCCAACGTAAATACTTATGTAATTAGTATAAAAGTTAGACATCAAACATTGGAAAATAACATCGCCTTCCAGTGGAAACTTCATTAAAAAGTCCTCAATTTCATGGCGCAGTGAACGATCCAACTTATCAGTAATGAAGCGTGGATCCAGCGAATATCAGAATACCAAAAACCCCAAAACCCTAAAAATTCAAAAACCCAAGATTTTTCAGAATCCCAAAAACCCACCAAAAACCAAAAACCCCAAAAACCCACTCATGCCAGCTAGGGATCGACCGGAGGTCCATTTTTTTCCTCAGGGCCGGAGCCGGAGCTCCGGCCATCGTCACCTCCAGCTCCGGCCGGAGCCGGAGCCGGAGGCCGGAGGCCGGAGGCCAGGAGGCCGGAGGCCAGAGGCCAAAGGCTGGAGGTGAACTTAGAATTTCCAGTGAACTAGAATTTTCACAAGCCGTAAATATAATTCATATGATGTACAGTATATAGGTTTGTATAAATACATTGCTCATGGATAAGTAAAAGATCAGTAGAAGTGAATGTTTATTATCTAGCCATGCATTTATATGTACTAAAATATTGCGACCATATTAATTATTTTTCAATTAATTGTCATCAGCGATTTCTTCATCTTCCATTTCCATAACAGACGAAGCACTGTCACTGTCCGATTTGTAAGGCTCAAAATGTATGATATAATATTTCACCAATGGTGCATTCACAATGCCACATTAATGTTCACTAGGGATGCAGCGGATACCCGCACCTGCTATTCCAAAATTTTGCTACCCGCACCCGCACCCGCTAAAAATAACGTGATAAAACAGCGGGTGGAGGATAATAATATTTAGAATTTACGAACAGACAAAATGATTCTGAGGCAGTGGCACGTTAATGAAAAAACCAAAATGTATAGCAGTGACATCTAATGTACCAGTACAAATGGGAAAAGCAAGCATCTACTTGTAATGAGTTATTTTTTTAGGTACCCACTGGACTGCAGATACGTGTTCAAGCTCTCTTATGGTTAATTCCAATTATGCGAATTATGCTTTTTAAAAAGAGGGGGTCTATGTGCCAGTCTTTACGTGCATCAGTTTAACCACTCTAGCGTGTGTAGAAATATTTTGCAGCAATGTATTGTACACTGCTTTTTTAAGACGAAATGGGACGTTTTGGCGCCGCCGTTTTGGCGCCGCCGTTTTGCCGCCGTTTAGGCGCCACACTCTTTGTAATATTACTAATTATTAAAATTCATTTATGAATAAAGTATAATACAGATTTCGAAAGCCCATTCAATTCTCTACGTGATGGTACAAATTGCTTTTAGAATATATCTGAATTTAGTGAGATAATTAAACGCATCTAAAAATACACTGGATTTTCTACGGTTTTTCAGTCGTACACAAATGAATACTCATCGAATCGAGAAGTACAATATGTTATTTTGTAGCTTGTAGAACCTGCTTTCTGAATATATAATTTACTTCAAAATTGCTCCAAAGTTATTTTAATTAGTATAATTTATAAGTTGCTGGCGCCGAAACGTCATAGACCCTTTTTAAGAAGAGAATGACAACAACAAGTGGCTAAACATTTTATTCTGCAAAGTGCGAATATATTACTAATTTTGGTCAATGCTTCAATCATTGACAATTTACTTATTTTTAATCTGCAAATTTAATCCATTGAGAGTTAGTCTGCAAATAAAAAGACAATCAGCTTGACAATTAATATGAATTTTAAATGCAGTAAATAACTGCATTAAGTGGACGAAAAAATTGTGCATTTTTAGCCTTATTTGTTTTATGCTATATCTCACTGCTAAATCCGCCACCCGCCACCCGTACCCGCTATTTTTAAGGTGCGACACCCGCACCCGCTAAAGCAAAATTTTGGCACCCGCTTTTCCAAAAAATGTGCACCCGCTGCATCCCTAGTGTTCACATTCACAGCTTCACTTATTAAACCTGTGTTTGTACAAAGTTACAAAATAGGCAATCTGAGTGCTAAGCTTCAAAAAGAACAGAAGAGCGTCAAAGCATAGAATGATTCGGTTCAAAAATCCTCCGGCCTCCGGCCCCTTTTTGTACCTCCGGCCGCCGGAGGCTGGAGGACCAAAAATGGCCGGAGGAGCCAGAGGCCGGAGCCGGAGCCGGAGCTCCGGTCGATCCCTAATGCCAGCCTGGTTGCTGCTCGCTTGCAGGGTAGGGTTGTCAACCGCAGATGGGGTTTTACCTCAGGTTTCGGGCTTATTTCAGCGTTTAAGTTTCTTTTGAGGCTGCTGCCTTTTGCGGTTTTTGGTTGAGGTTTTCTGAAATTTTAGGTTTTTAAAGAATTTTTCAAGATTTCGGGATTTTTATTGCAAAATGCGTTCTAGAAAGCTAAATTTTGGGCGTGGGTAAAATCCGGAAATGGGAATGAAATTGGAAAATGGGAAATGGGTAAAAGCCGGAAATGGAAAATGGAAATGGAAAAAGGGTAAAAGCCGGAAATGAAAATGGAAAAATGGGTAAAAGCCGGAAAATGGAAAACGGAAAAGTGGGTAAAAGCTCGGAAATGGAAAATGGAAAATCTAAAATTTTCCATTTCCTTTATTTTCAATTGGAAATGGTTCATTTTCAAAATTTTCGGTTATGGAATGTTAAACTCATGTCGTTTCTCACCAATTTTCTCCCTTTTTGAAAAAATTTCTAAAGCGTAACTAAAAATGGAAAAGTCTACAAAAATGGAAAAACTGAAAATTGTTCATTTCTTTGTCTTTTCACTCAAAATTCTCCTGTTTTGAAAAGATTGACCTTCCAGATCCGAAAAAATTGTCATCACACTTCGACTACAACGATTTCGTCACAGATGGAAAATCGCTGGAAAATGGAAAAGTAGGGTAAAATCCGGAAATGAAAAATGGAAATGGAAAATTTTCCATTTCCTTTATTTTTAATGGGAAATGGTTCATTTTCAAAATTTTCGGTCGTAAATTTCAAACTCATGTCGTTTCTCACCAAATTTCTCTATTTTTGGAAAAATTTCGAAAGCTTAACTAAAAATGGAAAAGTCTACAAAAAATGGAAAAAGGAAAATTGTTCATCTCATTTTTCCTGAATTTTTTCCATTTCTAGTTGCGCTTTTTGAAATTTCTATAAAATAAGGAAATTTGGTGAGAAACGATATGATTTCGACATCAAGACCGAAAATTTTGAAAATTAATCATTTTCCGTTGAAAATAAAGGAAATGGAAAATTTTCCATTTTCCATTTTCTATTTCCGGGTTTTACCGATCTTTCCATTTTCCGGCGATTTTCCATCTGCGACGAAATCGTTGTAGTCGAAGTTGATGACGGTTTATTCGGATCTGGAAGGTCAATCTCTTCAAAAGAGGAGAATTTCGAGTGGAAGAAAAGACAAAGAAATGAACAATTTTTCATTAGACATTTTATTTTTCCATTTTTGTTGAATTTTTTCCCATTTTAGTTGCGCTTTTGAAATTTCTTCAAAAATAAGGAAATTTTGTGAGAAACAATATGATTTCGACATCTACGACCGAAAATTTTGAAAGTAAACCATTTCCTGTTGAAAATAAAGGAAATGTAAAATTTTCTGTATTCCATTTTCTATTTCCGGCTTTTACCCACTTTTCCATTTTCCATTTTCCATTTTCCGGCTTTTACCCATTTTTCCATTATCAATTTCCATTTTCCATTTCCGGCTTTTACCCATTTTCCATTTTGCATTTCTATTTCCATTTCCGGATTTTGCCTTTCCCCTAAATTTTAAATTGAAATTAAGATAAATAATTTGAATTGTTTGTTATTTAATGCAAGAAGCTTGCTAAATGAGTTATCTGAATTGAGTACACTTCTTTTGCCTAAGTCTCATGATATTATTTTCATTTCTGAGACCTGGTTACACGAATCAATCTCTGATGGAGTAATTTGCTCTCATGTAGTATGTATATTCTGTCTTCAAATACGATAGGTCTGAAAATAAAGATGCAATCATTTATAATAGGTCTTTGAACCTTGATTTAATTTCTATATCGAAATTTTTAAAATGCCCTGAAGTATTAATCTGCGACCTGCATACATGCAGTAAACCTAAGCTGATAATGTGTTATTGTTCACCAAAGTATAACACTAATCGTGCTCACAAAATCTGTCACTTGCTTTAACATTAAGTCGAAAATGTAGAACATTGTATTGTATTAGGTAATTTCAATTTGCCTGATTTAAACCTCAGTAACGTTTATGTCTATACAAATCCAGTTACCAAGGTTTTCTACGATTGCTTTCGTAATTTAGGTCTCTCTTTATTAAGTAGTTAACGTAATAGAGGTGGTAACGTTCTTGATCTTATTCTAATCACATCATTTGATCTGTTATTTAATGTATCCACTATTGAGCCTTTTCTGAATAGCGATCATTCTACTCTTAGTTTCAGTCTAATAATACTAATACTAATAATTTATTCGGAAAAAACACGAGGATAAAACAAAGTCGCAAGGAAAATAAAATAGAATAGTGTAAAATGCGGAAATGTACTGGACTTACAGGCAAAAAATTGCGTGCACGTGTGCCCCATCAAAAAATTTCCGAAATCAACCTTTTTCAAATTTCTCTCAAATGTCTCTACATTTGGAGAATTTCGAATATATTGTGAAAGATCGTTCCAATTTCTAGCTGATCTAGTAGCAAAACAATACTTTTTACAATCAAGTCGAAATTATTCTAAATAGGTCTGATTTACAAATGCATTCCTAGTACTCAAATGACCGTAAAATTTATAAAAATCTTCAGAAGGTAAGAGATTATTATGAATATATATACGTAACAATTGAATCAAAATAAATTCTACGGAGTTCAAGCCTCTCTAAATTTAAGGCTTTTAGCCTTTCATCATAAGAAAGTCCTATATATCCAATTAACCTTTTGGTAAATTTTCACTTTACCCGTTCAACCCTCTTGATATCAGAAAGCAAATAAGGGCTCCATACAGTTGGAGCATACTCTATTATATTCAAGAACCAACATTTCAGATCACACTTATATATCTCGGCTAAATATAAAAAACCAAATAAGGAAATAAAACTCGCAATAACTAATTACTGTGCTTGTGAATTACGTAAGCTACTTAATTCGAATAACAAGAAGAAACTTTATTCTTCTGTTAATAATCGTCTTAAAAACATAAAACAGCTCCTGTTTTAGTACATCATAGAGAAACGATTGAAAGTGATGCTAAAAAGGCTCATACTTCTAATTCTTTTTTCGCCAGCAATTTTGTTGTTGATGATCAAGTCTCCGCTTTTTGTAAAAAGGGTTAAAAGTAGAACAGTCATCTATCCCCCAGTTCTGATTTTACGACGATTTCTAAATCTTTGAATATGCTTGAGCTTTCACTTTCGCTTGTGCCTGATGGGCTATGCACCTACTTGATGAAAAGGATTAAAAGAGTGTTAGTAGTATCCTTAGAAACAATATGTACTGTTTCGTACAGGACAGGAAATTTAAGCGACTTATGGCGTAAAGCGATTGTTGTTCCTATACATAAAAAGGTGATATGTCTTCTGTAGAAAATTATCGTCTCGTTTCCTAATGTTGTATTGCCTGTAAACTAATGGAAGTTATTGTAAACAAATCTCTTCTTAGCTACTTAGATAAATATAGTCTATTAAGTGAGAAACAGTTGGGCTTTAGGAAAAATAAATCATGCGCATAACATTTATTTAATTGTAAAAACAAGTGGTCAAAATACTTAGATATAGGTTCTACTATTGACATCGTTTACATTGATTTTTGTTAAACTTTTGACACAGTATCCCATGATAAATTACTAATTGAGCTGGGCTTCTTACGGCATAAATAAATTATGCTATAATTGAATACAGGATTTTCTCAGTAATAGATCCGAACAGCTTAATATTGGTAATTCTTTTTCTAAATCACTTTTAGTCAGCTGCGGGGTCCCAAGGGTAGTATTCTTAGTCCCATTCTTTTTTGATCTTGATGAACGACTTAGGTGATTTCAACAACGTAGTAATTTTGCTATTTTTGCTGATGACGTTAAAGTCTGAAATCTTTCCTCAAATTCTTTGGCTCTACTCAAGTAATTTTCTTCAAACTAGAATCCAGCTTATTTAAATATTTTTGCAACACATGATTTTTGAGAAAAATCAAAAGACTTGAAATTGTCAGCAAAGAAAAAGATCGATTGAGTAAGTATTTGACTGTTGTGACAACTGTCAGGTAAAACGACCATACGCTACTACAGTAATCTATTGACATCTGATGCGCATGTTAGAACAACAGAAATTCATAGCATATATTGAAGGGACATAACAACTGGAGGGAACCCGTTTGAGCTCAGCATGTAAAAACTGCTAAGTGAGGAGTCAGCGCTGATAAAGGCTATTGGGTTCGCTCAATAGCACCGGTTTTATATATGTGTATGCGCATTAATATATTCGCTGCAAGGCTCGCATAAGACAGCTCAGTCCGAGCTGGTGACTATACAATGAAGACATGGTCAGCCTGTGAGTGGGTTAAGTGTATATCGATCTAAAAGTATAGTACCTATTATTATAAAGGGCTCGACAGACGTGCAAATAGACATGCGGAGTAACCTAATTTGAAAAAGTATGTTATAGTATTATGGTTATTATATATTGACCACTACCGGGCATGACATATTTGGTGACAGAAGTGGGATTCGAACCCACGCCAGTAGAAACTATAACATGGGTCACTCCGCATATTTACGTCTGTCGAGCCCCTTATTCACATTAATATATTCACTTGGGTCAATATTATACTCCGCATGTCTTGTGCACATCTGTCGAGTCAAAGGTCAATACTTAATCAATCAATAATCCTAACACGCTTACCGGACTGACTGTAGATTCGTAATAGTCACCAGCTCGGACTGAGCTGTCTTGCGATTGCGCAGCTGTATATTATTGCGCGCACACGCATTAATAAAACTGGTGCTATTGGGCGAACCTAATAGCCTTTATCAGCGCTGACTCCTCACTCAGCAGTTTTTAAGTTCTAAGCTCGGACCGGCTCTCTTCAGTTGTTATGTCCTTTCAATAAATGCGTTGAATTCCTGTTGTTCTAACGTGCGCATCAGGTGCCAATAGATTACTGTAGCAGCGTATGGTGTTTTTACGTGACACCTTCCTCCTTAGCTTTGATCGTTCTTGATCAATAATAGCTGCTATTGACTCCACAAGATATGTGACTATCCCACTTCTGTCACCAAATTTGTCACGCCCGGCAGTAGTCAATATATAATAATCATCAATATATTCACTTGGGTCACTCCGCGTATTGTACGTCTGTCGAGCCCCGTAATAATATTCATTTAATAATATACTCCGCGTGTCTCTGTGCACGTCTGTCGAGTCAAAGGTCAATACTTAATCAATCAATAATTCTAACACGCTTACTGGACTGACTGTAGATTCGTAATAGTCACCAGCTCGGACTGAGCTGTCTTGCGGATTGTGCAGATGTATATTATTGCGCGCACACGCATTAATACTACTGGTGCTATTGGGCGAACCCAATAGCCTTTATCAGCACTGACTCCTTACTCAGCAGTTTTTACGTTCTAAGCTCGGGCCGGTTCTCTTCAGTTGTTATGTCCCTTCAATAAATGCGTTGAATTCCTGTTGTTCTAACGTGCGCATCAGGTGCCAATAGATTACTGTAGCAGCGTATGGTGTTTTTACGTGACACAACGGATATAATTGAAAAATTTTTCATATGTACATCTAGCGTCGTATTTAAGGGAGTAGGAGGCGGCCTACCCCCTACCATTGGCCGAGGTAAGATAATGCTCGAAAAGATGGAGAAATTGAATGCCTTTGACGAAAAGTCTTCAGATTTTTGGCGCTTCGCGCCAGATGTGGACTATTTTCTGTAATTTTGGCTCAAGCGCAGCCGAATTGCGACAATTTTTATAGCTTTTTAAGTAAAAATTTATCTTGAAAAATTCGATTTAATGGTTTTAATGGATAGTGCATTTTGAAAAAAGTCGAAAAATGTGGTTTTCACCAGTTATCCGGACGAATTTTTCGATATATAGACCGATTTATGTTGGGTCCGCCCCTCCCCTTGGCCGAATCTTGAATATAGGCCTAAGTATACCTACCTACTCACCTGCTAAGTTGCACCAGTGCCGAGACATCTTGTGAATTTCTTGGATTTATATATTGATGTATTATTCGAATTTTTTACATGCATTGCTTTCTGACATTTTTGATGTGTACTGACTGCTGCAAATAAGTGATAATCCGTCCTTTTTCTTAGTTCTATACTGAGACGGACTAGCTGTACATATATTGACGTCTCTCTCTCCGAAGGTAAACTACATTTATCCCTTATAACGTGAAACGCATAGTTTCCCAAGGTCGGAAGTTGAGGAGGATGTCCAAAAATTTGGGACCACTAAATTTAAAGTTTTAGCCTTTTTTTGCAGGTCAAATATGACAAATGGCCAAAATATCGTATATAACATATTTTAAATTGAAAAACTACACTTTAAAGTATTATTTGTCCAATTCTGACTAGTTTCGTTACTCTTGTAAGTAAAAAATATAAAAATTCAACGAATACTTTGAGTTTTCAGTTCATTTTGACTTCATTCTGGATATTTTATTGGTAAACAACACAGAAATGTACTAGTCGGCGCAAAGCGCCGGAAAAATTTTAACATCTTTGCTGTTTTTACCTAAAAATCATGCAGAGAATGTTTGATAGCTCTAACTTTCTGACAGTGATTCGAGTCGTGGACCGTGAGGGGTGGGGTAATACAATCTTCCTCATAGGAATGTGTGGTGAAACGTATGTCAAAATTTAAACCAAAGACTGCCGTGAAATTGGAAGGAAGTCTAGTCGAATCTCTCTAAATTATAGTTGTCTTGCCATTTAGCTGGCGAAAAATTGATAAGATTTCTGTTGATTAAATAGAATTGTTTGCATATCGAAACTCCTTTTTTAAACAGTGATTGTTGACTTTCAGTTATTCAAAATAAATTTATGAATGCTTTACTTTTTTACTTGAAATTAAGTACGAAATACAATAATGCATCGCGTTGTGCAATACCAAATTGATGAGAATGAAGGCTATAATGCTGAGCCAGCTTGTCAACAACTTAACCTGAAAGGCGATGAATTTAGTGGTCTTATCGGCAACATAGCATCAGGTTTTATGAAGGAAGGCGGACTGAATATCGGCTGTGGCGGTGGTGGTGGCGCAGGTATGGGCGGTGGCGCTAGTGGTTTCTTGGGTGATTTAGCGGGTCAATTTTTGGGAGGTGGAAAAGGCGCAGGCGGAGGAGGAGGAAATAAAGATAGCATGTGATGGGTGGTTTTGAAGGGAAGGATGGGAATTAATTTTAGTATATAATTGTACGTAATAATCATGGTTCTGGAAATATGGCCATCGGGGTTTAGTCAAGAGACGTTTATCTCTCTTTTAAAGTTCAGAATGTAGATAAAGTAAGAGCATGCGCGATGTAAATGTAGATAAAGTTAGAGTGTATTCAAAATACTTCTATGCTTAAGTTCATGGTCGGCACTCGGCGAAGGGGAGTAGAAGTCCAATAATCGATAACAGTAAATTTAGTGTTCGCGGTTTTCTGCTAGTCAAATTACGAAAATGGACAAAATAGCTTTTTTAACAATGCTTCTATTTGGTAAAGACTGCGATTTTAGCTTTTCTGCCCGTTCTACTGCATTATGTCATTTTAACGGTAAAATTTATAGAAATTAGTCAATTCGGCCGAGGAATTTCGATTTGTTAAACCATTTTGACAATTAATTTTGAGCGCTTTTTGGATAAGTAAACAAGAATGAAAACTTTAAAAACTTTTGACATTGTTACTCGTCTTAGTCTTCAGAAAGGATGCAGATGAGCTTACCTAAGTTCAAAATCTTCTGATAGTGCCTGTCATTAAATACATATCATCAAAATTTTTTTAGGGGGTCAAACCAAGGAACGACTGGACGCCCGGTCCCGGCTAGAAAAGCGCCAGGCCTTGGCCGGGCCTTTTATAGACAAAATAAGAAAAGCATGGTTGAACTGTCATTAAGAAACAGTTGTATTGTCAATAAGTTTTGTTGAACTTTTATGAAATCTGAGCCAGGCAGAGTTCATTTTTCTCTTCAACGAATTGCATGCATCTAACATGGACAAAGAAATATGTCCACGAAAATTGAATGAAAAAACGTAGTTCAGCATAACACCAAGTACTGCACAAGTACTGCTCCAATTTCGATCTAGCATTTTATCTGTAAAAGTGATCACTTAAAACAAAAAATATATTTTGTGTATGAATATTTTAATGTTTTCAGGGAATCAATCCGTAGTAAGTCTGATAAGTCTGTAAGTCTGCTCAGAGAATATCTCATAAGAAGTGCATTTTCCGGAAACACGCTTTGTTGTGTATATACAGTGCCGTATTTTAAAGGGGGCGGGTAGGAAGTTAGGGCAGCCGCCTCCCCCTCCTTGGCTGGAAAAAGATTTTGAAAGCAAGATAATGCACGGAAAGAAGGAATCGAATGTCTTTGTTATAAAAACTTCAAATTTTCGGCGCTTTGTGCCGGATCGCGACCAAAAGAATGACAATTTTCCAAAGCTTTTTTTCATGTGCAAAAAAAGTTTTTTTTTCAATTAAGTTCGAATTTTATGATCTAAATGTATAGAGCATGTAGAGAAAAGTCCAAAAATGCGGTTTTTGCCAGCTATCCCGGCGAATTCTCCGAAACAGACCAATTTATGTTAGGGTACATACTTCGGCAACCAAAGAGGAATTCTCAAAAAAACGGCGCTTATTTAGCCATTTTCTTCAAGATTCATAAATGTAAAAATGGAGTAAAATTAATGAAGGAAAAATGACGAAAAAACAGAATAATATGGTTTTTACACGATATTAAGTTTCTGAAGATTAAAGAGTTAGTAAAATTTCTGACATAACTTTTGTACTTTTTACAAAGACTTAGGGACAAACATTATTGTTTCAACACTTATAAGCCTTCCCATCCCATTAAAAATTTGAAATTTTTTCAACATTTTGCGTGTAGCTCCATGCAAGCAGTTTGACTTTAAAGTTTAAAGTAAAGTATCATTATCTGTATTATTATTATAATATTATACTGAAGTTCAACTTATTCTTACTTTTCGCCGACATGTTCAGTAACAATCAGCCTCATCGCTTTTCTGTACTTCATCTTAAGCCTCTACTGTCTGTGACTTACATATGAGGAATTTATGCAGTGAATAAAAGTATCCGAGGAGTAACGCAACATATCAAAAATCCAATTTTTTGGATAGCATCAAGAGAAATCAGTTATGTTTTGTGCTGCTCAAAAGGATTTACTTATGAACTACCTGCATTATAAAAATCTAAAAGTACACTAGTGCTAATCAGACATGCACAGCATAGAAATTCTGGGGAAGTTGAAAAATTTTTAAGTGCGGTTTTTGGTCCAAAATGGTTGGTACGCGTCAAAAACATCGTTTTCCGACGTTTCTTACTATGAACGATCTTTCTAAAGCATAAAAACGCAAAGAATGTCGACAAAAATTTGAAAAAGTTGAATAAATTGAACAAATTATAGACAAAATATGAGTACATATATGGCGCGAAGCCCGAAAATTCGACCATTTCGAGCAAATAGTTAGATGTAAATACATATTTTGTATACGTACACCACATATGGCATACATATACAAACCTGTGCCTGTATATTATGATATACATTGAGGCCCGGTCTTGGTCCCGGACTCTATAGCCCGTCCCCGGTCCCAACTAAGTTTTAGGCCCGATCATTTACCGAGTAAAAATCAGAAATTTGGGAATAGCTAAAAAGGTCTTGTAAAAAATGATTTCAGAGTAAAAAATGATGGCTGTCATCGCTTTTAAACTATCGTTTTAAAATATTTTTGGTAAACCTGCATAGTCTAAAATCAGAAAATTAAAATGAAATTTATTCTCATTAGGTCAGGTGGGACACGTAAAAAGAACTTATCTATCTGCCTTTGTTATATGTAATGTATTTTGAAATAACATAAGTACGTCCAAAAAGATGTCTCCCAAAGTCAGTAGGATTTTATCAGCAGTGCTGCTATCTTGCAGCACTTTTTGTGCAAGGTTCCTTTATAAACTGTACATAACCAAATGCCTGAACATCTTCTGCATAGTAAATTTTATAGCAATACACCGTAGTTCAATAATGCTTTAAGTATGCCAAAATTGTGTGAGTACATACTTTAGTCAACTTATATATCTTTATCAATAGAAACTTAAAAATACATCAATACGGCGCGAAGCGTCAGAAATTTTGATATTTTTATGTTTTCAAGTATACTAAGAGGTCGATGAGATCTTTTTATTGAAACAGTTCAGAAAATTGAATTAAAAAGTTGACATTGCCACTATCTGAAATACAATTTTGAGACTTTGCGTTTTAAATCCACTTTTTGAGCATCTGAGTGAAGACCGTTTTCAAAGTTCAGGAAGGTAATCGTATTCTTACCCTGCATGTCCATGTGTGGTTGTTGTACCTGAGTGTCTGGCTCCTCAGCGGTGGGTGATAGCCCCTTCACCCCTATGTGCATATACGATGTTCAACGACCAAACTTTTATTGCTTTTCTTTATATATTTGCTTTTAAATCCTGCTAAGATGCGTAGCGAATGCTTTGCCAGTCGGGAAACAGCAAAACCTTGCCGTAAATCGAATTATCCAGATATATGTGCATATTGTTCGAATTCAAAACTTGTATCCTATAAGCTTACTCCAAATTTTTCTGACCATATCTAGCTTGTGGCTTATTTTGCTAGACTTTAGTGTTAGGTCACTGAGTGGGTGTTATATTCCCTCTCATTCCCTACGGGTATTCTATGTGTAACATTGTCTTGTTTTCTTAGAAATTTTGCTACCTTTATTAAGCTAATTGATACATAGGTAATATTCTTTAATTGTTTTACCTTTCATGTTTATATGCATGAATACATGGGTAAATTTTTATAAGGCTAATAATTGAAAATTGATTGAAATCGAATTGACGAGAATAAAATTAAATTGACGAGAACTGAATATGCATTCTCTTCAGTCTTTTTTTAGACATCGTCCGTTTGTACATGTACAAAGATGGTCCTAAAAAGTCTTTGTGCATTTTGTAGACACAAATTTTTGGGTACTATAATATGGTACAGTAGCGATTTTAGTGTGATAAAAACAGAGTTGTTCGATTTTTGGTAGTGTATTTTAGCTGATTTCTGGGTCTCTAAGGGCAAAAATCACTAAAAAAATCGCCTCAAAACGGCGCGAAGCGCCGAAAAATGTGACATGTTTCCTTTTGAAATGCAATTTTTGCCATTATAAAGATATATAGAACACACAATTACTCATTTCGGCGCGAAGCGCCGAAACTTTTAGCGAAGTTCAGACCTTTTTCGCAATTTTCGCCTTCCCAAAAATCTTTGTACATGTACAAAGACGGTCCCAGAAAGTCTTTGTGCATCGGGAAAATTTTTGCCGAATACAAAGAAAACCGTGATTCTATCCTCAGTTACACCAGAGTTTTTTAATTGTATGTCGGTACTTTAATTCATTAGGCACAGCAATTAGTCATTAACTTGACGTTTTTTGTTTATATGAAAATAAGTTGCTATGTCGCTTTACTATAGCTTACTAGTTACTAACACTAACACATCATAGGAAATGGCGGCAGCGGCAGTAAACCAGATATTGGAAACCTTATTGGAGGATTAATCGGAGGTAACTTATTAGGACTTCATGCGTGAATACTGCTTCGCAGACTTACTTTAAAAGCCGCTTTACGGGAGCTTTTTGTGTTTTTTCATTCATAATGAATTTTCGTTCGTTTGCAATATAGAGCCAAGATGCTAATAACATTTAACTCCGCCAAATTTTGTTGCCTTATGATTTTGTTTGATATGATCGTGGATTGGTTTTCTAGTTTCGCTTTGTTTGCAGCCGTTTTTCTTAATTGGGTTTGTGCAGCTCATTAACTTAACATATTAATATTATTAAGCTTATTTTAAAATATAATGTTAGGTTTTTAGCAATTAAATTATATACAGAACTTAAATTTTCACTTTGTCTTTAGTCTAAAATCGACACTTTGTTGATTATAAAGGTTCTGCATTGAGTTTACTATATTGATTCACATAATATAATCTACAGCTTCAAACAGTTTAGTGATTTAATATAGTCTTTTGAAGCTCTCAACAGTCTAACAAGTTTCTGTTGTTTATGATTACACAGCCTCGAGACACAGGTTCAAATGATAATTAAGAATAACAGAATACTTTGCGCATATTCGTTTTTCTGAGCTACGACTACGAGCAGACATGCACAGTGAGGGAATTGGAATTTAAAGTCGTTTGGCTCGAAAAGAGGTGATTACGCAAAAAATATCACTTTTAGGCGTTTCTGTATATGCAATAACTTTTTAGACCGTAAAACATAAAAGAAATCCGAAAAAATACAATAAAAATTAGAGTAAATTGAACAGAATATAGTCAAAAAATGAGTCTATGGCGCGAAGCGCCGAAAATTTGACCTTTTTGAGCGAACAGATAGCTAAGAACTTTTAAAATGGTACATTTTCTGCGGATTTCTTTGGAAAATTGCGAATTCTAGGGGTGAAAAAATTTCAGGCGGTGGGGGGGGGGGGTGGGCGAAATCTCTGAAGCCCCCAAGATCATGTGTGACTACGAGAGTCACTCCAAAGTTTTCTAGACTCGTTATGCACCACTAGCCCAATCTGGATGGAATTTTTAGCAACGTTTCGAAACATGTAAGTACCAGAACATCAAATCAGTTATTTTACAAACACATGATGTGATTATTATTATACTAGCTGAGCTGCCCGGCGTTGCTCGGGCTGAACTTAGGCCTGATAGCTATTTGGAATTGAGATGTCTCTTGTATTTTTTAATTTTCGGGACTTTTGATGTTTTTGGGATATTTCTAAAAAAATTGTTGGTAAAAACAATATTTGATTTTTTGGATTTTTTTAAAATGTTTTTTGTCAACCATTTTTTGGATCAAATTCATATTTTTGACGTTACAGAATGGTTTTGAAAATTCTTCAGCTGAAATCATATTTTTGATGTTTTGGGATGCTTTGGAAATTTTTTTGATCAAACTCATATTTTTGATGTTTTAAAAATTTTTCGTTTGTTGTAGCAAAGGGTGTCATATATCACGTGAAATCTTATATCACTCATACGTGATAGCAGAGGGCTTATATCACTGCATGTTATGGCACTGACAAGGTATCTTATATCACATAATTGTACCTTATAGCTTATAGCATTATGTAGGCTATATTACGACCATCCTATGTTATAATGCACGCAGCGGCAAAAGTACCGTAATCCGAAAATAGTGTAAACTAAATTTATTCCGATTTTCGAAATTTGGCAAAAAATTGCCTATGTCTCGAAATCGGCCATGCTTAAGCATAGGGACGTCTCCCGCTTCACCCCGGTACAATGTTTCAAACAAATCCATATTTTTGACGTTACAGAATGGTTTTTAAAATTCTTTAGCCAAAATCATATTTTTGATGTTTCAGGATGTTCTGGAATTTTTCGGTCAAACCCATATTTTTGATGTTTTTAGAAAATTTTTTTGATCAAACCATAATTTTGATGTTTTAAAAATTGTTTATTTATTGTAGCAAAGGATTACAGCTATTTATAACATATACGTGTGCTATAAGATAGGAGACGGTGTAACATGCCCTGTGCTATAAGATAGGGCCCATTTTTAAAAAATCTCGAAAAAACGGCATCTCCCGAAATCGCCTATACCTATAGCGTAGAGACATAGTTCGCTTCGCTACTGTGCAGGGCGAACGGTTGTGATTGGTCGATTCTAAATATCGCTTCGGATCCTTCCCACGGTAGGCCGACCTTGGGCCAAAAGTCAGCCCACCAACTATAATGGAGCCGGAGCCAACCCCGAACAAACATACAGACATACATACAGACAAACTTTCACAAATATATATTTAGATGTGAATTTCGTTACACTTTTTCGCATCCAAAAACCGAACTCGAATTTTTTCTACCTAGTAACATGTATCCGTTGCTTGGTTGAATCCGATGTGCCGCACCAGGAGCAAGAAGAATAAGTTCTTTTTTTCTCCTAAATTTTTCAAATGCTCATATAATGGCTACAATATTTGGGTTGAGGATATTCGATCGTTTTTGGGAGTGGTCAGTGACCGTTCTTTTATTTTTGATCGGAGATGGAAATCTCAATGATTTGAAGATAGAAGGGACGACCGATTTGGGGGGAATCTATTATTTTTGTTCTCCATTTATAGATTACATGTGATTGTCCCTAAGAAATATCTACATAGCGCTCTATCTCTTAATGTATTGATTTTATATAATCGGGGCATTTTTGGCGTTGATTCAATTCGTTGACACAAATCAAGTTGACGTAAATTAATTATATTTTATTTTTTATCTTATTGTGCAGATGAATTCAAAATTTACATTATGTCTACATAGGCGGCGGAAAGAAGGGCGGTGTCGGTGGTTTTATAGGCGATATTCTTGGAGGCGGCAAAAAATCCGGTTAGTGCATTTACCTAAGGCTTATTCTTCCTATAGTCTTTAATTTTGAATTACAATTATAACAATGCTGCAAATTTAAAGGGTTGAATTCTGTGAAATTCTTATCGACGCACTGTACTTTGTCGAGTTTATCATTTATTAATTGTGCACTTATACTTATTTCGAAACTTGACCCCACGCTTAAAAAGGAAGCTGTTGAGAAGGTAATAATTCATGCTTATTGTGGATTTAAGCGCGGTTTTAATCAGGAAGTACCATGTCAGCTAAAATATGTAGGATAACAAGGCGCATTGTATTGCAATATCAATACCTAGTGTTTATTATTATGATAAAAAAATTTAAGATATAATGATGAATTGTCATGTTGTGGAGACCAGACATGCAGTGATCTGTTGGGTACCGGGCCCGGACCGGGCCCCGTAGCCGGTCCTCGTAGGCCTTGACCCGGGCCGGCTGAAAAACCTGGGCCTCTCAAATAAATTATCGTTAATATTTTAGACGTTTATATTTCAATATTGTCCGTACTTCTTATGAATTTGCTATAGCCTGTGATTCTATTTAAATCCATTTGCCTTGCTTCTACCCACACCTGTTCCATTATCTTCTGCCCACCTGCTCATTATCTTGCATTGACTGTTAGTAACGTTATGTACCTATAATAAAACTGAGTTATTCGACCTTTAGTAGTGTAGCCAAGCTAATTTATGGGTTTCTGAATATCAGAAATACAAAAATATTAATCAGCGCGAAACGCCGAAAATTTTTGAAATTTTTGCCGTTTTCATTTAGAATTTACGGTCTTTTAATTGACAAACAGTTCGGAAATCATAAGTGGTGCAAAGCACCAAGGAATTTAGTAATCTTTTACTGTCCTTAACATTTTTTAGCCTAAGAATACTAATATTCTGTGATATTTTGCCAGATTTAGGCTATTAAACGCAATGCTGAAGCTTTACAAAAAGAAAGAACAAGAAACAGGGGCGCTATGCGCCGGAAAATTTGGACGTTTTAGCTCTTTAAACTCAATTTATACCGCTTAAATCATACAGAACAGACAAATTTATTCCAGCAAACCCTTTTTCCTTTTCGTCCTCCCAAAAATCTCGTTGCACATGTACAACGAGATTTTACGGCGGGGGGTCTGCGGTGGCGCGCTCAATCGCCCCCTAGAAAATTTTGTAAAAAAAGCACTTCAATGTTTAATACTATCGCTAAAATTTTCGCAAAATCGGCCAAATCTCGGTTCTGAATTAAGCCCAAAACACTTAAAATTGATGAACTCCTACATTGTACAAGATTTCTGAGCTGAAATGCGCTTTTAGACCTCTGCTAAGTATAAAGCGCAGCAAAGGGTGCTGCCAATAAGATATAAAAAAGATGTATCAATGACAATTTTGTTCTTATCGTTTTCAGGCCCATTTTTGGCCTTCTTATTAGCATTATATAATTCAAAAAACAGAAAATGCGCAAAAAACACAAGAAAATTTGACCATTCCTTATATTTAAAATAGGATTATGTGCCCTGTCTTTGTAAAGAAAGACAAACAAAGCAAAGAATAGACAAAATGGAACACAATCATTTTCACACATTTACTGTTATGCTCAACAAGCATGCGCAGTTTCATTCAACGAACAAATAGAGCAATAAATCACTAAAGTGATGTGAATTGATCGATTATTTCAGCTAATTCAAGCTTTTGAACTCATTGGATCTATATAACAATAAATATAATAAAGACTCGGCGCGAAGCGCCGGGAAATATTTGATGTTTTTGCCTTTTTGAACTTAATTTCCTGGACACAATTATTACACTAGAAAAATCAACAAAATTTGTGAAAAATTTCGGGGGCATGTGCCCCCAATGCCCCCTGGCTACGCCTATAACTTCAATTAAAGTCCTATCCTATACACTATACAATTTCAATTGACGTCAATGTACGCTATAGTTTGAGTTCTAAAATCCAAATAGCATATCTTCTATCCGACCTTATCATAGTCGCTGTTAGGTCTGAATGCATAAATTTAATGCTCAATTTCCTTTAAATATCTACATGAAACCATGTGCTTTTTCAAACCGTATTTAGTTGCACGTGCATTTTAATAATGGAATTGTGCACTGTTGTATTAAAAACTTTGTTCTTGCTTGAATAATGTTACCAAAATCCTTGCTAACTACTTAATTTATTTCAAGAAAGCTTGAATAATTAACAGAGCTTAGAATTTAAAAATCTTCTTGACACAGCAGTAAGCCTTGCGTTTGACAAATAACAAAATGTAAAATTGGTCTATATATGTATCTTATGCAAAACATTATATTGGAAGCAAGGCATGTTGTTAGTATATAAGCCCGGGCCCGGGCCCGGTACCAAGCCCGGTAGCAAAGCCCGGGCCCGGGCCCGGGACCGGTTTTTTGAGCCCGGTCGATCACTGCAGACATGCACAGCAGGGGGTTCTGGAGGGAAATGGGGGTCGGTTGAAATTTCAAAGTGCTTTTTTTGGGACCCATATATGGTGGGTACGCGTCAAAAACATCTTTTTTCAGCGTTTAGAGAGTCAAACGGATTGAAAAAATATAGTCAAAACATAAGTATATGGCGCGAAGCGCCGATAATTTAATACTCTGGAGCAAATAGATAGCTAAAACGCTTAAAAAAGCGCCTTTTCTACGTATTTTAAAATTTTTTTTTGTAAACTTTCGAAAAATCATGAATTCTGGAGGGGGTAAAAAAATTTCTAGGAGGGAAAAAATTTTCTGGGGAGAATGCAAACCCCCAACCCCCTTAAGATTATAATGGTGGAAACTGATGTACATAAAATAATAATATCAGTCGTTAGTATAATAAAATAATTGAAAGTGACGAGAAAACGTGCAACATTTTGAAAGAGAAGTGAAAAATGGACAAGTGACACTAGGAATAAGTGGAACAATTGGCATAAAAGCACCTGCTAAGTTTCATTCGATATTTTCATTCATTCCTCTGACTACATATGCATGTATATGTTACGGAATTTGGAAGAGACCGTATTTCAGCTAGTCGTCTTATGCGCAATAGTGGAAATCGTTTCCTCCAATTTTTTTGTTTTAATTTTGATGATAAGTTTTTAATTTTTTCTGATGAAAATAAAATTTTTTAATTAGTGATAATGGATTTTCACGAATAAATTATCTTTGAATGATTTTTAAATTTCATTTGGAAAAGAACTTGTTCGTAATTTTTATTAATAATCTTACCTCTAGATTTTAAATGAAAATTCCGTTCGAAAATAAAAATAAGAAATTTAATCTTCGTTATACTCAAAATGCCAACTATTCATTCTTCGGAATTTTAAGTTTTCGTGTGTTTTAAATGAAGGCTTATTCAATATTCAAGCATTCTATCGTTTCTAATCGACTCTTTTCACATCTTGATAGCAAATTTTGTATTTTTCTCTTTTTTCCATTTTCTGCTATTTTAAATAAAAAACTTTTGATTAGATGTGTCAAAAATGGCGAGATGCTTTCATAGAATTTGAGATACGTAATACGGGAAATATTCCGAAAGCAAAACTGAATGAAACGGCTGGAATTTTCGTTGAGGGGTTCCCTGCCATTTTTAGGGGGGGGGGGTAAATGACCTTCAATTATTGGCCAAAATGGCCAAAAAAACACCTAAAACGGCCATAAAAATTGAAAATTTTTTCCGAAAAATTGGGGGGGGGCAGTGATCGGACCGAGGCCTCGGCAAGCCTCGACGTTTTTTGAAGCCTCGGCGCCGAGGGCGAAGCTGAAAAGTGCCGAGGCGCCGAGGGTTAAAATCAAATTTGAATAAGTTTAATATATCCGTTAAATATTAACTATTTAGAATGCATCTGCAGTACACAGGCTGTTTCTTACCTATTGACTTTTCTTATGGTTTTAGGCGCGTACCCAGTTACACCAAGTTACATACAGCAAAGTGCCAATTGATATTCATATGATGACTAACTTTTATTTCTCATGCTCGCTACATGGATCGGAAAGTACAGTGCAGAAAATAATCGTAATATTAAACACTTTATCTAACTAAAATAAATGTTTTTATGTTTATTGTTGTTAGCCAGAATTCTGATTTTAATCTGATGAAGCAGATAATTCATCATCAAAATCCAGGTCATCTGAATCAGAGTTAGCCTCATCCATTTCGCCTTGTTGTGCTATCGCGTCATCGTCGTCGTCATCGTTTATCAGATTCTTTAAAGTCACACTATTATAACCAACTGCTTTGAGATTATGCTTTACAAAAAGGAGTTTTTGAACATTTGTCTGTCATTCATTCACCACAGCTTTTCTATTCTTCCACCGCATTGTCATGAATTATTTTTTATTTTTGAGGTTTTGTGTATCAGTATCACTGATTAAGTATCCTACCGACCTTCCTGCATAGCATATAGTTCCTATTTTAACCCTAACGTAGAGCTCAGGCTCGTATACAGGGGAATTGGGGGAAAGTGCCCCTTTCGAAATAAAATGTGAGAATAATCGCGAAAGACTTTTCGCGCTTCGCGTTGAATTTTACAATGATAATTTGTACAACCAAAAGCGTCTTTTTGCTATATGGATCGGAAAGTACAGTCGCTACATGCAGAGGCGGAAATGTCTGATTTTCCGCAATTCATGCAAAATGTCTAAGTGATTGTAATATTTTTCATAAAAAAGCTGCGAACATTACTAACAAGGGCTAAAGAAATAAAATTTCGAATTACTACTCAAGAATGCAGCTTAAGAATCGAATTCTATGGGATCTCTCTAGAACATTTTTTTGAAAAATATATCATTTTTAATGCTGATCTTCTTACCCTTTATATACATGTGCTGCCAGTATATGTATTATTTAGGTGTGTGCACGAAAGTGAAACAAATTGAGAACAAACAAATCAGAAAACTATTAAACGCACTAGTCTACCACTTCTTTACGAGTCCTACGGACCTCTTTTTGATCCGTGATAATATTACTAAATTTACGAATCTTTTCACTCGTAACATTCGATCGTAATATCTGGTGAAACCGCCCAGCCGTTATTCGTGAAAAAACACTCGTAAAAAGTACTCGTAGAACTCGGAACTCGTAGCCCGTGGCTCGTAAATTTCAGTTTTGGTGAAACGGAAATTTGTAGCGCTCGTAGCCCGTACTCATGAAACCGTCACCCCGTAACTCCTAACTCGTAGCTTTGTGGTGAAACCGGGCCCTGGAAGCCTTTTCTGTTCATGTAGGTTTCAAAACAATTTTAACAGCAGAAACAGCTATTTTTCATAGTTTTCTTCTATTTTCAATAAAAAATTTCAATGTTTTGCATCGAATTCTATAAATACAGGAAATCAAGGAGTAAATCATGCTTCTAGACGTCTATCCGCCTTAATTTTGCAAATTTCTCGGCGCTTCGCGCCAGATTTTTGTTAAAGTCTTAGAAATTTAATGATTTTTTTGCACCAAATTGTCGAAAATTCTAAAATTTTAAGAAAAATATGACTTCAAAAGTGATTTTGTGTAAAAGTATACATGTAAAACACCAAAAAATGCTATTTCGCGCGTTGAGGGCAAAATTTTGGACCTGTTTTTGACTTTTTTGAAAAAGTTTGTATACCGCCCCCTCCCGCTACTGGATGGATCAGAAAGTACAGTAATTCTCGCATAAAACGTTAAAAAAAAATAATTTTTTTTATAAAACATAAAAAATAATTCTACCATAAAACGTTCAAAGACTTTTTGTAAAGCACAATCTCAAAGCAGTTGGTTATAATAGTGTGACTTTAAAGAATCTGATAAAGGCTGACGACGACGATAAAGCGATAGCACAACAAGGCGAAATAGATGAGGCTAACTTTGATTCAGATGATCTAGATTTCGATGATGAATTATCTGCTTCATCAGATTGAAATAAAAATTCTGGCCAACACCAATAAACATTTGTTTTAGTTCGATAAAGTGTTAAATATTACGATTATTCTCTAGCTCATATACATACAAAATATTCTAAGAGTACTATTTATGGGTATAGGTATATAAGCTTGACCCTCGGCATTACCCTCGGTATCGGCCTCGGCCGAGGCTGAGGCAAGGATTTTAAGTCGCCTCGGCCGAGGCCGAGGGTCCAAAAAGTACCCTCGGTCCGATCACTGGGGGGGGTAGAAAATTTTCTGCATCTGAGGGGATGGGAGGTGTGATAGTGATAAAGGGGTGGGCGAAAGCCCTTCACGCAGGCTAAGAAGCCCATTGTGTACCCCACGGAAACTTTTGAGAGCTAGTCGCACAAACGTTTTGAGGCTTTAATAAACCCCAAAAGTTGAGCAACAGGCTCCTGTAAAACTGCCGAGGGTTCAATATGTGGAGCATGGAAGAACCTAGCTCTCAACTTATCAAACCCAGGGCAGTGACAAAGGAAGTGGATAGAATCCTCTTCTGTGAGCAGACATTTAGCGCATTTGGGGTTGTCAGAAACCCCAATAGTACATAGGTGTCTGTTGAGGGGACAGTGTCCAGTTAAGAGACCTATTACTGTCTTAAGCAGCTTACGACCTAAGCTGATCAAGGAGCTGGCTATTTTCTTGCATGGCCTCTCCATAAAGGATCTGGCCTGACGACAAGTCTTTTGCTCACTCCAATATTGAACATGTTGTTCCCTGACCCAGCTGTTGATGTCAGCCTTAGCAACAGCTCTGGAGACAGCAACTACCGGTTCTGGGCCAACATGTTTACGTGCTGATCCCATTTTTGCAGCATGATCCGCAAATTCATTGCCCTCAATGCCGCAGTGACCTGGGACCCATAATAATTTGACATTGTTATACTGCGAGAGTTCTTGCAAAGCAAGAACACACTCGAGAACTAACTTTGAAGACACTTTTGGAGATAGAAGTGACTTCAGAGCAGATTGACTGTCAGAGCAAATAAAGATGTTCTCATTTCTGAGGGCCATCAATTCTCTGCTACGGCAGCATTGCAAAATAGCAAGTATTTCTGCCTGAAAGACAGTACACATACTGCCTAAGGTAAAATACCGCATCTGTTTTAAGTTCTGGAAATAGATGCCCGCGCCTGAGGTATTCACAAAGCGTGATCCATCAGTGTAGCAGACAATTCCAGGAGGCGAGAGAATATCCACTCTAGATTTTTCCCAGTCATCCCTAGTGGGAAACTGAATGGTATAAAGTCTACCAAAAATAAATTTTGGTACAATGAAGTCACTTGGCATTTTGAGCACTGGCCCAATGGCCTTAGCCCAAACAGCATTGTGACCTACAACCTTGCCTTTTGCATTCCAACTGCCAGCTATGTTTAGTCGATATGCCGCTGCCCTTGCACAACCCTCCACAAAGATATGCAGGGGAGGCAGGTCCAGCAAGACTTCCATGGCTGCAGTCGGTGTGGTGCACATGGCACTACAAATGCTGAGGCAAGCCATTCTATGTAAATGATTAAGCTGACATTTCACAGTAGACAAGTGTGCACGAGGCCACCAGATTAGTGCAGCATAGGTGATCATGGGTCTAATCACAGACACGAAAAGCCATCGCATGACTCGTGGTGATAGACCCCAGGATTTCCCTACAGCTCTACGACATTGCCAGAATGCATTAACAGCCTTCTGACATTTGACCTCTACATGATTGTGCCAGTTTAATTTTTGGTCCAAAATAAGTCCCAAAAATTTGACCTGGTTTGCACATTGTAGTGGCATACCATAGAAAATTGGTGGTTTAAACCCATCAAGTTTCCGTTTATGAGTGAATAGCACCATTTCGGTTTTCTGTGGGTTCACAGATAGACCATTATGGTGACACCACTGTTCCACCTTGGCTAAACCACTTTCCATAAGTGAGGAAATGGTGTCAAGGAACCTTTCCAGTAACAAGGATTGCCAAATCATCAGCATATCCTTGACTGTAGAGGCCAGACTTTTGCAAATTCTGCAAAAGTTCTGTCCACCACAAGGCACCACAGCAAAGGAGATAGTACACCTCCTTGTGGACAGCCTTTTGTGGTAGTAAAGATCATGCTGTCTCCATAAGAGTCAGTCATGATATGGCGAAATCTTAGCATAGCATCAATCCATTTAACAATGGTCTGATGTATGCCATGATTGGATGCTGCTTTGCAGATAGCATTGAAGGTTGTATTGTCAAATGCCCCTTCAATGTCCAGAAAAACGCCCAGTGTGAATTGTTTGTTGTCTAATGCCCGTTCAATTCTAGAAACTAGTTCATGAAGGGCCGTATCAACAGACTTTCCACACTGATACGCATGTTGTGTAACATGTAAAGGATGTTCCAGCAAGGGACCATCTCTTATAAAGCGATCAATTAATCTTTCCATACACTTCAGTAAGAAGGAGGAAAGACTAATTGGTCTGAAGGATTTTGCCAGGTCATAGGAACTACGCCCTGGCTTAGGGATAAAGATGACCTTTACTTGCCGCCAGGCTATTGGAACATAGCCAAGTGCTAGGCATCTTCGATAAATATTCACTAGGGGTCTCACCAGCATGTCCAGTCCTTCCTGCAAAAGAGCTGGAAAAATGCCATCAACCCCTGGAGTCTTGTAGGGTTCGAAGGACTTTACAGCCCAGCGAACCTTATCAGGTGTTATCACCCTGCAGGCCAGAACTTGGTCACCAAAGCCAGAAAAACTGGTTGGGCCCAATGTGTCTGGATATGCCTCATTTCCAACTGCAAAGCTGCCAGGAAAGTGAGTGTCAAGAAGGTGGAGCAGGGTTTCCCTTCGGTTGAGTGTATACTGACCCGAAGGTAGTTTTAATGAGCCAACTTCACCTACTTGAGGTTTACATAAAATGCGGCGAAGCCTAGCAGCATCCGACATTTTTCCAATGTTGGAGCAGTAGTCCTGCCAGCACAATTGCTTTCTAATGCGTATAAGATGCTTATACTCCTGTCGAACCTTGCGGTAATCAGCCCAATCGGAAATTGATTGAGATAATTTCGCTTGATTCCAAGCTCTCCTACTTTTCTTACGGAGGTCTTGGAGCTCCCTATTCCACCAGGGAATAGGTTTGCTCTTTTCCCTCTGTAATGTGCAGGAGGTCTCATATGAGGATGTAAGTGCTTGCTGTACAAAGTCAACAGCACCCTCTACGTCCTCTTTTGTTGAGCAACTAGGAGCCCAAGAACCCAAGCGACTACTAAGGTGCTGCTTAAAAAGAGCCCAATTAGTGGACCTTGGATTCCTGTACAACCTAGAAGAAAAGGAATCAGCATGTAAAGAGAAGCGTATCTGTCTGTGGTCAGATAGAGACTCCTCTTGTGAGACATGCCAGTTTCTTATATCATTAGTGAGGTCGAGAGAACATAAGGTTAGATCAATAACCTCCTGTCTCTTTGCCACAACAAATGTAGGTTCGCTTCCCCTATTTAATAAAATTAAATTGGTTGAGGCTAAATATTCAGCAAGTGCAGTCCCACGTTTATTGGTATCGCTGCTGCCCCACAAGTTGTGGTGAGCATTGGCGTCACACCCAATAATTAGTGGTATCTGCTTTTTACTGCAGTAGTCAACCAGAAGAGAAAAAGCTCTACCTGGAGGTAAATGAGGAGAGTCAAAAGGCAGGTATGCTGATGTAACAATGATGTTACGCCAGTGCCCTGCACTTTTATAACTTAACTCAACAGACACCATGTCACGGTTGCTGAATTGTTGGAGGAGCACTGGGTTAAGTTTCCGTGAGACAAGCACGCAAGCCCTTGGTCCTTGTACCACAGTCCCTACTAACACAGTATATAGTTTATCATTTAATCCACATACCTTGTTCTTATAGATCCAAGGCTCCTGGATCAACGCTAGTTTTGTCTGCAGTTTTGCTAGGCAGCGACTAAGTACACCAGTCGCACCTTGGCTATGCTGCAAGTTGATCTGGAATAATTCCAGTACTGATTGGGATGGGAGAGTACTAGTACCAACCATCCTAATCTATGTACAAATTATGCGCTTATTCCAACTTGGTATGTGTCATCAAAGTGACACGCCCAAGTTTGAAATAAGGCCTGAAGTCCAGCTGCTTAAGCACCTGGACCGATGGATGGTCCACTCCCAGGACAAAGAAGGTTTGACCTTCTTTTTCCTCCCGTTTGTAGATTCTCCAAAGGCCAGTGCACAAACCAGGGTTCTGGTTCTGCAGTCTGGAAAACACAGAGTCCCTGTCAGCTAAGCCAGGGAAAAACACTGTGAACTTGGTCAACTTGGGAAGTTCTGATTTGCTGCAAACGCGCAGATCAGCTCCTTCCCAAGGTGGATCGAGATTAGCTAAGGTATTCTTCAGCCAATCCAGAGTGAACTGATCTGCACATGTCATATAAAAAACGCCATGTGACAGGCCAGAAGAGTGAAACCTTGGAGGGGTCTTGCTAGTGCTTGCGACCTGATCCAAGGCTGTAGTTAAGACAGCTGTGAGTGTATCAAGCTTATCAGCTGGAATGCCGCCTTCGCTGCTGAAGTCGACAATACCAACTTTCAGTGATTCCTCAACTGCTGCTTTATAACTAGAAGGTTTTTTAGACCTTTTAGCTGGCTGTGTCAGGCTAGTGGGCGTGTCATCCTTAGGATGTCGCCGCTTGGCCTGTTTGTTGGGCTTAGGAGTTGGGTGTGCAACAGCAATTGCTTGCTGTGCTCCCCCACTACTAATTGCCCTAGATTCTGAGGGAGCTGGGTCCTCCTGAGCAGTATTCTGCCCAGTGCCCCTGCTCGAATCAGAACCTGTAACTTCGGGCAGGTTAGTGCCAGATCCCTGGAGGGCTCTGGCAGCACGAGCCTGCTTACGAAGTTTTCGTTTCTGGGCCCCAGTGAGTTGCTTGCGCAAATTTATGGAGCCCAGTTTCTCCGAAAGGTTCTCCAAAGGAGTCCCTTTCGCAGGTGTTCCAGTAGCATCGCCCTCAACTGCCACCTGGTTCCCTATGGCAACTGAGGAGCCACAAGTAGCTTGACCACCAGTGATGCCCTGTGACAACACACCACTAGTTGGGCTGCAAGTAGCATGACCACCAACATTGCCTTGCAACGACACAGTGCTGGCTGGGTCTCCGGAGATTTTAGAACCCTCGTCTGCCGGATACTGAGGGCCGGTCTCTAATAACTCCATCATGGTTATAGAACAGTGAGTTGGTTCATGGCTGACAAACTCAGCAAGTTGACAGTTAGGGTCCCAGCAGGGCCCCTAGTGATCCCTTAATGGGCTCACCCTGCCAACTTCTGACGGCCACCAACCGCCAGACATGCCCAGTAGCCACTCAAGCCCTGGGGAGCAGCTCTTAGTCTGGCCTCTCAGTTAACTTCATTGAGGCACTCAAACCCCTCCACTACGATAAAGTGGCTGCTCATCTGAGAGGGGGGGATGGGAGGACAACCGACTTTGGGTCGGAGGTTCCCCTATCCTTTCTGTTACATACATGCTGCTAGCTAAGCTATGCGCATGTACGTCTGCTTGCGTTGCTTTTAAATATCAGCTGCGGCGTCTCGTCATGACTGTGTTATATGTAGCCTTAAACTTATCTTTCATTCTCATTTTTATTTCCAGGTGGCTCTGGTGGCGGCGAGTATGGAGGCGGCGGAGGTGGCGGCTATCAACCAAGTGGAGGCGGTGGCGGTGGAGGTCAGCCCGATTTTGGAAATTTGTTAGGCGGCCTTATACAAGGCGGTGGTGGTTCTAAAGGTAATGCGTACTACTGAATGTACCCTTACATGTAACGGCTCGAAATATCGGCTGGGGTCCTCGGCTATTTTAAGGGGAGGGGGTAAATGACTGCCAATTTTTGGCTATAAAGGGCCAAAAAGACACCTAAAAATGGCCAAAAAAATTCGATTTTTCTCAAATTGGGGGGGTCAAAAATTTTTTGGCTCTGGGGTGAATGGGAGGACGGCCGACTTTGGGTGGGGAATCCAACCATCCCCCTCTTACATGTAGAAATGTGTCAGATTCTTACCAAACAGAATCAACTGCTATAACATCAGGTAGTGAGTACACAGTCATTTGAGTTTGTTCTTGAACGATACGCACGTAGGGTGGTCCAAATAGGATACCGAATGTTTTAATCATAACTATATGGCTACATTATACGTATTTGCAAGATTTTAAACGGTTTTTAAAGCACGGTCTGGGGCAATAAAATTGTAGAGCTTCATCGAGCTACCTCTATTATTCAGTTTTTGATATAGAATTTTGTAAATATAATTTTTCAGTAAGTTACAACAAGGAAGTTTGCAATTAGGAGTGTTAATTAGTAAATCTCTGCTTCAAACGTCAATTAAAGCATCTTTACCCTATTGTTTAATGTTTCCAGTTTTAGAATTGTCAATTTTGTTGTTCGTTTTAGATCAGTTTTGTGAGTTTTGCATCATGTCACACTTTAATCCTGCTTGTATTCCATAAAAGTTGGGTTTACAAAAGAGCGTCGTAAACGAATTCTAGCTATCAGAAATCACTAGTGAGAGGTCGTGTAGCCAAAGTTTTTTCTCAATACATCAAAACTTATAATGCGGGGTTTATGTATCCTTTTGGGACTATTTAAGAAGTTTTTTGTTGTAACTTACTAAAAAAGGGATGTTCACAAAAATGTAAACCAAAAGTGAGTAACAAAGGTAACAATGAAATTTTACAATTTTATTGCCCTATATTTGTGCTTTCAAAAAATGTTTACATTTTCGCTATGTGTTTAATGCAGCTATAGTTACGATTAAAAGATTTGGTATTTTTTGGGCCACCCAAGCTGTATAAACTTCAGCTTTTTGTTGCCACTTCAGATCTTAAATTAGGAGGAAGGAATAATCGAAAAAGTGTCATATAAAATGATATCCATTAAGTGATATCTTTTGTCATTAATTTCTTGTAAAATATCGCGTTTCTAATATGCAGTCGCATCTTGCTGGCACAGTTGAAAACTGTGAGGAATGAGAGAGGGCGTAATATCCTGCTGAGCAGTGTTTTTTAGCGCTATCCCCATGAGCGCAGCCGCTAAAGATGTTCTGAAACCATTAGCGCCATTAAATCCTCATTAGCGCAATGATAAATCGTATGTTCTATATTATGTAGACAAAGCGAGTTTAGATTTTTGAACCTCCGTTACCTTGTTTTACTTTACTCTCCTCTTACTTCTTTTTACTTTAATTTTTCACTCATTTTATCTTTAAAATATGCAAATTTTTTGCATTAGTGCTCTGCGCTAATGTTCCAAATTTTTCATTAGCGCGCGGCCACTTTCATTAGCGGGTCGCTAAAAAACAGTGCTGCTGAGGGATCGGGCGACTTTGAACCAAATCCAGTTACTTTGAAGTGTCCTTTACGTTTGATACTGCCATTGCCTTACTCTATTTAGTTATGCCTTCTATGCAAGAGATTTTGCTAATCTAGCATACATTCTGTAATTTTACTCAAAAAAGAGCGACACAAATATTTCCTCAACAAAAAATGGTGCTCTTTAAATTGGAGTCCTTATGCTCAAAATAATGGACTCACCCTTATCTGGTTACAAATTCTTGATGTTCTCTATTACAAATAATAGAACTCCTCTATTACAAATAATAGAACTGAAATTATACATATTTGCAGTTTTATGCATCTCCTTTTTAATTCTAAGCAGTAAAATAGTGAAAAGGCTTGACAGTTTGTTCGAGCATTCAATAAGCTAAAACATGCGAAATTCATAGACGGTGACATACGAAATTGCTGATTTTCGAATCGAAATAGGGTGCTTTATGTGTGAAATTCATTGCATAAGGTCATATTGGCCAGGGAGGGGTAAAATCGATATTTTGGGCTCAGGGAGGGTAAGCTCGAGGATTTTTATTAAATTGCGTTTCTTACTAATTTTGCTTCAAAATTGCTTGAAAATACACTATTTCTGGCTCGAACTGCTCGTTAGTACCTAGTTTTTGCACCCTTCAGCGTAAGGTAATACCCCGTCTCATCCCTCCCTACGTGCGTGTATGCAGCTTATGAGTAATTATAGTTGATTTCTCCGTGTTAAATTTCAATTGCTCCAAAATCAATCTTGAAAACTAAGTAACTATTTTTGATCATTAAAAACATTTGTTGAAAACAAGCATGAAATGATCATAATGGAAAAATGTATTTTGTAACAACAAAATACATTTGTGTGCCCCGTGTGAAGGCACCTTTTTTGGGGCGTATGTAAGTGCACTGCCTGTACGCCTTGGCTTTACTTACATATCAACTCACTTATTTCGCGTTATTTTTTCGCATTTATTGACAATTCCTTTCCTAAAATTGCTCATTTAATAATTCTTTGCATTATTGTATTGGTATTTGTTGTAACATGTCTTGTCCATGTAATTCAGCCAATAAACTATTATTATTATTATTACGGTAACGAGTGAAATTTATCACGAAGATGCACACGAACAGCTAGTTCTTCGCTAAATGACTCGATGCTCCTTTGCTAAAACTGATAGGCATTTTCGATTCATTCGCATCAGTGGCGGATCTAGGAATTTCCTAAGGGAGGGGGCGGTATATAGCGTTTTTTCGGTGTTTTACATCGTATGTATATATACTTCTACATAAAATCACTTTTGACCCAATATTTTTTCTTCAAATTTTAAAATTTTCCGCAATTTTGTACGAAAAAATCATTAAATTTCTTTGACTTCAACAAAAACCTGGTGCGAAGTGCCGGAAAATTTTTGAAATATAGGCGGATAGACGTCTAGAAGCATGATTTATTGCTTGGTTTCCTGTATTTACAGCATTTGATGCGAAACATCGAAATTTTTAATTGAAAATAGAAGAAAACTATGCAAAAATCGCTGTTTCTGCTGTTAAAATTGTTTTGAAACCTACATGAACAAAAAATGGCTTCCAGGTCGCCAAGAAAGTAAATAAATATCATTAATACATAGGTATCATCCGGCGCATAGCGCCGGAAAAATTTGAGAAATTATGGTCACTGACGGTCAAAAATTATTTTGCAAATTGCATATCCATTCTTTATCTCGCCAAATATTTTTGGCCAATGGGAGGGGGTGGCCGCCCCGCCCCCTTAAATCCGCCCCTGTTTCGCATGGAATTCAGATTCGCTTCATTTGTCGAAATTTGAGCTTATGGCTTTTAAACAATTTTTCCAATTGGTAAATATGTATGCAAATATGTATGTAAATATGTATTTATATAATTCCAGGTTGACCCCTTATTTGCCTGTATGCTCAGTATCGCATGTACGATTTCATACCTTAATAAGATGGATTTGAAGATTTATATAATTCTAATTTTTGAAACGGATGTGTGAACATTAATATTTCATTACAATTTATTTAAGGAATTGGAAGCTTAATTGGTGGACTGGTTTCTGGTGGAGGCAAAGGCGGAGGTAAAGTAACATCAGCTACCTATTGATTTCTGCCTTTACGTTTTACTCAATTAAGGCTTCATATGGCTCTTAAGAGCTATGTTTGTCTTTTCATAAATTAGGTCCTCTTTAAATCACGACCAGACATGAACGTAAGGGTTTGGGGATCAAAACCATAGATGAACAGCATGGCTGGTTTGATGGGGATAAAAAATCGAATTTTTTGGGTAAAATGACGTCAAAAACTGGTATAAATACTAAAATATCCTTAGAAGTATCTTAATCTACAATTTCTTATCAATTTCAAGCAATTTTGACTTGCTTTGGTTGCATACTGTTGAACAGATTTTGCACTTCGCTGTTATGCAGGACAGTGAATTGTGAGATATTCGAAAAATTGTTTAAAGTAATCTGCTCATCCATGCACCAAGCTCTTACATAAAAATGTTTCATTTGATTAATTGCTTTAAAAATTAGCGGCTTACGCGTAATCGTGTGGCTACGGCGAATAATTAAGTAGCCATAAACAATATATGTACTATTTATATAATATGAACGGAAATTTTAGAAGGTGGTACTGGTCGTAACTGTCAAAGCGCTTCAGTATAATTACATTTACATATATGTGTCCTGTGTAGGTGCTAATGTTCCTAAAGAGGCCTTAAACGGCGGTTTGATCGAAACCGTTAGCCACCTAATTGGATATGGCGCGCACAAATTTTTCGGCATCGATCCGGATACCGGACGCATAATAGGTTCTATAGCTGGCAATCTAATCTTCAATTTGGGCGGAAAAGATAACGTCTTAGGCAGTATAGGCAAAATTATATTGGACAACATAGTCTCGGGAAAATATAAGCGGAAAGTGAGTTATCTAAGCCTATGTTTCTGAAAACATTTTTTTAATTGAGCTTTTCTATTATGCGGGTGATTGATTTTTATAACTTACAGTAAACTAGCAGGGTCCATTTCAAATGCTGCGGTAAATATCCTTTTAATAAATTGTTCTTCGTGTCAACGAGGACAAGAAATTTTGTATCGTAAAGTTTTCGGCTCATCAAGCTGAAAATAAATTGCAATTATGCATGACTTCTATTATTATTTAAAGGAAATAAGATTCGTTTTACAGGATGGCCCCCAAAAGTGATACACCCGATTTTACTTATATCATAGCTAGGGCTAATGTAAAAATAGAAGTTTAAGACCAGTGGACAAAAATGTCTTTGTTTAACGATGTAAAAAATTGGCCAGCTGTCAGCGGTTTGAATGCTACGACGGTTTGTTTGCACTCCACATTAATATTGTTTAAATCCTAGAGTATTTGCATTGTATCACATTGCTGAGTATGTAAGGTGCCCTTTTTGATAATACTCGTATATTCAGTCCAAAAATTTTTTAATATTGTTCAAATCTAAAAGTAGTTAATCTTCCTACTAGATGCAAAAAGTGCAGGATAACGTCTAGAGTGCGCGCAAATCGATAACAGAACCGAAGAAGCTTTCCGCGTTTAAAAATGATTAAATTGAGGTGTAAATAAATAATTGTAGCGCACAAGTCTCTGGCAGCTATCCAAGATTTCGTAAACAGTTTAAGCAGACATTTTTTGTCAAGCTAACGCATGTACATATTTAAAAATGGTATTAAAAGGAGCGCTTAACTTTTTAATTCATGATATTTTCTGTGCAATCTCATTGGTTCTATCTATTCTTTAATGTCTAAATTATCATTATTTTTTCTGTTGAAAGGCAGATTCAGTTAATCGGTACCGAAGTAATTAAGTATGTTTCAGGCCTTTATTTTGAAAAATTCAATGCTGCTCTCATATGTGCTTGAGAAGACAGTTTAATTGTACACTCAGTGAATAATGTATTTAGCGTGAGATCGATCTGCTTCATTGATAAAAGACAGACAACTTGCGTCTATAGAGTCTCACGAAATATTACTGGTGTTTTTTCAAAAATACTTATGGGTAATTGGAGATACGCTTTACTACTCATTATTCCAATTTTTTAATTATATGCGTTATTACAGGAAAATAACCAAATTCAAAAACATAAATAAATAGCAATTATATACTACATACTTACAATTGTACTTTGTATGTCGTGTCAATTATTGCCGTCTTATTCAAATCTTCTGTATAAAATTCATATTTCAAAATCACTTCTGTCGAGCATAAATAATTGTTTTCAATCAGGTGGATCCGTTTGTGCCTCCCACTCCGTCCGGTCCAGTTCCTGGCCCACCTCCGCCTCCGCAGCCTGGTCAAACTCAGGATTTTGAGACAATTAGGCGTGAATGTCTGCAGAATAGACGGCTTTTCGAAGATCCCATGTTTCCGGCCAATGATTCAGCATTGTATTATAGTCAGCGTCCACCGAAGCGAATTGAATGGATGCGTCCAGGGGTAAACATGAAACCGACTATTAACCCGTTTAAGCAAGCATCCTTGTTGCACTGCGATTCCATGGATGAAAATTCGCAAAACGTCATTAATAATATTATTATTTAAATGAAATGGTACGGATGCGAGCAACGGTCTAAATTTTTTCGAATATCGTATTCGTATCTCGAAGTAAAAAATTACTGGTCTGGGTTTTTGTCCAACGTGTAAAAAGTGGGAATGAGTGAGAACCAGTGTTTTTTTGTATTCGGCAAAGATTTTTCGCAATGTACGAGTACAAAGACTTTCAGGACCGTCTTTGTACATGTACAAAGATTTTTGGGAAGACAAAAATTGCAAGAAAGGTCTGAAATTCGCAAAACATTTTCGGCGCTTGCCGAAATGAGTTATTGTGTGTTCTATATATCTTTATAATGGCAAAAATTGCATTTCAAAAGGAAAAATGTCAAATTTTTCGGCGCTTAGCGCCGTTTTAAGACGATTCTTACTGATTTTTGTCCTTAGAGACCCAGAAATTAGTTAAAATACACCACCAAGAGTCGAACAATGTTTTTACCACACTAAAATCGCTAGTGTACCATATTATAGTACCCAAAAATTTGTGTCTACAAAATGCACAACGATTTTTGGGAAGACAAAAACTGTAAAAAGGTGTAAAATTCCCAAAAATTTTTCGGCGCTTCGCGCCGAAATGAGTAATTGATCGTCCTATATATCTTTAAAATGGAAGAATTTGCATTTAGAGTGGAAAAATGTCAAATTTACTTTTCAGTAATTTTTGACGTCAGAAACTCATAAATTAGCTAAAACACACTACCAAAAGTCGAGCAACTCTCTTTTTACTACTCTAAAATCGCTACTGTACCATATTTTAGTACCCAAAAATTTGTGTACAAAATATACAAAGATTTTTGGGAGGACAAAAACTGTAAAAAGGTGTAAAATTCCCGAAAACTTTTCAAGGCTTCGCGCCGATATGAGTAATTGTTTGACCTATATATCTTTAAAATGGCAGAATTTGCATTTAGAATGGAAAAATGTCAAATTTTTTGGCGCTTCGTGCCGTTTTTGAAACAATTTTTAGTAATTTTTGGCATCAGAAACCCATAAATTAGTTAAAATACACTACCAAAGATCGAAAACCCTGTTTTACCACACTAAAGTTGCTACCGTACTATATTAAAGTACACCAAAATTTGCAAATACAAAATGTGCAAAGACTTTTGGGGACCATCTTTGTACATTTACAAACGGACCTTGTACAAAAAAAACTAGTGAGAACGACTGATAGAACCAAGACTCGCAGCCAGGGAAGAGGGGATTTGAGCCTAATCCCCGGAATAAAAAATGATTGATTTTCACGTGGCCCTTTAATGAAAATGGTTGAAAATTCTCGACATCCACTGGAAGGATCGCCAGAAGAGGTTTTGGCATACTTGTGAGCTGATAAAGTAAGTTTATCGTCGTTCCGCGTCAAATTTACTACTTTTCTTCAATGTTTTTTTTTCTAAAAGGCCCAAGCTCGACCTAGACAGATGGAACAAAAAATTTTGATCAATTTTCATTTTCATAAAAATTTAACATTGAGCAGAAGACTTTAAATTTTTAAATTTTTCCACAGTCGAGTTTGCCCCGGATGCTTGAAACTCAGTTTTGCAAGCAATTTAAACAATGAAATTCTTCTATTCTAGTTTAAAAAGGAATAAAAATTTTCTATTCTTTTTTAATTTCCGTGATACTTTAGTCTCTCTTCATTCGTAAACTGCGAATAGCATTATTGAAAATTCCGTGATTGTTATTTATTAGATTTCGAAAATTTTATACATTTTTTAACTCGTCAGATCTGATGAGCTGTTGGGCTTTCGCACATTAATCTTACATTTTTTAGCGTTCGGAAGCACAGAAAGATATTGTTATAGCCTTCGAAAGCGCACTAATGTTAGAACATGCATTAAAATTTAAAAAGACATGGTGCATTGGAGTTTCAAGAGGGGAAAATGAAAAACGAAAAATTCTGAATGGTCGGCTCGGCTGTCATACATGTAACGGCTCGGAATTTCGGGTGGGGAGTCCTCGGTCATTTTTGGAGGGGGTGGGTAAATGACCTTAAACGTTTCGTCAAAAACAGCCAAAAAAACACCTAAAAACGGCTGAAAATTCAGCGTGTGCTAAATAGAGGATGTAAAAATGACAACTTGCTGTTAAAAACGATCATGTTTAATATTGCCGAGTATGTATAAAGAATGCTAAACCCGATGTTACAACATAACTTGGGCTCATACTAATATAGAATTTTAAGACCAGGTTCATTAGATATGTACATAAAAATGTATTTTTTAGCTTTTTCAAGTTTTTGACCGCCTTCCAGCGCTTCGTGCTTTACGGCGACTTGTTTTCACCCCAGTTTGTTATTGTTTTAATTTTATACTTTCTGCATTGAAGCCAAGGGGAAAATTTGAGAGGGCGGGGCGGCTCCCCATTGGCCAAAAATAGTTGGCGAGATAAAGCATGGACATTTAATTTGCAATGATTTTCGGCCGTCAGTGATCACAATTTCTCAAATTTTTCGACGCTTCGTGTCAGATTTAACCTATTGATGGCATTTATTTACTTTTTTGGCGACCTAGAAACCATTTTTTGCTCATAGACTACATTTTAAAAGAACTTCAAGTGCAGAAACAGCTATTTCAGCATAGATTTATTATATTTTCAAGCATAACTTTTTTATATTTTCGACGTTCGCGTCAAATGCTGCAATACAGCAAATCGAGCAGTAAATCAAGCTTCTGAACGTCTTTCCGCCTGAATTTCTCAAATTTTTCGGCGCTTCACGCCAGATTTCCGCTAATATCAAAGAAATTTAACGATTTTTTAGCACAAAATTGTCGAAAATTCAAATATTTTTCGAAAAAATGCTGCGTCAAAACCAGTGATCGGACCGAGGGTACTTTTGGACCTCGGCCTCGGCCAGGCCGAGGCGACTTAAAATCCTTGCCTCGGCCGAGGCCGAGGCCGAGGGTAATGCCGAGGGTCAAGCTTATATACCTATACCCATAAATAGTACTCTTAGAATATTTTGTATGTACATGAGCTAGAGAATAATCGTAATATTTAACACTTTATCGAACTAAAACAAATGTTTATTGCTGTTAGCCAGAATTTTTATTTCAATCTGGTGAAGCAGATAATTCATCATCGAAATCTAGATCATCTGAATCAAAGTTATGTAGCCTCATCTATTTCGCCTTGTTGTGCTATCGCGTTATCGTCGTCATCAGCCTTTATCAGATTCTTTAAAGTCACACTATTATAACCAACTACATACTTTGAGATTTTGCTTCACAAAAAAGAGTTTTTGAACGTTTTATGGTAGCAGACGAATGCGAGAATTACTGTACTTTCTGATCCATCCAGTAGCGGGAGGGGGCGGTATACAAACTTTTCCAAAAAAGTCAAAAACAGGTTCAAAATTTTGCCCTTAACGCGCGAAATAGCATTTTTCGGTGTTTTACATTGTATACTTTTACATAAAATCACTTTTGAAGTCATATTTTTCTTGAAATTTCAGAATTTTCGACAATTTTGTGCGAAAAAATCCTTAAATTTCTAAGACTTTAACAAAAATCTGGCGCGAAGCGCCGAAAAATTTGCAAAATTAAGGCGGACAGACGTCTAGAAGCATGATTTACTGCTTGATTTCCTGTATTTATAGCATTTGATGCGAAACATTGAAATTTTTTTATTGAAAATAGAAGAAAACTATGCAAAAATAGCTGTTTCTGCTCTTAAAATTGTTTTGAAACCTACATGAACAGAAAAGGGCTTCCAGGGCCCGGTTTCACCACAAAGCTACGAGTTACGAGTTACGGGTGACGGTTTCACGAGTACGGGCTACGAGTGCTACAAATTTCCGTTTCACCAAAAACTGAGATTCACTAGCCACGGGCTACGAGTTACGAGTTCTACGAGTACTTTTTACGAGTGTTTTTTCACGAATAACGGCTGGGCGGTTTCACCAGATATTACGATCGAATGTTACGAGTGAAAAGATTCGTAAATTTTGTAATATTATCACGGATCAAAAAGAGGTCCATAGGACTCGTAAAGAAGTGGCAGACTAGTGCGTTTAATAGTTTTCTGATTTGTTTTTTCTCAATTTGTTTCACTTTCGTGCACACACCTACATAATACATATACTGGCAGCACATGTAAAGGGTAAGAAGATTAGCATTAAAAAATAATATATTTTTCAAAAAATGTTTTAGAGAAATCCCATAAAATTCGTTTCTTAAGCTGCATTCTTGAGTAGTAATTCGAAATTTATTTCTTTAGCCCTTGTTAGTAATGTTCGCAGCTTTTTTATGAAAAATATTACAATCACTTAGACATTTTTTCATGAATTGCGGAAATCAGACATTTTTGATTAGATTTCTGAAAATTAGAATTCCATCGCACTTCCTTCGAAAAAGAGCCGACTGCATATTTTATGTACGTATTAATGACAACTAAGAATGATTTCTTAAATTTGAAAATTGAAATAAAACGCTTTGATATACTTTTAGCTTCATAACGTCTCTGAATCTGATTTAATTGATTTCGTTTATATATTATAATAGTAATAATAATAATAATAATAATAATATATTATTATTATTATTATTATTATTATTATTTTTATTATTATTAGTATTAGTATAATAATAATAATAATTATTATTATTAGTATTAGTAATATTCTTATTATTAGTATTATTATAATTATTATTGTTATTATTGTTATTATCGTCATTATTATTATAACTGTATTATTATTTTCATTTTTATTTAAAGTTATAAATATTCTGAGAAGCTTATTAATTCTTGTTGACTAAATCCCAAACATTTCTTAACACTTTCTATGTTTTTCTATCGAGCGGCATAAAATCTGCAATTAATTACATAATTATGCTGTTTAAAACAGAGACAATGACTAACGAAGAATGTCATACGCAACAGAAAAGATATACATTTTATTACGAGTACTCGTAAAAAGGTCCAAAAAGTACTCGTAAAAAATGAGTTTTTATGAGTCCTACGGAAACCCTAGTGAAACCCTCGTAATACGAACTCTTAACCCGTTGCTCGTTACTCATAACTCGTAGTCGTAATTCGTAACCCGTAAAAAGATGGTGAAACCCGATTTTCCCGTAAAACGGAACTCGTAGGACTCTTAGGAGTCGTAAACTTATGGTGAAACCGGGCCCAGGTCGCCAAGAACGTAAATAAATGTCATTAATAGGTATCATCCGGCGCGAAAAATTTGAGAAATTATGGTCACTGACGGCTAAAAATCATTGCAAATTGCATATCCATTCGTTATCTCGCCAAATATTTTGGCCAATGGGGAGCGGCCGCCCCCCTTAAATCCGCCTCTGCATGTAGCGACTGTACTTTCCGATCCATGTAGCGAAAAGACGCTTTTGGTTGTACAAATTATCATTGTGAAATTCAACGCGAAGCGCGAAAAGTCTTTCGCGATTATTCTCACATTTCATTTCGAAAGGGGTACTTTCCCCCAATCCCCCTGTATACGAGCCTGAGCTCTACGTTAGGGTTAAAATAGGAACTATATGTTATGCTGGAAGGTCGGTAGGATACTTAATCAGTGATACTGACACACAAAACCTCTAAAATAAAAATAATTCACGACAATGCGGTGAAAGAATAGAAAAGCTGTGGTGAATGAATGACAGACAAATGTTCAAAAACTCCTTTTTGTAAAGCATAATCTCAAAGCAGTTGGTTATAATAGTGTGACTTTAAAGAATCTGATAAACGATGACGACGACGATGACGCGATAGCACAACAAGGCGAAATGGATGAGGCTAACTCTGATTCAGATGATCTAGATTTTGATGATGAATTATCTGCTTCATCAGATTAAAATCAGAATTCTGGCTAATAACAATAAACATATAAACATTTATTTTAGTTAGATAAAGTGTTTAATATTACAATTATTTTCTCTGCACTGTACTTTCCGATCCATGTAGCGAGCATGAGAAATAAAACTTAGTCATCATATGAATATCAATTGGCACTTTGCTGTATGTAACTTGGTGTAACTGGGTATGCGCCTAAAACCATAAGAAAAGCCAATAGGGTAAGAAACAGCCTGTGTACTGCAGATGCATTCTAAATAGTTAATATTTAACGGATATATTAAACTTATTCAAATTTGATTTTAACCCTCGGCGCCTCGGCACTTTCAGCTTCGCCCTCGGCGCCGAGGCCGAGGCTCCAAAAAACGCCGAGGCCGAGGCCGAGGCCTTGGTCCGATCACTGGTCAAAACTCGGAAGCGATTTAAAATAAAAGTAGATAATGTAAAACGCCGAAAAAACGCCATTCCGTACGTGAAAAGCAATTTTTCAGACCTGTTTTTACATGTCTTAGAAAAATTTGGTGTACCCCTTAGGAAAGTCCTAGATCCTCCACTGATTATAGCACATTTTTGAGTGAGTTAGCTTTTTAAGCAATATATGTATTCCGTCTGAAAAATTATTAGCGCTGGTTTCTACTAGGTACGAAATCTGCAAGATATTGTTAAAAAGCTTTGGCGTTTAAGCAATATCAAAATAGGATGTAAATAAATCGCGAAAGCGACTGAACCGCTGGCAGTCATTCGAAAATTTTTGCGCGGTTTAAACAAAAACATTTTTATCTTGTTCAACTGTAATGTAACGCAATGGGTTCGAAATTTTATGTTCATGTTAGCCTAACTTGCGACCAGACATGCACAACATGGGGATTCTGGAGAGAGGTTAAATCGAGAAATTTTTCTGGAGTGCTTTTTTGGGCTGAATGAAGGAGTACACGCATCAAAACATCATTTTTGAGATTTCTGACGATTCTCTATCTTTCTAGAACGTAAAAGCAAAAAAATTTTGAAGAATGTCAAAATTGCGGATAAACTGAACAAACTATAGTCAAAGAATGATTATCTTATATGGATACTTTTGTGCAAACATTAGCTAAAAGCACTTAAAACAGCATGTTTTGAAAAATTGCGAATTCTAGGAAGAATTTAAAAGAATTTCTGATAGGTGGAAACTATACACGCACAGCATGGGAATTCTGGGGGGTCGAAATTATAAAGTGTAGTTTTTGGGTCCAAAAATGATAGGTGCGCGTCAAAAACATCGTCTTTAACTGTTTCTGACGATGCTCTATCTTTTAGAGCGGAAAAACAAAAAGTTTCTAAAATAGAAAAATTACACTTAATTGAATAAAATATATTTTAAAAAATAACTATGTCAGGAAGCGCCAAAAATTTGTTATTTTTGAGCAAATAGTTGGCTAAAAACGCTTAAAACATCACCTTTCATACAAATTTTTAGGTGTTTTTGGTAGTTTTTGACCGAAAATTGGAGGTTTTTCACCCCTTCCGCCAAATGGCCAGAGATGCCCTGCCTAAGATTTCGAGCCGTTACATGTATGTCTAAACCCCCAGAATCCGGTGGAACCCCAGAAATCATTAGATCTCTAGAATTGAATTTTTGACATGTTTTTTTTGGGATTTTTGCTGATTTTAAATCATCCAGACCCCCCCAGCCTGGAATTCGGCTGCTGCCCATGTACGGCCGAAGTCTCTTTATGGCCCACCCTGTATAAAGTTCTTCGGGTCTACTACTACTACAAGTACTACTATACTGTACAGTACGGAAATTCTGCGGGGTTTTCAGACCTGAAAATTGTTAAAAATTGGTTTTTTTGGCTTGAAAGCGTTGGGAAAACGTCGAAAACACTGTTTTTTAGCGTTTCGAACAATGCTCGTTCTTTCCAGAACATAAAAACTCAAAACGTTTTCTGAAAAATTTGAAAAAAATCGAGAAAATTGAACTAAATATAATCAAAAAAATGTGTATATGGCGCTAAGCGCCAAAATATGAGATTTTTAACTTTGAGCCAAAAATGAGCTGAAAACGCTTAAAAAGGCACACTTCTTACAATTTTTACGAAAAATCGACAATTCTGGATTGATGCCATTTTGCGGAGGGGGGGGGTCAGTTTCCATTCTGGGGGTCAAAGCCCCCCGCCCCCTCCTTCTAACCCTCCCCCATCCACCTCCAAAAACACGCATGACTACTACTACTACTACTACTACTACTACTACTACTACTACTACTACTACTACTACTACTACTATTTCTACTAGTACTACTACAGTAAGAAACGTGAACGCAGGAAATTAACGACGCGCCGCAGTTGTTCGTCGAAGGCCATTCGCGTTTCGATGTGGTGCAGGGCGAATTGGGCGACTGTTGGTTGCTGGCTGCGATGGCCAGCCTGACGTTGCGCGACGAATTGTTCTATCGCGTCGTGCCTCCCGATCAGAGTTTCACCGAAAACTACGCCGGCATTTTTCATTTCCAGCTGTGGCACTACGGCCACTGGGTCGACGTAGTCATCGACGACCGCTTGCCCACCAGTAATGGCAAACTCCTCTATCTGCATTCCCCCAGCCACAACGAATACTGGAGCGCCCTGCTCGAAAAGGCTTATGCCAAGTATTTTTTCAAATTCATTGGAATGTTAGCAGACATGTACAGCAGGGAATTTTGGGGGGAGAAATTTTAATGTGCCTTTTTCGAGCTCAAAACGGTGGGTACGCGCGAAAAAACACGTTTTTCGGCATTCCTGACGACTCTCTATCTTTCTAGAGCATAAAAAACACAAAAAATCGATAAAATATCGGGGAAATACGATTAAATTGAACAAAATATAGTAAAAATATGAGTATATGGCACGAAGCGCCGAATATCGACACTGGTGAGCAAACAATTACGAAAATTGCTTCAAATGGCGCCTTTTATACAAATTTTTTGGAAAATCGCGAATTCTGGGGCTTAAAGAATGTGTCTAATCTCTTGGCGTTATTCGTAAATTGAATGAAAAATTAAATAAAAATAAAAATGAATGCGTATTGCATACTTAAAAATCGACCATGACGTCGCCCGTATTATTATTCCTGCCGGCGCCTCAAGTTTTTGGTCATTATTTCGAATTATAAAAACTAGTAAGTACGTGGTAATGAAAAACGAGCCGCTTTTTATTTCTAGATTGCACGGTTCGTACGAAGCCTTGAAAGGTGGCACGACTTCGGAGGCTTTAGAGGATTTTACGGGAGGCTTGACCGAATTTTTCGACCTCAAAGCGGCACCCGCGAATCTCTTGCAATTGATGTTCACTACATTCGAATTAGGATCTTTGATGGGTTGCTCTATCGAAGTGAGATTTAGCCTTAGTGGAACATTAAAGAACATTGACCATTGACCATACATGATCTTGGCAGGTGTTCACCTTCCCAGAAAATTTTTCACCCCTCCTAGAGAATTTGTCACACCCCTCCAGAATTTGAGGTTTTCTAAAAATTTCCTAGAAAAGTTATGTCTTATGTGCTCTTAGCTATCTGTTTGCTTAAAAGTGTCGAATTTTCGGCACTTCGCGCCATATACACATTTCATGACTATATTTCGTTCAACTTAATCGAATTTTTTCGAAATTTTCTTATGTTTTTTGTGCTCTAGAACGATAGAGCATTTTCTGAAACGCCGAAAAATGATGTTTTTGACGAGTATTGACCGTAAATAGGCACCTTAAAATTTCAGTCACCTCCCCCAGAATTCCCATGCTATGCATGTCTGACATTGACCGTACATGATCCTTGGAAACCTCCAGAAAAATTTTCACATCCCCCAGAAAGTTTTCCACACCCCCCCCTAAATTCTCGATTTTTTCGAAAGTTTCCGAAATTTCCTAAAAATGCGTAGAAAAGGTGCTTTTTAAGGCGATTTTAACTATCTATTTGTTCAATTTGTTCGTCTTTTTTTATTTTTTCGAAATATTTGGTTTTTAAGCTCTAGAAAGATAGAGCATCGTCGGAAACGTCAAAAAACGATGTTTTTTACGTATGTGTACCCACTTTTTTCGGACCCAAAAAAGGCACTTTCTAATTTCATCCCCCAGAATTCCTTTGTATGCTGTGCATGTCTGACACTGACCATATAATGAGTGAGTAGCCTACATATACCTTAAACAAGTTGCGGAATCAATCAACAGCGTTGCACATCATTTGCATAACTTAAATATCAATAAACATTTTTGTAAATAACACACAACATGTACTTCTTAAATCGCACTACCAACTTAATGTCAGAAGAAACTAGAGCAATATCTCTTTGTAGATTCATGATTACCACTTAATAATTTACTGAACGTGTTTTGAGACGTTTTAAGCTTAAATTTCGTATCTTCGGCTATGACAAACAATGTATGATTCAATGTCATTTTTCTTTAGGAATAATACTTTCATTAAATGATGCTATTTCTTGCAGTGACGGGTCCAGGATTTCCTGACAGAGGGGCGAAACCCCAAATTTTCATAATAGTGTCAAAAACTGTCCGAAAAAATCGGTCGATTATGCTTATAGTGTCATTTTTGCAGTCTTTTGATAGACAGAATCATTTGTAATTCTGAAAAAATTGAAAATTTTCGAAAGTTTCTTTGCGAGAAACGCGCAAAATTAGTGCAAAAAAAGGGCGCAAAACGCCAAAATAATACTCGAAAAATTATTATAAGAATTGAAAAATCCGTCTTCTGTACAAGTTTTTAGAGCGCCGAGAAAGTCAGTAAATGTCATTAATGAGTACGTGCCGGAAAATTTGAAAAGTCGTGATAAAAATGGCTAAAATCACAAAAAATATACATTTTTCTATATTGCGCTCAACTATATTTTTTGACGTCAGCGGGCGGCCGCCCCCTACCCCGTCCCTTTGAATCCGCGCTTGTTTTCTTTATAGCAACCCTTTTTACAGATATTGTTGTCTCTTGTGCACTCATTTTAGGCATGCGAATCTGTGTTCTCGCTGTTTTCGCTTTATTTACTTCGCGAGCTTTTTAATCAAGTATTTTTCAGGCAGATCCACACGTTTTCGAAGCTCGCCTCCAAAACGGCCTCGTTCGGGGGCATGCCTACAGTATAACTGGCCTGAGAATGGTGATTTTTCATTTTCTGTCGGGTTACTTCAAACTTATCTTGATAAGGGCTTTGATTGTTTCAAAACTTTTGATATTCTGTAGCATGTCGTTTTAATTGGTTCGGTTATTGTTCTAAGATAAGGAATTTTTACTGGATCATTCGACTGATCTGAGCTTACACGATTTGAGACTTCGAAACTGCCGTAGACGCTTTCCGATTCCATCTTTATAACTGCTGAAAACCCGTAATTTTTTTTACAAAGTTTGTCTCTGTATGTATGCATGTTTTTGTCATGCCCTTTAGATAATTCAAATTTACTTTGAGAACAAGATCTTTAGATATCGCATATTGCAGTGTTTTTTGTACTCGGCAAAGATTTTTCCCGATGTAAAAAGACTTTTCGGGACCGTCTTTGTACATGCACAAAAATTTTTGGGAAGATAAAAATTGCAAAAAAGGTTTGAAATTCGCAAAAAGTTTGGGCGCTTTGCGCCGATATGAGTAATTGTTTGTCCTATATATCTTTAAAATGGCAGAATTTGCATTTAGAATGGAAAAATGTCAAATTTTTTGGCGCTTCGCGCCGTTTTGAGACAATTTTTAGTAATTTTTGTCGTCAGAAACTCAGAAATTAGCTAAAATACACTACCAAAGATCGAAAAACCCTGTTTTACCACACTAAAATCGCTACTACACCATATTATAGTACCCAAAAATTTGTGTGAACAAAATGTACAAAGACTTTTGGGGACCATCTTTGTACATGAACAAATGGACCGTGTACAAAAAAACACTGTCCCTTAGATATTTCTTCAATCATAAATGACACTTTGTGTGTATAGGTGAATACTCAAAATGGCAAAGTGGCTCTGTTACGCATACGAAATCCGTGGGGCAATGAACAGGAGTGGAATGGAGCCTGGTCGGATAATTCTAGGGAGTGGGGTACCATTCCGGATCAGGAGAAACGCTCCATGGGACTTAATTTTGCGCATGATGGTGAATTTTGGTAAGTAACTAATTTTCAAAATTTATAATGCACCCAATTAAGAAAAGGTGTAGCATCATTTTGATTCTGACGCTTTATAATTATTTATTCTTTCAACTTTCAATATACTGCAGGGATCGTGTAATTTAAGAATTTATTTGATGGTTATCTACGAGATAACTAAGGCCAGCGTAGTATCAACTTTGTGCTTGTCTTCTTCAAACGATGATTTATAAAGGTTCCACAAAATTTTTGTCCTATTAAAATATTCTAAACTTTGTTTAGATGAGTTCCTGAAGGGGCGTACGTGAGCGCGATCCGCCTGTACGTCTCAGCCATTACTAAGCTATGCTGTAAACTTTCTTTTGCTCTTTCCACATTATCTTTCGTGAAATCCTCCTTTCATGTAATTTTTTATTGCATTTTCTACGGTAAAATTAGTTTGAAAAAAAACTATTGTAATATTTATTTGTTGTATTTACTAACAATCTTTTACATTCTTGATAAGTTCCGACGCCATGGTCAATATTTGATCGCATTGTCTGTTTTGACGTAAAATATTTATTTTTGTCATTTTCATGTAAAGGTCAAGTTGAATTATGACAAAATTTTTTAAAGAAAATCAAACATATCTCGCGTGAATGACTTTGCCAATCTTTTTTGATCGTTTACTGAACTTCGTTTGGTAAGTTTTTCTTCGGTTCCTCGAATTCTCAGCAGAAATGAGGCCTTCTTTATTTTTTCCTATTTTTTGATTCATATTCAAAAAGGGATTTTCGCATATCAGACGGTAATCAATCCTTCTTTAGTTAGGCATTTACCCAGAGTATCTACCATGAAATTTTGAATTACTTACAGCACATTCATATGTATAAATTTGTTCTCAGACGTGCACAGCTTGGGAATCCTGGTGGGGCTGTGAAATTATAAAGTGCCTTTTTGGCTCAAAAATCTTGGATTCAAAAACGTCGTTTTTTGGCGTTTCTGACAATGCTTTATCTTTCTAGAGCATAAAAGCGCTAAAAAAATTTCGAAAAAATGAAAAAATTTGAATAAGTTGAAGAAAATATGGTCAAGAAATGCGTAAATGGCTCAAAGTGCCGAAAATTTGACATTAGTAAGCAAATGGGTGGCTGAAAACACTTAAAACGGCATCTTTTCTGCCAATTTTTTCGGAAGCTTCTGGAAAAAAAATTTTGAGGTGAAAAAATTTCTGGAGCTGATAAATTTTTTGGGGGCTTAAGCACCCTCCCCCACCAAACCCCCCAAGATTAGGTATGCTGCTTGTTTTCCTACTTGCTGACGAAAAAAACTATTATCAAAACAAAAAACATATAGACAAAAACTTTTGGATGTCGTTTGATGATTTCGTCCGGAATTTCGAAAAATTAGAAATCTGTAATTTGGGTCCTGAAGTATCCGTTGAAATTGAAGAAATGACCGGCGTACGTATTGGCAAAACTGCTTGGCAGACGAAAACCCATACTGGTGAATGGCAGGCCAATCGCACTGCTGGTGGCTGTCGAAATTTCATAAGTGCGTTACAAGACATGCACACCATTGGAATTTGGGGCAGGGTTGGGCGAGATTAAAAAATGTTTATAGTGCTTTTTAGCTTAAAAAGGGTAGATACGCGCCAAAAACATCATTGTTTGGCATTTCTGACGATACTCTATCTTTCCAGAATGTAAAACGAAAAAAATCGAATAAATTGAACAAAATATAGTCTAAAAATGAGTAAATGGCGTGTAGTGTCTAAATTGGTTACTTTCGAGCAAGCTGATGACTAAAAACGCTTTAAAAACAGTAACTTTTCTACAAATTGTTCAAAAATTGTGAATTCGGGGAGGTGAAAAAGTTTTGGTGGCGAAATCCCTTAACCCCCTTATGAAAGCATATTTGTAACAGAGGATTGTAGACCCCACTACATTTATGTGCTCAGGCGGCATTAATCAAAAATTATTCATAAGTCTGTTCAGTTTCCATTCTGAAAATGACCGGCTCCCCAAACATTTTGAGCGGTTACTTGCATTTAGGAAAAGATGCACATGTGAGACATGTACAAACGGTTGGTGTAAATTACAGGAGTAGTATTAGATCTATTTTAAAGTTTGCACAACTTGAAATACCATTTTACGTTGAAACAACAAAAATTTGGTCCTTTTCTTCGGTCGATTTCCCCGAGCCGGTTTTACTTGCCTAAGTATGTAAGCTGGACATTTTTTCGTTCCTCTTTTCTTTACAATTTTGTTGTATCATATGCATATCGGGGCAGGGGAAAACCGGTCCATTAGCCGTCCAAAAAATCTTTTAAAAGGTAAGATAATGCATGAAAAAGTAAACATCATTTCTGTTAGAAAAACTTCAAGCACGACCGAAAACGATGTAATTCACATATTATCGAGGAAGAAGCGCAATAAGCTATTGTTTTTCGTTCTTCGATCGAGAAATCTTTGAATTCAAGTAAACTAAGCAATAATTTGTGAACACTTATTGCTAGTAACTCAAATTTTGAAGATTTCAAGTTTTATTGTCTCAATGGATAGAGCATGGGTGAAAAATGTCGAAAATGTAGTTCTTACTAGCCGCTTTTTTCGACACAGTTTTTGAGATATATATGTAATCGGAAACTATATCCATATCCTAATTTGGAAATAAACCTAAAAGACTTAAAGAATTACTTTAACCTATTCAATGCGACTAATTTATTTTTGTTGAAAGCTGGCTTATCTCTTTGAGTAAATTACATATGATCCCAAAAATTATCCTCCAATGTCTTTCTTGACTTCTTCTAAAATCGCTTTGTAGGCCCCGTCTGAAACTAAGGAACTTGGCTAGAAAGCTATAAATAGTTAGTCAGAAAGCTTGCTTTATTATTTTTAAAGGTCATGAAAATTGTCTCAAATCATCAAGTAGTACAAAAGCGACTATTATTGCTGACTATTTCGAGGGGTTTCAAGGAAAATGCACGATTTTTGACGTCTTTGGCCCTAATATGTTGTAATTTTTCCTGAAAATATCCCATGTTCTCTGCCTGGATGTACCATACCAATCTCTTGAACTATCTGATCATAATCTTACCTATAATTTGTGTTTCTGTCCTTTAAAATTAGACAGGGTCGTAGTTTGCAACTAATTATTTAACTAGTTTCGTTTTTTTCTTAATCAAGTGTCGAAAAACTGACAAATGTTGGAAAAGAGCTATGCAAAGAGAATTTTGATAAAATCTTGTTTTTAGTTTGGGATGCATAGACGGGGCTTCTCGTTTGAGGTTCTATGTTTAATTTTAATTTTTGGCTTAAGATCGCTAAGGAAAGGACCATGATCCAGAATTGCGTGATACTAGTATTCTTGAAACATTAAAAATTGTGAAAGCAGATAAGATCGCCTATGTGATTTTTTCAGTCTCGTAGCTGAATGAAAATACAGTTTATTAGTGATATATTTAACGACTTGATATTTTGAGTTAGGCCTTCCCCGGCCATTTTAGGGGGTTAGGGGAGAAAATGACCTCCAATTGTCGGCCAAAAACGAAAAACGGCTAAAAACACCTAAACGGTTAAAAAATTTGATTTTTTTGCAAAAATCGGGGAGGTCGGAAATTTTCTGGCTTTGGGGGATGGGGACAACCAACTTTGGATAGAGGGACCCCATCCCAATCTGTTTCATGCATGCCGTGTCAGCGCTGCTTGCCTACAATTTATATTTTCGTGTAAAATGTTAGCACAATGTTGTGACCAGACATGCACGTTGCACGTGTGGTTTGGGTGTCTAGACCCCCAGAATGGAAAAATAGAAAATGTTGTGGGGAAAGTGAGGCAAAACGAAGACCAAAAACGGATTAAAATTGAAAATTTCCTGCAAAAGTGCTTTAAATTGGCCAGAAACTGTGTAATAACGTAATTTTTATACTATTTTAGCGCTCATGCCAGTTTTTGAGGTAATTTTGGCCTAGAAAACTCGAATTTTGAGCCCCTTAGACCGGCTGACTACCCAAGAGCGGCCATGCTGTGCATCTATGCTTGTGATTAAGAGTCCTAGTAAATTTGCATCTTAGCAGTATTGCAGGCAGTGTTTATGTCCAATTCATTGTTTATGCGATCAGCTAACGACTTCAAAGAATTTTTAACGGGAACTTTGGGTCGGGCATATTTCGTGTTGCTAAGTTTTCCTAAATTATTAGTCTTAACCATGGACGTACGCCGGGAGGGCGGGGGAGGGCGACCGCCTCCCCCTTAGCCCTAGAATAATTTTGGAGAGGTAAGAAAATACATGGAAATTGACATGATTTGATCGATAAGTCTAAGAATTTTTGGCGCTTCGCGCCGTTGAATCATTAGTCTCATTAATTTAGGCCCAAGCGCGGCCAAAAAAACGTCTTTTTTATTAACTTATTGAGCGAAAATAAAAAGTTTTCCGAAAAGTTTGAATTTTATTAGCATAACGGATAGAGCTGCACTTTATTTGGTGCCCCGGCGAACGTACATATCTCAAAATATGGGGTCACCAATTTTGGACCGCCTCCCTTAAAAAATCCTACATACGCCCCAAGTCTTAACATTTATGCTTTTTCGTTTAGAAACTTTTGCTTGCAATCCACAGTATTCTATTACTTTGACCGATGCCGATCCAAATGACGCCGATGACCTATGTACATGTGTTATGGGCGTCTTACAGATGTATAGAAGAGAGAGCAAAAGCAGTGGCGTCGAAATGCTTCCGATTGGATTTTCCATATATAGGGTAGAAGAAAAGTTTTATTGGTACTTCTACAGAATAGTAACTATGATGACGTCATCAGACAAACTAATGTCTGTATCTCGACCTAAACGGGAGTGATACCGACCTAAGCGGGAGTACTATCCTCAACATAAATCTAAGCCTAAGCCTGGGAAAAATTCGGCATAATTAGCATGAATGCACAATCACGGACCCATACTTTCTACAATGTAGTGTGTTATGCAGAGCAGGAAGGCTCGGCAGTCAGAACTGACATTCTCATTGCATTAATGACTGACAGTCGATTAAAAAATTTAAGTCGGTCGGGACTACTATTGTTAGATAAAGGCGAACCAAATGAGCTATCAGAGCTTTTTGTTGTAAAAATTAAATTGCCCTCGCATTTGCATTATCAATTTTAGACAATCGAGCGTAAATTTTTAGCACCACTTCCTGTCCATTCTGTTTTAGCCAACAGTCTTATTGTACCGGCATGCTTATTATGTTCAATAAGATCGAGTAGCGCATCCATTGGGCTCATTTACGAAGCTTAGCATTATGTAAAATAAGTTTTTTGGTTGTTCAATCTACTTGATTGTATCAGTAGCTCCGCTGTATTTAAATGCTGTAGTACTCGTCCCGACTGGAATTTTTGTGACTTGCTGTCACTGATGCAAATTAGAATGCCAGCTTAGGTTGCTTTATTTTACTATGTTCATAACGTGCTGTAGAAAGTAACGGTTCTTAGCACTGTTTTTTATTTTTGTACGGGATAGAGATTTTGAGGCTCGTACAAAGATTTCTGGAGCGATCTCTGTACACTTGTTATAGGCAGTTTTTGGCCGATTTTCGATTGTGCGAAAAAATCTAAGTTTTTTGTACAAAAAAGAAAAGAGCGGTTCGTGGTTTTGCATCTATGCATTGTTTTTGGATGGAGTTTGACCCCCTCTCCAGAATGGCTGCTGACCCTCCCCGAAATTGGCAACTTATTTAAGAACAAAACTAGTAGGAAGTGTGTTTTTGAAGCGTTTTAGCTAACTTTTGGCTCAAATTTTCCGCGCTTCGCGCCGCATACTCATTTTATGACCACGTTTTGTTCAATGTACTCGAACTTTTTTGTGTCTTTATGTTCTAGAGAGAAAGAATATAGTCTGAAACGTCAAAAACTGTGTTTTTGACGTGTACCCATCGTTTTTCAGCCCAAAAAAGGTATTTCTTAATTTTTCGGGGCTGACCCCCCAGAATTCCCATGCTGTACATACATGTATGATTTATACCCCCATCAATTCTGGTGATTTATTACAAAATCTTATGTTTATTACGAATCTAACATTACAGACTGAAGGCTATTCGGGCCGACAGAGTACGCAATTTTTCTCCCAAGAGAAATCGATTGCTCGTAGTCCAGTTTTCATAAATCTGCGCGAAGTTTGTGGGCGATTTCGATTGCCTCCGGGCAATTACGTTTTCGTACCTTCGACTTTTGAACCAAATGAAGAAGGCCATTTTATGGTCCGCATTTTCACCAATGGACTTATTGAGTCTAATCCGGTCTAGATTGGTGCTTTGACATGGTATTACGCTACATATGTTTAGCCGAAAAAACTACACATTTGAAGCGTTGATGAAAAAGGATTCGAGTTATCATCAGACAGGCACAGGCATACATGCAGGGGCGTAACCAGCCGGGGGCGGGGAGGGCCCCCCCCACCGAAATGAGAGAATATTTTCATTGTTCACGAGGGTCCCCCAAAGAAAAGAATTAAAATTTTTTGAAGTCTACTAAAAGGACAGGCGTAATGCGTTTTTAGCACAATTTTAAGCTACTAAACTCTAAATTTTCCAGCGCTGGCGCTTTGCGCCGATTTATTATTTTCTGTATTAGTTTTCTTTGCAAAATCGTCAAATTAAATGCAAAGACAAGAATTTCGAAATTTTTTGGAGTCAAGCTTTAACTTGATATTGAGAAATCAGCCACACAGATACTCTAAAGGAGAGCCTTTTGATATCCAAGCTCTAAATCAAGCAAGAAAATTTTCCAATTATTTTCTTCACCATGGCATAGATCTCGAGGAACGCTCAAAATGCCATTATTTTCGCGTATCTCCTAATGGTTCTAGAGACATAGGACTTAAAAATTTTACCCCCTCCCCCTCAAGAAAATCCTAGTTACGCCCCTGCATACATGTAACGGCTCTAATTTTGAATGGGGTCCATGGCCAGTATTGGGGGGGTAAATGACTAATTTTTGGCCAAAAATTGCAAAACAAAACATCTAAAAATAGCCAAAAAAAATACAGTTTTCGCCAAAAATCTGGGGTGGGGGTCAAAAATTTTCTGAATTTGAAGGATGTGGGGGACGTCCAGCTTTGGGTAGGTGCATCCCCCAAACCCATCCTCCCTGCTATATATGTATGCGACACCACGGTTTTTTTTTGTATTCGGCGAAGATTTTTTTCCAATGTACAAAGACTTTCGGGACCGTCTTTGTACATGTAAAAAAATTTTTGTTAAGACTGAAAGTGTAAAAATATGTAAAATTACTAATTAATTTCGGCGCTTTGCGTTAAAATGAGTAATTGTCTGTCTTTTATATCTTTATAATGGTAGAATTTGCATTAAGAATGGGTAAATATCGAATTTTTCGGCTTTTCTCGCCGCTTTGAGACAATTTCCCGTAATTTTCGGCGTCAGAAATCCAGAAATTAGCTGAAATACATTATCAAAGGTCGAAAAACTCTGTCTTACCACACTAAACTCGCTACCGTACCATATTATAGTGCACAAAAATTGCATGTACAAAATGTACAAAGACTTTTGAGGACCATCTTTGTACGTGTACAACGGGACCTTGTACAATAAGAAAACACTGTAGGGCACAGCACAGGCCTGACTGGTCTGGGTGTAAAAGTTCGAAATATAATTATGAAAAATTACTTAAGTTTATCGCCAATTTTTCAAAATTTCATGCTTTGCCGTCCATACATATATAAGTTTTTCCATCTTTTTTGACATATGTGCTCTACTTTCCCGACTGTGCAGCCTTCCCGACCGTCTAGCCTTCCCGACTGCTGGAACTTTAGAACTATTATGCACGTTTCAGTGAATTCACAATGTAGCTTACATACTTATTGCTTGTCGCGATATAAAATGCAGAAAGAATTGTAAGATTGTTTGGGAATTTTCGATGATGCCATACTCGTACATAATCTAGTCTAAGCGTGCACTGGAAAATCAAACAATTTCTCCAAATTGCTTGAAATTGGCCAGAAACTGCGAATTACGATTTTTAACGATACCTTAGCATTCATACTATGAAGAGGGCATTTTCGACCGAAAAAGCTTTCTGGCTGACTCTCTCATGCCATCTGGCGTTGTATGAAAGATCCCACCACCTACTCAAATTTAATTTATGTTCTGAATGGCACCATCTTGAATGCACATAACTAAGCCTCAAATTTGATTTAGGGACATGGGAAAAAGAAATCTGCATTATTCATGCACTCAAGCCTTCAAAATTTAATCTATTCCTTGATAAGTTGTCTGCTGTGCATCCCCAAAAATCTGAACATCTGTTGTCAATAGTTGGGGGGGGCGAATCAGTCGGGAAGGCTGCAATAACGTACACTTTATTTTTGTTTTACGCTTAGGTTTAGTCGGGAATACTATGTAGTAGAGCTGTGCCGGGGCCGCCTTTTTTGCCGGGGCCGGGGCCGCCTTTTTTTGCCGGGGCCGGGGCCGGAGCCTAGGCCCCGGTGCCGGGACGGGGCCGGGCCTGGGCCGGGGCCAATAAAAGCGTGCTTTACCATGCTCATAGTACGACCCTGCCCTACCCCTTATATGTACCTATGCATATATTCTTGCTTGTAGATATGCACGTCAAGCGTTAATATTTGTTGGGATTACAAGATATAACAGAACATGGGCATCGGGGGATCTGAACCCCCCAGAATTCACATTCTCCCCCCCCCCTACAAAAAATCCGCTAGACCCCCCAGAAATTGATTTTCAGAATTTTTTCTGTTTTTCTGCGGTTTTTTGATGCTAATGGATAGCTCATTGAGAAACGCGAGAAAACGGTGTTTTTTCGCTCTACCATATATTATCAGGCACTTTTTGACTTTGAAAAATTTTGGACCCCCTAGAATTTTTGAGCTGCCCATGAATGGATTTAACTCCTCTGACTTGGATGCGTTTCTCAATGTGCTTTACTTTGCACTTTTTTTAGGCTTATTATTCTATTTGTTCTGATAGACGTCGCTGTCTGCTACCAAGCAAGCTGGAAATTCTCGTCTATATGAATTGCAATTTAAAATATGTCAATTTTGATTATTAACTAGAAATTTTCAGCAATCTGACATGGTGAAATAAAGATTTGAATTAGCAAGATCTGTGGTTTGCTTGAAATTGAGTTTGAAGGTAAATCTGCCCAAAACATCAATTTTCTACATTATAATCAACTCTAACATTGGCCCCGGCCCCGGTGCCGGGGCCAGCTCGGCCCCGGCCCGGGGCCGAGGCCTGGCCCCGGCACAGCTCTACTATATAGTCGGCAAAGTTGCACGGTCGGGAACTCCGCATGGTCGGAAAGGATTTTATTGTGACTAAATTTAGATTCTTATACCATTATTCGGGAAGGCTACACGGTCGGGAACATAGATGCACAGCATGGCCAGTGTAAGGGGGCCAGCCGGTCTAGGAGGGTCAGCTTGTCTAGAAGGGGTCCGAAATTGAGCTTTTTCGGACCAAATTAACCTTAAAAACTGGTATAAGTGCTAAAATAGCAATAAACCTACGTTATTTCACATTTTCTCAACAATTTAACGCATTTTTGTAGAAAATTTTCATTTTCATTTATTTTTGACCTACATTTTTCCTCATTTTCCCGAGAAAAATTCACATTTTTATTTTTTTATTCTGGGGGTCTAGACCCCTACACCTCCCCTCCGCCCCACATGCATGTCTGGTCGGGAACCCAGTACGGTCGGGAAGACTGCATGAAACTTTCTCGACCTTTGAATTATAACCAGGTTATTTTCTTGCGTTCTCGGTCGAACCGCATTTATTTCGGACGATTGAATGAACAGGGTGTCCCCACGAACTATGCAATGTGTTTTTTCGTACTAATAAAATCGTTAATATGAATTATTTTAGAATAATTTTTAGGGTTTACTTGGAATGTCTAATAGAAGACTAATTGGCAAGGTTTGATCGGTTATGATTGTTCAAGGTTTAAGCTGTATAAGCTTTTGCTAAATATCCTTTTTGTACTCAGAAACATACCGTTTGAGTTTAGAAATGTTATATAATTGTCTTTTCTGAGTTTTAAAAGGCAACATATGTATAGTTATTTTGTCGACTCCAAAAAGGTTAAATAGATTACTATATCGCTTTGTATGTTTGTGAGTCCGAAAGGCTATATACATAGCTATGTTTGTGAGTTCAAAAAGGCTCTTAATTTCCAGATGCTCAAAAACGATTGTTTCAGAGCGATACCCCCATTTTTTCGCTATAGAACCGTTTTTACGAAGCACTTAGCTATCTTCCAATTTTTGTTTTTAACCCCCCATCCTTGAGATGGGGGGATCTGTTAAATTTCCTCTTAAAACATATGCATCAACCGATAATTTAAGACGCTCAAACAATAAAAGATGATTAATTTTGAGTAAATGAATGCTCGTGATTCATTAAAAAAATTTGTTGAACAGACATACCTAAGTTTTCAAGAAATCGCTGTCAAAAGTCAACGCGACAGTTTATATACAACAAAGAAAAGTTCGTTTTGCAAAAATAATAGATATTAAACAATATGCAACCAAATTGTTCCAAACTTTGTCAGCCGATGAACTGTTCAATGTTGTATAATTGTTCGGAAGATTTCATGAAAATATCAAGAATTGCTAGATTTAACGCGAGATAACAGTCTGGATTGCTATATAAGTGGGACAACCTGCAAAGCTAAGGTTTACACAAACTTGTGCTTTCTACACTATTAAAAGGCAAAAACGATCAAATCTCGCCTGTTAATTTCCTATAGGACTTTCCAGATATATAAGTACAAAAAATCGTTGAAATATAATAAGTATTAATGGAGTTGTTAGGAAATATATCATATATCAAGAAATATATATCATATATACATACATATATCAAGTTGAAAAGTGCAGAAAAACCAGTCATCAGTTTTAAGTGTACTGAAAATTGATTATAATTTGGGATTCCATTCTTGCTGTGGAATGTATACTTAATTACCTAGCGATTACGAGTAGATAAAAAATTAGTGTTTTCTTTAGCTAGCTTTATTAGATTAATCAATGAATTAATAAGGTTCGTGTGGACGATTAATGTTTTACGTGATATTATCCATTTGTTTAGTTAACGATGTATTTATTGTCCTCCGTACGCATTTTTAAGGTAGTCCACTTCTATCAATTTTAATTTTCTTGTTTATGCTTATTTAGTTGTTCTTATGTTTTCAGGCACAAATAACTAGTTGGAAAAGTTGCAGCAAATGTTCGTAATCTATTCGTGGTTTTAATAGTCGTACGGTTTAGCGCTTTTTGTATTATGTTATTCATCGCGGCGTTATTGCACCTAAAGTTCTGAAACGTTTTGTTAAAGTTGCCGTTTCCAGTTGCTTTTCTAGTAATTTCTAAGATAAACATGAAAGGGGCGTCCTTTTTTACCTTGCAAATTCTGAATAACTTCTCCGATTCATTCTTTTATATGTAATCGAGCAAGATTATACTTAAATTTTCTATGTCATCATAAGAAGTTGCTTCAATTTATCTTAATCTCTAAATGGGTCGCTCGTTTAGGGTTTCATGCTGAAGTAAATAAACGAAAAGGAGGGCAGCTATGATATTTTTTATTGATTTTCCCGAAATTGATATATTTTTGCTCAAATAACGTAATTTGAATGAGCCGTCTACCCATTTAACGTTTTTTCGCGGAATACTGGAACGGGCAATTACACTTAATGCATCTTATCGGAAGCGCTGTGCTCCTAGAAATAAATGAAACATTTTTAGTCTTATTTATTTGTCGAAATATATTTTTAGCTATTTTGGTCAACGCAATCCAAATTAAATTTAAAATGAAAAATAAATTATATATATCTTAACTCAATAAGGAAGTGAAATGAAAAATTTTTAAGGAACAGGAATTACATGGACATAACAGATAAAATTACTCATCTAATCTTTGGGAAGTTTGTTGAAAATAATTAGTACCAGCGGATGGAACAAGCTTCATTTGTACGTGTGCCACACGAGCAGTGCATCATAAAATTTTGGTTCAGGAACCGAACTCGAGATTTAGTTTTAAAAATTACAAAAAAAAGTATATTTTACTAAGAACTTTTCTATCGTAATATCACTGCCGATTCTGTCGGAAGAAAATGTTGACAATCGTCTCACAGGGAATATAGGTTATCTTATTATACCACCGCGTTTATTGGACGATGTATGTTTCAAAATTTCTCTTTGTCTGAAAACTGCTTCTTTATATTTTGCATAATTCCTACGTTGCATACTCATTAACTGTATAGAATGTTTCTATTTGTATATAATATTCTACATATGTTGCAACTTTCTTATTTTGTGTGTCTATTTTGCGCGCATACCCATTTAAAATATAAAACGTTTGACGACGAATGATTCAATCTATTATCGACTTTTATTAATTTACTGTCACATACGAGTAGCGTAGGTCTTTTTTGGCGCTTATGTTACGCTTACTTGTTTTAGTTTTAGTAGGTATCTGTTTAAGCTTATTTTTTATAAAAGCATTGTGCTTATTTTCAGTCCCTTCTTACTCGCTTGAGTTGAACAATTCGTAATTGATGTTCAAAAAGCATGATTATCTACTCTAGAGCACCTGAAATCTAATTACCTACGCTAAACAATAGGTACTCGCCTACATCGGTCATTAAAAGCGCTGAATAAGTACGTTATTCCAAAATGAAGTTTCATATTGTTCTTGAGAGTAACTCAGAATCATAGGTAGCGCGTTAGCGCGTACCTATAATATACCTATGGCTACCCCAACATATGTCACCTACAGCAACATTGGTACATTCCTGTGTGACATGTGGTTTTTTAAAAAATAGATAATAAAAAAGCTTATGCACTCTTTTTTTACACTCAAAACGCAGATAGTAGTGAACGTGTGAAGCTTGGCCGTAAAGTTATAATATACAATTTTTTAAAATTTTTTTCTGTCACACGACTTATCTAAGTCAGTTTTGCGTCTGTTTAGCTTGTTTTTTTTCAATGTAGACAATTGAGTAAGCTTAAATCTATTTTTGTATTTTTTTGAAAAGTGACTTACTCCCGGAGGAATAGTATAAAGAGTGTAAAAATCTGGGGTTGAAAAAATACATTTTGATCGAGTTTTCGACTGCTTTGTGTCTGCTGAATTCTTCGGTTAAGAGTGCGTTAAAAACCGTCGGAAAACTACTACGTTTCAATAGCTACACGACGAACTTGGCCCTGTTGTAGAAAGTCAATACGGAGTTTGTTTTTACAGTTTAAAGTTTACACTCTGATGGTAGACAAAAAATACATTTTACCTTCTTTTAGATTGTCAACCGCTCCGGTTATCAATTGGGACGTCCGAAGTATTATATAAATAAAGTACGTCTCAAGTATTAGTAGACGTCGCACTTGGATACGCTCCTTTAAATTCAAACGGAGCTATTTCTAGTGGTGAGAAAGTATTTCTAGTGGTGTTTAAAGTTCGAACTGGGGTGAAAAACGCGTTTTTGACCGTTTTTTGTCTGGTAACTACGCCAGTCAGGAATCGGATGGTTCGACTATTCTAAAAACAAGGTGCATGTTAATGGTTACATATCGCTTCATGTCGCGTTTCTTTACACTCAATACTGAATTAGTTTTGAAGTGTTACGTTCCAACTTTGGGGTGAAAAAAGACGTCCTTGGCAGGTTTTTGTCTGTCAACTTCTCCAGATATGACTTGGAACATGATGCTAATGATAAAATGTATCAAGCATCGAGGATCACACATGCGCGTAAGCGCCTTTAATTACACCAAATTTTCACTTATTGTAAAGTTGTAAGGTTTACACAAGAAATCATTTAACTTCCAAAGCGATGCAAAACGGGAAGTATTTCAGAATGTTCTCCGTAAAGTCAGGATTACGAATCTGACTGTTAGTCTTCTCTTAACCCTGAAGTTGTGTAAAGTTCACACTATATGACACTATTGAGTTATTAGGGAGGAGTGCAGTTTACGTCACAAATACATTTTACTTCCAGGGCGTTGCATGACGTGATTTTTTCAAAATGTTCTCCGTAACGTCATAATTACGAATCTTACTATATATTTTCTTTACACCCAGTAGTTTTGTGAAGTTTACACTGTAAACTAACTTTAGTTCAAGAGCTTGTAGAAGCTTAGTTTTGCAAAATGTTCTCCATTATGTCCGGATTACGAATCTGATGCATGTTTTCTTTACTCCCAGTAGTTGTATCCTGATGGGGCACACGTGAGCGCAATATATTTTGCCTGTGTGTCCAGGACTTTTCGCATTTTACTCTATGCTATTTTATTTTCCTTGCGACTCTGTTTTACTCTTATGTTTTTTTCCGAATAAAGTATTAGTATTAGTATGTTTACACTGAAAATTAAGTTTAGTTCCAGTTCCAGAGCGTTACAGAAGCTTAATTTTCTTTTTAAAATGTTCTTCGTAATGTCAGAATTACGCATCCGACTGTAAGCTTTCTTTACACGGAGCAGTTGTGTAAAGTTTACACTGAAAATTGACTTTACTTCCACAGCGTTGCAGAAGCTTACTTTTTTCGAAATGTTCTCCGTAATGTCAGGTTTACGAATCTGAGTGTTTTTTCTTCCAGTAAATGCGTAAAGTTAAAAGCAAAAACCAAGAGGCCCTACAAAATCCGGCAGATTTAAATTTTTAGTTTTTCTTGATTTTGTTCCAACTCAGACCCCCCAGAATTTGGTCGCTGTCTAGCCCTATGGACTCTGCTGGCTAAGCAAATGCTTTCCACTATTCATGAACAGCAAAGAGGCTGTGTTTCTTGCCTGCTTTGTTTGGTGGTGAAATCAGCGTACATTTCCTCGCCGGGGCGAAATTCTACCCGCACCGGTTTCCACGAATCTTCCATTCTGAATTGCTTTTATTGAGATAAGCGTCCAACGAGCTCTACTCACTTCTGCGCTAATATACAATATATGTAATTAAGAAAAAGTGTAGCATCAACTTTACAGGTTTATCTAGATCTCGCTGGGAAAAGCCCAAAAATACCATTATTTTTCGCCTGTCTTCAACTGGCTGTTGAGATATCTTACTTAAAAATTTTCGTCCCCCAAATTCAGAAGATTAGGTACGCTACTGAACACCTCTACTACATTAGGATCAAAGTACGTTGGAAACATGAAGGATATTACTAGCAAAGAAAATACACCGGAACAAAAAGGACAAATATATACTTGGAGGGGACTAGGAAAAAGCTACCTATGTATATGCCTAAAATCGCAAAATCTGTTTAAATCACACTTTCTCTAAGCAACGCAAAAGTCTGAATACATTCTGCGGCCTGCAACCAAAAAACGATTTAAAATGCAGCGTAGCTACGCAGTACCTATGGGAAGGTAAGTGTATTTGCCTTTTTTGTTCCATCGGGGCATTTTCTTTGCTAGTACCCTACTTTTAATCAGTGTGACTTGGGTAAATCAATCAGTAAACACATACATAGGTACGGTTGTATGCCGCAATAATGACAGCAGTACAATAACGCGTGAAACAATATTGTACTGAACATCAGCAGTATCTTTTCTATACAAGACAGCCTTACCTTATTTAAATGGATCAAATGCTTCTAAAGTAAACATTACGCAACGACTGGGTGTAAAAAAACACTCAGATTCGCAATACGGGCATTGCATGGAACATTTGAATAAAAGTTTATACAATGCTCTGAAACTGAAGTTAATCTTCAGTGTAATTTTAAGCGAACTACTAAGTGTAAAGAAAAAATACAATCAAATTTGTAATCCTGACCTTACGGAACATATTTTGAAAAATTTACGTTTTGCAACGCTCTGGAATTAGAATAAATTTGTAGTGTAAATTTTAAATATTAACAATAAATGAATAGTGTAAACTCTAAACAACTACTTGGTGTAGAAAAACTATCAGTCAGATTAGAAACATTTTGAAAAAATTAAGCTTCCGCACTGCTCTGAAACTAAAAGTAAATTTCAGCGTAAATTTTACACAACCACCGAGTTTAAAGAAGATTTAAGTCTGATTCGTTATTTTGATATTACTCTGTTGAAAAAATTCACGTTTTGCAATGCTCTGGAAGTAACTTAAATTTGTAGTATAAATTTTACATATTAACAATAAATGAATAGTGTAAACTTTAAACAACTACTGGGTGTAGAAAAAACTAACAGTCAGATTTGTACTTCTGGCGTTACATTTAACATTCTGGAAAAAATTAAGCTTCCGCAATGCTCTAGAACTAAAAGTTGATTTTAAGTGTAAACTTTGCACAACCACCAAGTTTGAAAACGATTCTAGTCGGATTCGTTATTCTGATATTACTCTGTTACGATCAATATTTATGAAAAAATTTACTCTTGACAGTGGGGGTGAAGACAAATGAATATTAGATTTAAACCGCTTTACATCACTGCTGAGTGTACACAAACGCGCACAACTAACGTATGACGTATTACCCCTGGTATATTTTCAGACTTGAGATCATGTCCAGACTCATAACCGGAGAAGTTGACAGGAAAAAACAAGACAAAAACACGTTTAACACCCCCATTTGTGACTTTACACCCTCCCCCCCCCGAAAAACTAAATGTTAGTGTAAATAAACGCTATTAGCTGTGTCGTGTACCCCTTAAAAAGCGTTTTATTTTTATTTTATTCAACTTATCCCGACTTCTGAAAGAAGTGGCGAGCAATTTTTCTACCATCCTCTACATTGTAAACTTTAAAAATCTGAATCTAATCTTGGATTGAGTGTCGAGAAATTTGATTTAAACCAGTTTACAGCATTTAAATCGTAGTACGTTTGCGTGTGGAAAACTTCTGTTCCGCAAAATATTTGAAATATTGATCAATCAAAAAAGGGAAAAAATGTGTTTTTTGCCATATGTTTCACATCTGATTTCGAACTTTACACCTCCATAAATAACTCAATATTGAGCTTATTTAAACGCGGTTACTGGAACGTGTAGCCCTTACAAGTTACTTTATTTCTATTGCATTCAATTTACCACGACTTATAATACCACTAGAATGTAAAGTTTGAACCCTTAGATCTAATCCGTATTGAGTGTACAAAACTTTACTGGTAAGTAAAAAGTAGCCCTTAAGCCGTAGTACATTTCTATCAGAATAAATTTCTCGCGACTCATAACCGGAGTTATTGGCAGGTAAAACAAAGGCCAAAAATATGTTTTCACCCTCAGATTCTTTACACTTTTTACCCTTCTACTCCGGAAATGAGTCACTTTTCGAAAAAATAGAAAAGCTCTTTTGAGCTTACTCAATTGTCTACAATTTAAAACCAGACTGAACAGAATTCAAAACTGAGTTAGATAAGTCGAGCGTCCTACCAAAATTTAAAAAAGGTAAATGTCATAACTTTACAGTGAAACTTTGCACGCTATTTACATACCGGGTATTGATTTAAAAAACAAAAAAGACCCGCAGCGAATTTGTTTGTTATCTATCTTATAAAATACCGCACATCCCAGCTGTGTCCCGTTATAGCTGCAGGGGGCTCATACGTTGGGGGTACCCAAGGATATGATAAGTACGCGCTAACGCGCTGCCTATAATTGTCAGGAGGACAATTTTTATTCTGCAAAGAAATCACAACTAACGCGCAAAAAACGATACTAAAAAAACATGTGAACTTGTACATTTTCACTCCTTTTCGTATTTTCCACTTTAGACGAGGTTATTTTCAAATTGCTTCTTCCAACTCCAATTACTTTGCTCCTGAGCAACAAATGATCGGCTAGCAAGCACAACCCACTAATTAGAAGACAAGCGAGGAAAACTGAAATAGCCCAGTTTGGAATAGTTGTGCGATATAACCTGGCTCTATGCGCTTGACTACATCGTTCACCAATTTTCTGAAGTTGAAAAATAATGAATAAGGCAAATTTGACTTTTTTGGCAGGTACATTCTGAAGTTGAAAAATGATGAATAAGGCAGATTTGACTTTTTTGGCAGGTACATATAGGTATGCAAGCCTACCCCTTCTATAAAGGCAACCATACATCACATGCAACAGGGGGATGGGGGATCCCCCACCCAAAGTCAGACGTCTCCCCCATCCCATTTCCAATGCCAGAAAATTTTTGACCCCCCTGATTTTTGGAAAAAATTGAATTTTCTGGCCGCTTTTAGGCTTGCAAAAATTGGAGATCATTCACCCTTCCCTTCGAAACAGCTGAACCCCCTAATTTCGAGCCGTCACGTGTATGAAGTCAACCAACAAGTTGCATCCACATTCCACTTATGCACGTGGATATCTGGGATCTTTAGACCTCAGACTGATATGATGGAAATTTTTTATGAGGTAAGAAAGTGATAAAAATCAAATCTCTTATCGACTTGAAATTGATCAGAAACTACAAAGAGGTAATTTTACGCTACGTCTCACTCGTTAGCATACATGGGCAGCAAGAATATTCTGGGGGGTCTGGTTGGGTTGAATCGCCAAAAATGTTACTAAGAATAGAATTCTGGGTCTACAGTAATCTGCGAGGGGTTTTTCAACTTCTGGGGGTGCAAACCATACATGCGTAGCACCCGTAGCACCGACGTTCTGAAAGGTTAGGATGGGGTTAATCGCCAAAAATGCTACTAAAAATAGAATTCTGGGGGTCTACAGAGTAATCTGCAGGGGGTATTTCAACTTCTGGGCAGGAGGGGGTAAAAACCCCCTCGCCCATGTGTAGTACAAACCTCCCTCCCCTATGCCTATGTGTGCTCGTCACCATACCTGGGCGTAGAGGGGGAGTTGGGTTAGGGGTATGCAACCCCAGAAACCAAAATACCCCCCAGAAACCAAAATCTCTCCCAGAATTCAATTTTTAAAAGTTTTTTGTTTTTTTCCGAAATTTTTTATGCCAATTGATAGTGCTCGATGAGAAACGTTGAAATAATTGTGTTTTTTCGTCATACCACCATTTTTAAGGCAATTTTTTGACCTTTGAAAAATCTTGCACCCACGCCCCAGAACTTTGGTGCCGCCCACCTATGCTCGTCACTACCGCGCAGCTCACTTAGATCGTAGAAAGTTATGGTGATCCTTTAACAAACCGGTCACGGATACACATGGGCATAGAGGGTTTTGAGAGTTTACTCTCCCCGGGATTCTGAACCCCCAAAATCGATAACCCCCAGAATTGAATTTTTGGCATGTTTTTGGGATTTTTTGCCGGTTTGGACCCCCAGAATTCGGCTACTGTCCATGTTGGTCGCTGCCTATGTATGGTCACTTAGTTTCCAAACTTGTCGAAATTAAGCTTCGAAAATATGCGAATCCATGGTACCTTGCTTTATTAAGAATAACGCCTGCAAACGTCTGTTTTATGTAAGCAAACGATGTTGTTGTCAGATACGGTTTCTTGTACGTTTTTTGGGCCGATCCAAACGCATTGTGTTCCATAAAAGATCGCACTTTCCGTTTGAAAATTTTCTAATAAATAAACAAAGTATCAGTTATCTGTCCTTTCGTATTTCACCTGTATTCACAATTACCATGATCTGTCAGCCCACTGTCAGTGAAAGAAAGCCGCAAGTGATTCACTTAAATTAATAACAGAAAAAACATTACTTCACCGTCAAAGTGTCTCTGTGTACATCATGAAAAGAAATGTCTTAGCCACTAGAGAGTATGTAAGTAACTAAGATATCTTCATATTTTTGTTCCTTAAGCATAAGATTTTCTTCGAACAAATGCTGCTGGAAATACGACATCAAGGTACATACCGTGGTATTCGGGATAAGGGACGGAGTATTTATTTTTTTAAAATTCTAAAACTCAAGCGAAAATCATGAAACTTTTCATGAATGAGCTGTGCATATTGTCAACTTTATGCTAAGAAATCATTGCCGTACTCTAACTATAGCCGATATTGGAATTCCGTTTAGATCAAATTCATTATAGTATGAATTTGTATTATGAGTGTCAAAATTTGTTTGTTTGGTTTTCGGAAAATTCGCCACCGACAATCCGCCCCCAAAATTACGCCCCCGAAATCTCGCCCCCATATACGTTTTGCCCCGGAGCTTTCGTTCCCACACATTTCGCCCCCGGATGTTTCGCTTCCAAACGTTTCGCCCTTCGGATGTTTCATCCCCAGAACGCTTTGCCCCCAGCATTTACTGTTGTCCGGTAAACAGGAGTTTGCATAGAACATAAGCAATTTTTAAATTCGGAAGGGACATACGGCCGTTTTTTATTTTTTTCTCATTTTTTTGCATGTTCCATGTTTATGTATCTCTTTTCTTCCCTTTTTTGCATCTTCCCTTGCTTTGAAATGACTGAAAAAAAGAAAATGTACATTTAGAAAATTCTATCTTCTATAATTCTTATACTATTAAATTGCATGAGACATTTACACAGAGTTGTGTAGACGCTGGCGAAGAAAGCACCAAAAATCGCTATATGTTTTAACGTTACGGCAAAACCTTACACGCTAACCACGAACTCAATATTGAGTATAAACAAAAAAAGCGCATAACCTATTTCTTATTATCTATTTCTTTAAAAAAGCGCACATCCCAGATATGTCCCGTTATAGCTGTAGGAGGCAGGTGTTAGGTACCTATATAGGTAGCGTTAACGCGCTACCTATGATTAAAACACTTAAAGGTCATAGCCTGACTTTCTGATCAGAAAATTTTGTTCAGAAGATAGTACATCATGCATTATGGAAAAACAATTAGCACCAGGTGAGGTGACATGCCACAATTTTTTACTAGTATGTAAGTATGTTAAGGAATGTGTCATGTACAGTAAAAAATCTTTTTCGGTTTCCAATATTCATGGAATTTTAACCAAAAATAAAATTTGTCCTTTTTTGAAAACGCCGTGTTATGCTTTCTTCATTCATCATAAAATACGGGCCTAAAAGGAAATTAACCAGCGTAGTCTGAAATAGAAGTTTTTAAAATGTTTGAATATCATATGTTGTAGGTGGTGTGCGCATTTGTTGTGCCCATTTCGAGTTATGCAGGCAAAGCAGCTTACGTTTATCAACGCTGGTACTGTCCACGCAATTGACGGTATGTCAGAATGTGATAAGGATTCCCTCAGATACCTAGCGTGATTCGTCCCTAGTTGATCCACAAATGATTTGTCAACCGATATCCTGATCAGGGGCAACACTACGAAGTCCAAAATCTTCTCTGCAATGTATGTACACTATGTATGAGTGGGTAAGTGTATTCGCTGAATATTATAAAAAAAGGGTTCAACGTGAATATTCATCCTAGTATTATTGCTCAGACTTTCTTCAGCTAATCTGCTTTTACATTTGTTTACATATTAAGATTTATGTATCTGAACATTATTTCTTTATATTTAACTCTCTTAATCATTAGTTTTCTTCCTTTTTCTTCTTCAGTGATTTACATATATTTCATTCTTTCGTTTTTCCTTTTTATTCATTTTTTCTTCCTGTCTTATTTCAGCAGATGTATCACGTAGTAAGCAAAAATTGCATGAAGCAGATTAAGTCCCAATCGAGAACCATGTATAACTTTTAGACCACTATTTTTAGCGCATACCGTAGCGGTGCTAAGCAAAGTTCACTATATGAAGTCGTATTTATTATGTACCTATCTTACATAAACGTGTTAATTAATTTCATTTTATTCCGTGAAACGGTGTATTTTTTAGTACACGGCCTACTATAAAATGTGCCAAAACTCTCCGTCACGCATCGGACTAGGTACGTGTAAGCATGAAAAAGACATATTAAATCTGAAAATGACCGAAAAATCCGTAGTAACTGAGGTTATGCCCAAACTTTTGTGAAACAGACATACTTTCGAGATGTGGTAAAATTTATGAACTTAATAAAAAAATCAGCGACCCTAATTATCCCTCATTTTAAAGTAATTTAAAGTTGAAATTCCAACAAGAGTGTCAACTTCATAGTTACCGCATGCCTTTTACGTACTTACCTATCTATGCATGTGTACATAATTTTCATCTGTAATACATATTAAAAGCAAACTGAACGTATCAGTCACAAATGGCAGAAATCACTGATTAGAAAGACGTGGAAAGCTAGGAAAGGCTAGGATCTTACTATATTCTGGTGGACAGTCCACACTGTTAACGATAAGAATAAGCACTTTAGGCTTGTCGCATTGCTGGTCCATCTCTAACCATCTTCGGCGTAAAATGTCGGCAAACATGTCGACATATGCAGTGAGACTCGTTGAATTTTTATATAACAGGACTTGTTTTAATCTAGCGAAGGACATTTCCGGAAGACATGACCATTTTTCAGGCATTAGCGCATCTTTCGTGTGAATAATCCTTGGCACGTATAAAACCTTTATGGCGGCGATTGCTAACTTTGAAGGGAAGCGACTAAATTTTTACAATTAATTCGCCATCACGACCATACACGGGCAGCAAGAAAATTCTGGGGGGTCTGATTGGGTAAAATTGTCAAAAATATTATCCCGAATAGAATTCTGGAGGTCTAAACCCCAAAGCCAAGCTGTGATCATGCCCGTGACCTGTGCGCTGAATAAATGAGGTTAAATGAAGGCAGAGGCTAAATACCTATGGAAAAAAATTTGTCAAAAGTGCTAAGAATTGACCAGAAACTTAGATTAAAATAGTTTTCAAGGCAAACCTGATCCTTCATAGGACCAGCCATGCACGCCTTTTAGCTGATCTACATAATACTTGCTCAATTAGAGTAAGCGAAATACTCAGGCGAATCTTGAGAAAGTGGAAAAACGTGGTAATTGAACTTCCACACTATGTATATGCTTATAAGCAATGCTGCGATTCAAATTGTTGTATCTATTATTGACATTCGCTTATATCAAATGCTAGTCTTCTTTTATCCAAAAGCTACTTGAAGAGTACTGGCTGACCATACCTGGGCGTAGGTTCGGGGTATGCACCCCCAGAAACCAAAATATCCCCCTAGAATTCAATTTTTGAAATTTCTTTTGTTTTTTCGCAATTTTTTGATGCCAATGGATAGTGCTCGGTGAGAAACGTTGAAGAAAGGTGTTTTTTTTGCCATACCACTATTTTTAAGGCCATTTTTTGACCTTTGAAAAAATCTTGCACCCCCAGCACTTTGGTGCCGCCCACCTATGGTGCTGACGCTTTGGGTGCCACACACTTGACCACCAACAAAAGCATAAGGATTTGGACTGACATGCACGTGGGTATCTATAGTCTGTTTCACATAACTTGGTGCATAAATTTTAAGAATTTTCATCAACAGTGAGCCGAGAGGTTACGATAATTATATGTATACGTCAATGCTATAATTCTAATCTGTCAATCATTGTCGAAGACATTTTTTTAAAATTTATGCACGAAACATGCTATAGTAGACCTCTAGAATAGAAAAATGGGGAAAAATTTTAAATCAAAGGTCAAAAATGGATGAAATTCTAAAAGTTTCTCAAAAAGTGCCTGCTAGTGACCGTTACTGTGGATTAACATAAATAGATTTCACGCAATGCTAGCATTTACATCTACCAACTTTTGTGGTCAGTTTGACCCAAGTCCCTGACTGACCTCCACAGATCGGCTGACCTTTCCCAAACCGGCCATGCTGCACATCTATTTTGAGAGAGGACCCCAGAATCCATAAAAACTCCGGTTTTTTTCGCGATTTTTTTCATTTTAATGGATGGCTTCTAATGAGAAACGTCTCTAAAAATATTATTTTTGCCCCTAAGATCAATTTTTTGGTCAATTTTCGATACTTGAAATACCCTTGAGTCTTTACCCCTTCCAGCAACCCCCAGAATTTCGGAGCTGATAATTATGAGTGACTAAAAATAAACGAGCAAAATAGAGCGCTTTGCTGCCCCATTTGCTAGAGCAATATTTCTTGCAAATGGGTCGCTTCACTCCCCATTTGCAAAAAAGGCGGATATGTACCGATATAATGACCATTGGCCAATGTGCCAAAAATTGCTTAGGAATGCATATGTCGTATTCGTTATTGTCTTATAATGTTATCTTATGCTTTCTCTCACCCACTAATATCCATTATTTGGAACATCTCAGTTTTACAATGAATGTCAAAATTTCGTTAAGATGCGCTATTCATAAATTATCAATTATTCTAAGGTTGCATTTGCTCTTCAAGTCAAACTATAGTCTGTTCCATTCCAAATGGCCCATTTCTGCAAATTTCTTATTACTGTATCAGTATTTCACTGCACAGATGGCTTCTTCAATTTTGCTCTCGTAGTGGCTAGTTGCTTTTAACTCTTCTTATTAATGTTTCATGTGTTTTGCCTAATATATGACGCATCTAACAAACTGCTCCAACAATCAAAACCGTAAAATATTCTACTACGGTGATAAGCCGTGAATCGAAAATGGACGGTTTGGAATGGAACAGACTGTGGTTGTAAATCGCCATGTTCATTAAAATGTTACAATTTCAGCTAGGCTGATTTATTAAGTCATTTTACTGCGACTGATTCCATTTTGCTTACTTATTAATGTTTTTTTGTCTCCTTTTCATGCTCGTATGACAATTAGAGGGCATTGTAAATTGCGCAGAGAATTAAAGTTTGACCGATTTGCAAACAAACGCTGAAAGTTCCATGTAAAATTAGCTGCTGGAAGTCGAGATACTCAAAATCGCATTTAGCATTCTCAAAAGCCATGCGTTTGCTGCTTTCGGGTTGCTTACATTGAATCGTACGCACAGTGCTTTAAATTATTTAAAAGACATGCTTTGCTTTGAGCTTATCCTCAATGAGGAATCATGGTTTGTGGAAGCTTCCGTAATTTCCTGCTAAGCCGTCCCCTACGTCTTTTAAGGCGCCGGATCGAGCATTTTAAGAAGTCAGTTCGGAATAAGAGGTCCAATAAACCCCAGGGGCCAAATTCAGGAAGTATAATCGAAGCTGTGCTTCGGCTCAAAGACGAAAATCCAAAATTTAATGTTATGGATAGGGTATGTTTGGGCTTCTGTATTACCAAAAGCAGTCCGTGAATTTTTTAAAAGCTACAGTAAGGTCAGTCAAAACATTACTAAAAAATGGTTAAAATTCAAAAGAAATTTATCCACTGCGATTTGAGATATGAAGGAAAATGCAACCATAAAAAGCGTTTTTCTAACTGTTTTCGTAATTTTACACTGCGGTGTTAAGTGGTTCACACCGATTGATAGCGCATTAAAAGTTGTCTAGGATGGCATGCAGGATTTGCTCCGCGGCAATTACAGAAGCCGTTAGAGCCGCCAAAACATTTAATAGTAATCCGTCGTTTCCGGGTTTTAGGAGCCCGATCGATCCATTTTGATCAAAAATTCGGAATCAGGGGCCCGGAATAAATTATGAGTCAAAACACGAGTATCACCGTATTAACCAGCAAAAACCTTTTTCCCACACACGCACACACACACACACACACACACATAAACTCGAAATTAATATTATAGATTACTCGAATCTTTCCAGTCGAGTAGCAATCATGCTTCGAATAATAATGCTTAATTTTATCCGCCACAGTCGCAGTGATTATTCCATCGACATCACAAATAAAATCCGCATCGATGTAAGCAGAACATATAGTACCTGGCCATTTATTATTGGTCCTTGAATTGGGATAGGTGCATGGAGTAAGTGAATGTTCTGACAATATGGCGTAGATTTGTGCATTCACCAGCAGAATTTCAAATATAATATTTAATTGCATAGCACAGAGATTTCAATCAAACTAGCCGTTTTGTGCAATATTCGCATCGTGCTAAAGACAGATGTATCCCAATTTCCCGACTTTCTCATTTCTCCGACCGCGGATTGAAGTATGGCAGGTGTGAATCACTGGTTATTGATTTGCCTTTGAGTATGCTTAAAGAAAGATCTGGTTTACCCGAAAAGCGTTTACTTATTTATTTAGTAGAAACACGAAAGTAAAGTTACGGCACATGTTTATGCTCCAGTGATAAACGATAAACGGACAGTTTTGTAGTTCTTAAATACT